>OZ014520.1:587648192-588063654 GCA_963966055.1 Lathyrus aphaca | reverse complement strand
AAATCATAGTATATTATACACTAGTTTCGGTCAAAAAAACTCAAATTTAATTGGGGACTGCTTGACATGATACGAGACTTTTCAGGTCATTTATATATGTTAAACGGGAAGGTTATCATGGTAGTCCATGCAAAAGAAAATCATCTGAAAAATAGATTCAATGAAACTTTTCAAAATGCATGTTTCGGCCAAAAAATCATAATATATTATACACTAGTTTTTACTAGTTTCGGTCGAAAATCAAATTAAATCGGGGACTGTTCGAAATGATAGGAAACTTCACATATCATTTATATATTTTACGAGGGAAGGTTATGATGGAAGTCCATGCAAAATATCATCGGAAAATTAGATTCTATGAAAATTTTCAAATGCAAGTTTCGGACAAAAATCATAGTATATTATACACTAATTTCGGTCAAAAAAATCAAATTTAATTAGGGACTATTTGAAATGATATGAGACTTTTCAGATCATTTATATATGTTAAGAGGGAAGGTTATGATGGTAGTCCATGCAAAAAAACCATCTGAAAACTAGATTCGATAAAACTTTTCGAAATGCAAGTATCGACCAAAAAATCATAATATATTATACACTAGTTTTTACTAGTTTCGTTCGAAAATCAAATTAAATCCGGGACTGTTCGAAATGATACGAAACTTCACATATCATTAAAATATTTTACGAGGGAAGGTTATGATGGAAGTCCATGCAAAAAATCATCGGAAAATTAGATTCTATGAAACTTTTCAAATGCAAGTTTCAGACAAAAATCAAAATATATTATACACTAGTTTCGGTCAAAAAAATCAAATTCAATTAGGGACTATGTGAAATGATACAAGACTTTTCAAATAATTTATATATGTTAAGAGGAAAGGTTATGATGGTAGTCCATGCAAATACACCATCTGAAAACTAGATTCAATGCAACTTTTCAAAATGCAAGTTTCGGCGAAAAAATCATAATATATTATACACTAGTTTTTACTAGTTTCGGTCGAAAATCAAATTAAATCGGGGACTGTTCGAAATGATACGAAACTTCACATATCATTTATATATTTTACGAGGGAAGGTTATGATTGAAGTCCATGCAAAATATCATCGGAAAATTAGATTCTATGAAACTTTTCAAATGCAAGTTTCGGACAAAAATCATAGTATATTATACACTAGTTTCGGTCAAAAAAATCGAATTTAATTAGGGACTATTTGAAATGATATGAGACTTTTCAGATCATTTATATATATTTAGAGGGAAGGTTATGATGGTAGTCCATGCAAAAAAACCATCTGAAAACTAGATTCTATAAAACTTTTCGAAATGCAAGTATCGGCCAAAAAATCATAATTTATTATACACTAGATTTTACTAGTTTCGGTCGAAAATCAAATTAAATCAGGGACTGTTCGAAATGATACGAAACTTCACATATCATTAAAATATTTTACGTGGGAAGGTTATGATGGAAGTCCATGCAAAAAATCATCGGAAAATTAGATTCTATGAAACTTTTCAAATGCAGGTTTCGGACAAAAATCAAAGTATATTATACACTAGTTTCGGTCAAAAAAATCAAATTCAATTAGGGACTATGTGAAATGATACAAGACTATTCAAATAATTTATATATGTTAAGAGGGAAGGTTATGATGGTAGTCCATGCAAATAAACCATCTGAAAACTAGATTCAATGCAACTTTTCAAAATGCAAGTTTCGGCGAAAAAATCATAATATATTATACACTAGTTTTTACTAGTTTCGATCGAAAATCAAATTAAATCGGGGACTGTTCGAAATGATACGAAACTTCACATATCATTTATATATTTTACGAGGGAAGGTTATGATTGAAGTCCATGCAAAATATCATCGGAAAATTAGATTCTATGAAACTTTTCAAATGCAAGTTTCGGACAAAAATCATAGTATATTATACACTAGTTTCGGTCAAAAAAATCGAATTTAATTAGGGACTATTTGAAATGATATGAGACTTTTCAGATCATTTATATATGTTAAGAGGAAAGGTTATGATGGTAGTCCATGCAAAAAAAACCATCTGAAAACTAGATTCTATGAAACTTTTCGAAATGCAAGTATCGGCCAAAAAATCATAATATATTATACACTAGATTTTACTAGTTTCGGTCGAAAATCAAATTAAATCAGGGACTGTTCGAAATGATACGAAACTTCACATATCATTAAAATATTTTACGAGGGAAGATTATGATGGAATTCCATGCAAAAAATCATCGGAAAATTAGATTCTATGAAACTTTTCAAATGCAGGTTTCGGACAAAAATCAAAGTATATTATACACTAGTTTCGGTCAAAAAAATCAAATTCAATTAGGGACTATGTGAAATGATACAAGACTATTCAAATAATTTATATATGTTAAGAGGGAAGGTTATGATGGTAGTCCATGCAAATAAACCATCTGAAAACTAGATTCAATGCAACTTTTCAAAATGCAAGTTTCGGCGAAAAAATCATAATATATTATACACTAGTTTTTACTAGTTTCGATCGAAAATCAAATTAAATCGGGGACTGTTCGAAATGATACGAAACTTCACATATCATTTATATATTTTACGAGGGAAGGTTATGATTGAAGTCCATGCAAAATATCATCGGAAAATTAGATTCTATGAAACTTTTCAAATGCAAGTTTCGGACAAAAATCATAGTATATTATACACTAGTTTCGGTCAAAAAAATCGAATTTAATTAGGGACTATTTGAAATGATATGAGACTTTTCAGATCATTTATATATGTTAAGAGGAAAGGTTATGATGGTAGTCCATGCAAAAAAAACCATCTGAAAACTAGATTCTATGAAACTTTTCGAAATGCAAGTATCGGCCAAAAAATCATAATATATTATACACTAGATTTTACTAGTTTCGGTCGAAAATCAAATTAAATCAGGGACTGTTCGAAATGATACGAAACTTCACATATCATTAAAATATTTTACGAGGGAAGATTATGATGGAATTCCATGCAAAAAATCATCGGAAAATTAGATTCTATGAGACTTTCTTAAATGCAATTTCGATCAAAAATCATAGTATATTATACACTAGTTTCGGTAAAAAAAAAATCAAATTTAATTGGGGACTGCTTGACATGATACGAGACTTTTCAGATCATTTATATATGTTAAACGGGAAGGTTATGATGGTAGTCCATGCAAAAAAAATCATCTGAAAAATAGATTCAATGAAACTTTTCAAAATGCAAGTTTCGGCCAAAAAATCATAATATATTATACACTGGTTTTTACTAGTTTCGGTCGAAAATCAAATTAAATCGGGGACTGTTCGAAATGATACGAAACTTCACATATCATTTATATATTTTAGGAGGGAAAATTATGATGGAATTCCATGCAAAAAATCATCGTAAAATTAGATTCTATGAGACTTTCCGAAATACAATTTCGGTCAAAAATCATAGTACATTATACACTAGTTTCGGTCAAAAAAATCAAATTTAATTGGGGACTATTTGACATGATACGAGACTTTTCAGATCATTTAAATATGTTAAGAGGGAAGGTTATGATGGTAGTCCATGCAAAAAAAATCATCTGAAAACTAGATTCAATGAAACTTTTCAAAATGCAAGTTTCGGCCAAAAAATCATAATATATTATACACTAGTTTTTACTAGTTTCGGTCGAAAATCAAATTAAATCGGGGACTGTTCGAAATGATACGAAACTTCACATATCATTTATATATTTTACGAGGGAAGGTTATGATGGAAGTCCATGCAAAATATCATCGGAAAATTAGATTCTATGAAACTTATCAAATGCAAGTTTCGGTCAAAAAAATCGAATTTAATTAGGGACTATTTGAAATGATATGAGACTTTTCAGATCATTTATATATGTTAAGAGGGAAGGTTATGATGGTAGTCCATGCAAAAAAACCATCTGAAAACTAGATTCTATGAAACTTTTCGAAATGCAAGTATCGGCCAAAAAATCATAAAATATTATACACTAGATTTTACTAGTTTCGGTCGAAAATCAAATTAAATCGGGGACTGTTCAAAATGATACGAAACTTCACATATCATTAAAATATATTACGAGGGAAGATTATGATGGAATTCCATGCAAAAAATCATCGGAAAATTAGATTCTATGAGACTTTCCGAAATGCAATTTCGGTCAAAAATCATAGTATATTATACACTAGTTTCGGTCAAAAAAAAATCAAATTTTATAGGGGACAGCTTGACATGATACGAGACTTTTCAGATCATTTATATATGTTAAACGGGAAGGTTATGATTGTAGTCCATGTAAAAAAACCATCTGAAAAATAGATTCAATGAAACTTTTCAAAATGCAAGTTTCGGCAAAAAAATCATAATATATTATACACTAGTTTTTACTAGTTTCGGTCGAAAATCAAATTAAATCGGGGACTGTTCGAAATGATATGAAACTTCACATATCATTAAAATATTTTACGAGGGAAGATTATTATGGAATTCCATGCAAAAAATCATCGGAAAATTAGATTCTATAAGACTTTCTGAAATGCAATTTCGATCAAAAATCATAGTATATTATACACTAGTTTCGGTCAAAAAAACTCAAATTTAATTGGGGACTGCTTGACATGATACGAGACTTTTCAGGTCATTTATATATGTTAAACGGGAAGGTTATGATGGTAGTCCATGCAAAAGAAAATCATCTGAAAAATAGATTCAATGAAACTTTTCAAAATGCAAGTTTCGGCCAAAAAATCATAATATATTATACACTAGTTTTTACTAGTTTCGGTCGAAAATCAAATTAAATCGGGGACTGTTCGAAATGATAGGAAACTTCACATATCATTTATATATTTTACGAGGGAAAGTTATGATGGAAGTCCATGCAAAATATCATCGGAAAATTAGATTCTATGAAAATTTTCAAATGCAAGTTTCGGACAAAAATCATAGTATATTATACACTAATTTCGGTCAAAAAAATCGAATTTAATTAGGGACTATTTGAAATGATATGAGACTTTTCAGATCATTTATATATGTTAAGAGGGAAGGTTATGATGGTAGTCCATGCAAAAAAACCATCTGAAAACTAGATTCGATAAAACTTTTCGAAATGCAAGTATCGGCCAAAAAATCATAATATATTATACACTAGTTTTTACTAGTTTCGGTCGAAAATCAAATTAAATCGGGGACTGTTCGAAATGATACGAAACTTCACATATCATTAAAATATTTTACGAGGGAAGGTTATGATGGAAGTCCATGCAAAAAATCATCGGAAAATTAGATTCTATGAAACTTTTCAAATGCAAGTTTCGGACAAAAATCAAAATATATTATACACTAGTTTCGGTCAAAAAAATCAAATTCAATTAGGGACTATGTGAAATGATACAAGACTTTTCAAATAATTTATATATGTTAAGAGGGAAGGTTATGATGGTAGTCCATGCAAATAAACCATCTGAAAACTAGATTCAATGCAACTTTTCAAAATGCAAGTTTCGGCGAAAAAATCATAATATATTATACACTAGTTTTTACTAGTTTCGGTCGAAAATCAAATTAAATCGGGGATTGTTCGAAATGATACGAAACTTCACATATCATTTATATATTTTACGAGGGAAGGTTATGATTGAAGTCCATGCAAAATATCATCGGAAAATTAGATTCTATGAAACTTTTCAAATGCAAGTTTCGGACAAAAATCATAGTATATTATACACTAGTTTCGGTCAAAAAAATCGAATTTAATTAGGGACTATTTGAAATGATATGAGACTTTTCAGATCATTTATATATGTTAAGAGGGAAGGTTATGATGGTAGTCCATGCAAAAAAACCATCTGAAAACTAGATTCTATAAAACTTTTCGAAATGCAAGTATCGGCCAAAAAATCATAATATATTATACACTAGATTTTACTAGTTTCGGTCGAAAATCAAATTAAATCAGGGACTGTTCGAAATGATACAAAACTTCACATATCATTAAAATATTTTACGAGGGAAGATTATGATGGAATTCCATGCAAAAAATCATCGGAAAATTAGATTCTATGAGACTTTCTGAAATGCAATTTCGATCAAAAATCATAGTATATTATACACTAGTTTCGGTATAAAAAAATCAAATTTAATTGGGGACTGCTTGACATGATACGAGACTTTTCAGATCATTTATATATGTTAAACGGGAAGGTTATGATGGTAGTCCATGCAAAAAAAATCATCTGAAAAATAGATTCAATGAAACTTTTCAAAATGCAAGTTTCGGCCAAAAAATCATAATATATTATACACTAGTTTTTACTAGTTTCGGTCGAAAATCAAATTAAATCGGGGACTGTTCGAAATGATACGAAACTTCACATATCATTAAAATATTTTACGAGGGAAGATTATGAAGGAATTCCTTCCAAAAAATCATCGGAAAATTAGATTCTATGAGACTTTCTGAAATGCAATTTCGATCAAAAATCATAGTATATTATACACTAGTTTCGGTCAAAAAAACTCAAATTTAATTGGGGACTGCTTGACATGATACGAGACTTTTCAGATCATTTATATATGTTAAACGGGAAGGTTATGATGGTAGTCCATGCAAAAAAAAATCATCTGAAAAATAGATTCAATGAAACTTTTCAAAATGCAAGTTTCGGCCAAAAAATCATAATATATTATACACTAGTTTTTACTAGTTTCGGTCGAAAATCAAATTAAATCGGGGACTGTTCAAAATGATACGAAACTTCACATATCATTTATATATTTTACGAGGGAAGGTTATGATGGAAGTCCATGCAAAAAATCATCGGAAAATTAGATTCTATGAAACTTTTCAAATGCAAGTTTCGGACAAAAATCAAAGTATAGTATACACTAGTTTCGGTCAAAAAAAACAAATTTAATTAGGGACTATGTGAAATGAAACAAGACTTTTCAAATAATTTATATATGTTAAGAGGGAAGGTTATGATGGTAGTCCATGCAAATAAACCATCTGAAAACTAGATTCGATAAAACTTTTCGAAATGCAAGTATCGGCCAAAAAATCATAATATATTATACACTAGTTTTTACTAGTTCGGTCGAAAATAAAATTAAATCGGGGACTGTTCGAAATGATATGAAACTTCACATATCATTAAAATATTTTACGAGGGAAGATTATGATGGAATTCCATGCAAAAAATCATCGGAAAATTAGATTCTATGAGACTTTCTGAAATGCAATTTCGATCAAAAATCATAGTATATTATACACTAGTTTCGGTCAAAAAAACTCAAATTTAATTGGGGACTGCTTGACATGATACGAGACTTTTCAAGTCATTTATATATGTTAAACGGGAAGGTTATGATGGTAGTCCATGCAAAAGAAAATCATCTGAAAAATAGATTCAATGAAACTTTTCAAAATGCAAGTTTCGGCCAAAAAATCATAATATATTATACACTAGTTTTTACTAGTTTCGGTCGAAAATCAAATTAAATCGGGGACTGTTCGAAATGATAGGAAACTTCACATATCATTTATATATTTTACGAGGGAAGGTTATGATGGAAGTCCATGCAAAATATCATCGGAAAATTAGATTCTATGAAAATTTTCAAATGCAAGTTTCGGACAAAAATCATAGTATATTATACACTAATTTCGGTCAAAAAAATCGAATTTAATTAGGGACTATTTGAAATGATATGAGACTTTTCAGATCATTTATATATGTTAAGAGGGAAGGTTATGATGGTAGTCCATGCAAAAAAACCATCTGAAAACTAGATTCGATAAAACTTTTCGAAATGCAAGTATCGGCCAAAAAATCATAATATATTATACACTAGTTTTTACTAGTTCGGTCGAAAATAAAATTAAATCGGGGACTGTTCGAAATGATATGAAACTTCACATATCATTAAAATATTTTACGAGGGAAGATTATGATGGAATTCCATGCAAAAAATCATCGGAAAATTAGATTCTATGAGACTTTCTGAAATGCAATTTCGATCAAAAATCATAGTATATTATACACTAGTTTCGGTCAAAAAAACTCAAATTTAATTGGGGACTGCTTGACATGATACGAGACTTTTCAAGTCATTTATATATGTTAAACGGGAAGGTTATGATGGTAGTCCATGCAAAAGAAAATCATCTGAAAAATAGATTCAATGAAACTTTTCAAAATGCAAGTTTCGGCCAAAAAATCATAATATATTATACACTAGTTTTTACTAGTTTCGGTCGAAAATCAAATTAAATCGGGGACTGTTCGAAATGATAGGAAACTTCACATATCATTTATATATTTTACGAGGGAAGGTTATGATGGAAGTCCATGCAAAATATCATCGGAAAATTAGATTCTATGAAAATTTTCAAATGCAAGTTTCGGACAAAAATCATAGTATATTATACACTAATTTCGGTCAAAAAAATCGAATTTAATTAGGGACTATTTGAAATGATATGAGACTTTTCAGATCATTTATATATGTTAAGAGGGAAGGTTATGATGGTAGTCCATGCAAAAAAACCATCTGAAAACTAGATTCGATAAAACTTTTCGAAATGCAAGTATCGGCCAAAAAATCATAATATATTATACACTAGTTTTTACTAGTTTCGGTCGAAAATCAAATTAAATCGGGGACTGTTCGAAATGATACGAAACTTCACATATCATTAAAATATTTTACGAGGGAAGGTTATGATGGAAGTCCATGCAAAAAATCATCGGAAAATTAGATTCTATGAAACTTTTCAAATGCAAGTTTTGGACAAAAATCAAAATATATTATACACTAGTTTCGGTCAAAAAAATCAAATTCAATTAGGGACTATGTGAAATGATACAAGACTTTTCAAATAATTTATATATGTTAAGAGGGAAGGTTATGATGGTAGTCCATGCAAATAAACCATCTGAAAACTAGATTCAATGCAACTTTTCAAAATGCAAGTTTCGGCGAAAAAATCATAATATATTATACACTAGTTTTTACTAGTTTCGGTCGAAAATCAAATTAAATCGGGGATTGTTCGAAATGATACGAAACTTCACATATCATTTATATATTTTACGAGGGAAGGTTATGATTGAAGTCCATGCAAAATATCATCGGAAAATTAGATTCTATGAAACTTTTCAAATGCAAGTTTCGGACAAAAATCATAGTATATTATACACTAGTTTCGGTCAAAAAAATCGAATTTAATTAGGGACTATTTGAAATGATATGAGACTTTTCAGATCATTTATATATGTTAAGAGGGAAGGTTATGATGGTAGTCCATGCAAAAAAACCATCTGAAAACTAGATTCGATAAAACTTTTCGAAATGCAAGTATCGGCCAAAAAATCATAATATATTATACACTAGTTTTTACTAGTTCGGTCGAAAATAAAATTAAATCGGGGACTGTTCGAAATGATATGAAACTTCACATATCATTAAAATATTTTACGAGGGAAGATTATGATGGAATTCCATGCAAAAAATCATCGGAAAATTAGATTCTATGAGACTTTCTGAAATGCAATTTCGATCAAAAATCATAGTATATTATACACTAGTTTCGGTCAAAAAAACTCAAATTTAATTGGGGACTGCTTGACATGATACGAGACTTTTCAAGTCATTTATATATGTTAAACGGGAAGGTTATGATGGTAGTCCATGCAAAAGAAAATCATCTGAAAAATAGATTCAATGAAACTTTTCAAAATGCAAGTTTCGGCCAAAAAATCATAATATATTATACACTAGTTTTTACTAGTTTCGGTCGAAAATCAAATTAAATCGGGGACTGTTCGAAATGATAGGAAACTTCACATATCATTTATATATTTTACGAGGGAAGGTTATGATGGAAGTCCATGCAAAATATCATCGGAAAATTAGATTCTATGAAAATTTTCAAATGCAAGTTTCGGACAAAAATCATAGTATATTATACACTAATTTCGGTCAAAAAAATCGAATTTAATTAGGGACTATTTGAAATGATATGAGACTTTTCAGATCATTTATATATGTTAAGAGGGAAGGTTATGATGGTAGTCCATGCAAAAAAACCATCTGAAAACTAGATTCGATAAAACTTTTCGAAATGCAAGTATCGGCCAAAAAATCATAATATATTATACACTAGTTTTTACTAGTTTCGGTCGAAAATCAAATTAAATCGGGGACTGTTCGAAATGATACGAAACTTCACATATCATTAAAATATTTTACGAGGGAAGGTTATGATGGAAGTCCATGCAAAAAATCATCGGAAAATTAGATTCTATGAAACTTTTCAAATGCAAGTTTTGGACAAAAATCAAAATATATTATACACTAGTTTCGGTCAAAAAAATCAAATTCAATTAGGGACTATGTGAAATGATACAAGACTTTTCAAATAATTTATATATGTTAAGAGGGAAGGTTATGATGGTAGTCCATGCAAATAAACCATCTGAAAACTAGATTCAATGCAACTTTTCAAAATGCAAGTTTCGGCGAAAAAATCATAATATATTATACACTAGTTTTTACTAGTTTCGGTCGAAAATCAAATTAAATCGGGGATTGTTCGAAATGATACGAAACTTCACATATCATTTATATATTTTACGAGGGAAGGTTATGATTGAAGTCCATGCAAAATATCATCGGAAAATTAGATTCTATGAAACTTTTCAAATGCAAGTTTCGGACAAAAATCATAGTATATTATACACTAGTTTCGGTCAAAAAAATCGAATTTAATTAGGGACTATTTGAAATGATATGAGACTTTTCAGATCATTTATATATGTTAAGAGGGAAGGTTATGATGGTAGTCCATGCAAAAAAACCATCTGAAAACTAGATTCTATAAAACTTTTCGAAATGCAAGTATCGGCCAAAAAATCATAATATATTATACACTAGATTTTACTAGTTTCGGTCGAAAATCAAATTAAATCAGGGACTGTTCGAAATGATACAAAACTTCACATATCATTAAAATATTTTACGAGGGAAGATTATGATGGAATTCCATGCAAAAAATCATCGGAAAATTAGATTCTATGAGACTTTCTGAAATGCAATTTCGATCAAAAATCATAGTATATTATACACTAGTTTCGGTATAAAAAAATCAAATTTAATTGGGGACTGCTTGACATGATACGAGACTTTTCAGATCATTTATATATGTTAAACGGGAAGGTTATGATGGTAGTCCATGCAAAAAAAATCATCTGAAAAATAGATTCAATGAAACTTTTCAAAATGCAAGTTTCGGCCAAAAAATCATAATATATTATACACTAGTTTTTACTAGTTTCGGTCGAAAATCAAATTAAATCGGGGACTGTTCGAAATGATACGAAACTTCACATATCATTAAAATATTTTACGAGGGAAGATTATGAAGGAATTCCTTCCAAAAAATCATCGGAAAATTAGATTCTATGAGACTTTCTGAAATGCAATTTCGATCAAAAATCATAGTATATTATACACTAGTTTCGGTCAAAAAAACTCAAATTTAATTGGGGACTGCTTGACATGATACGAGACTTTTCAGATCATTTATATATGTTAAACGGGAAGGTTATGATGGTAGTCCATGCAAAAAAAATCATCAGAAAAATCGATTCAATGAAACTTTTCAAAATGCAAGTTTCGGCCAAAAAATCATAATATATTATACACTAGTTTTTACTAGTTTCGGTCGAAAATCAAATTAAATCGGGGACTGTTCGAAATGATACCAAACTTCACATATCATTTTTATATTTTACGAGGGAAGGTTATGATGGAAGTCCATGCCAAATATCATCGGAAAATTAGATTCTATGAAAATTTTCAAATGCAAGTTTCAGACAAAAATCATAGTATATTATACACTAGTTTCGGTCAAAAAAATCGAATTTAATTAGGGACTATTTGAAATGATATGAGACTTTTCAGATCATTTATATATGTTAAGAGGGAAGGTTATGATGGTAGTCCATTCAAAAAAAACATCTGAAAACTAGATTCGATAAAACTTTTCGAAATGCAAGTATCGGCCAAAAAATCATAATATATTATACACTAGATTTTACTAGTTTCGGTCGAAAATCAAATTTAATCGGGGACTGTTCGAAATGATACGAAACTTCACATATCATTAAAATATTTTACGAGGGAAGATTATGATGGAATTCCATGCAAAAAATCATCGGAAAATTAGATTCTATGAGACTTTCCGAAATGCTACTTCGGTCAAAAATCATAGTATATTATACACTAGTTTCGGTCAAAAAAACTCAAATTTAATTGGGGACTGCTTGACATGATACGAGACGTTTCAGATCATTTATATATGTTAAACGGGAAGGTTATGATGGTAGTCCATGCAAAAAAAATTATCTGAAAAATAGATTCAATGAAACTTTTCAAAATGCAAGTATCGGCCAAAAAATCATAATATATTATACACTAGATTTTACTAGTTTCGGTCGAAAATCAAATTAAATCGGGGACTGTTCAAAATGATATGAAACTTCACATATCATTAAAATATTTTACGAGGGAAGATTTTGATGGAATTCCATGCAAAAAATCATCGGAAAATTAGATTCTATGAGACTTTCTGAAATGCAATTTCGATCAAAAATCATAGTATATTATACACTAGTTTCGGTCAAAAAAACTCAAATTTAATTGGGGACTGCTTGACATGATACGAGACTTTTCAGATCATTTATATATGTTAAACGGGAAGGTTATGATGGTAGTCCATGCAAAAAAAATCATCTGAAAAATAGATTCAATGAAACTTTTCAAAATGCAAGTTTCGGCCAAAAAATCATAATATATTATACACTAGTTTTTACTAGTTTCGGTCGAAAATCAAATTAAATCGGGGACTGTTCAAAATGATACGAAACTTCACATATCATTTATATATTTTACGAGGGAAGGTTATGATGGAAGTCCACGCAAAAAATCATCGGAAAATTAGATTCTATGAAACTTTTCAAATGCAAGTTTCGGACAAAAATCAAAGTATAGTATACACTAGTTTCGGTCAAAAAAATCAAATTTAATTAGGGACTATGTGAAATGAAACAAGACTTTTCAAATAATTTATATATGTTAAGAGGGAAGGTTATGATGGTAGTCCATGCAAATAAACCATCTGAAAACTAGATTCGATAAAACTTTTCGAAATGCAAGTATCGGCCAAAAAATCATAATATATTATACACTAGTTTTTACTAGTTCGGTCGAAAATAAAATTAAATCGGGGACTGTTCGAAATGATATGAAACTTCACATATCATTAAAATATTTTACGAGGGAAGATTATGATGGAATTCCATGCAAAAAATCATCGGAAAATTAGATTCTATGAGACTTTCTGAAATGCAATTTCGATCAAAAATCATAGTATATTATATACTAGTTTCGGTCAAAAAAACTCAAATTTAATTGGGGACTGCTTGACATGATACGCGACTTTTCAGGTCATTTATATTTGTTAAACGGGAAGGTTATGATGGTAGTCCATGCAAAAGAAAATCATCTGAAAAATAGATTCAATGAAACTTTTCAAAATGCATGTTTCGGCCAAAAAATCATAATATATTATACACTAGTTTTTACTAGTTTCGGTCGAAAATCAAATTAAATCGGGGACTGTTCGAAATGATAGGAAACTTCACATATCATTTATATATTTTACGAGGGAAGGTTATGATGGAAGTCCATGCAAAATATCATCGGAAAATTAGATTCTATGAAAATTTTCAAATGCAAGTTTCGGACAAAAATCATAGTATATTATACACTAATTTCGGTCAAAAAAATCAAATTTAATTAGGGACTATTTGAAATGATATGAGACTTTTCAGATCATTTATATATGTTAAGAGGGAAGGTTATGATGGTAGTCCATGCAAAAAAACCATCTGAAAACTAGATTCGATAAAACTTTTCGAAATGCAAGTATCGGCCAAAAAATCATAATATATTATACACTAGTTTTTACTAGTTTCGATCGAAAATCAAATTAAATCCGGGACTGTTCGAAATGATACGAAACTTCACATATCATTAAAATATTTTACGAGGGAAGGTTATGATGGAAGTCCATGCAAAAAATCATCGGAAAATTAGATTCTATGAAACTTTTCAAATGCAAGTTTCAGACAAAAATCAAAATATATTATACACTAGTTTCGGTCAAAAAAATCAAATTCAATTAGGGACTATGTGAAATGATACAAGACTTTTCAAATAATTTATATATGTTAAGAGGGAAGGTTATGATGGTAGTCCATGCAAATACACCATCTGAAAACTAGATTCAATGCAACTTTTCAAAATGCAAGTTTCGGCGAAAAAATCATAATATATTATACACTAGTTTTTACTAGTTTCGGTCGAAAATCAAATTAAATCGGGGACTGTTCGAAATGATACGAAACTTCACATATCATTTATATATTTTACGAGGGAAGGTTATGATTGAAGTCCATGCAAAATATCATCGGAAAATTAGATTCTATGAAACTTTTCAAATGCAAGTTTCGGACAAAAATCATAGTATATTATACACTAGTTTCGGTCAAAAAAATCGAATTTAATTAGGGACTATTTAAAATGATATGAGACTTTTCAGATCATTTATATATGTTTAGAGGGAAGGTTATGATGGTAGTCCATGCAAAAAAACCATCTGAAAACTAGATTCTATAAAACTTTTCGAAATGCAAGTATCGGCCAAAAAATCATAATTTATTATACACTAGATTTTACTAGTTTCGGTCGAAAATCAAATTAAATCAGGGACTGTTCGAAATGATACGAAACTTCACATATCATTAAAATATTTTACGAGGGAAGATTATGATGGAATTCCATGCAAAAAATCATCGGAAAATTAGATTCTATGAGACTTTCTGAAATGCAATTTCGATCAAAAATCATAGTATATTATACACTAGTTTCGGTAAAAAAAAAATCAAATTTAATTGGGGACTGCTTGACATGATACGAGACTTTTCAGATCATTTATATATGTTAAACGGGAAGGTTATGATGGTAGTCCATGCAAAAAAAATCATCTGAAAAATAGATTCAATGAAACTTTTCAAAATGCAAGTTTCGGCCAAAAAATCATAATATATTATACACTAGTTTTTACTAGTTTCGGTCGAAAATCAAATTAAATCGGGGACTGTTCGAAATGATACGAAACTTCACATATCATTTATATATTTTACGAGGGAAGGTTATGATGGAAGTCCATGCAAAATATCATCGGAAAATTAGATTCTATGAAACTTTTCAAATGCATGTTTTGGACAAAAATCATAGTATATTATACACTAGTTACGGTCCAAAAAATCGAATTTAATTAGGGACTATTTGAAATGATATGAGACTTTTCAGATCATTTATATATATTAAGAGGGAAGGTTATGATGGTAGTCCATGCAAAAAAAACCATCTGAAAACTAGATTCTATGAAACTTTTCGAAATGCAAGTATCGGCCAAAAAATCATAATATATTATACACTAGTTTTTACTAGTTTCGGTCGAAAATCAAATTAAATCGGGGACTGTTCGAAATGATACGAAACTTCACATATCATTAAAATATTTTACGTGGGAAGGTTATGATGGAAGTCCATGCAAAAAATCATCGGAAAATTAGATTCTATGAAACTTTTCAAATGCAGGTTTCGGACAAAAATCAAAGTATATTATACACTAGTTTCGGTCAAAAAAATCAAATTCAATTAGGGACTATGTGAAATGATACAAGACTATTCAAATAATTTATATATGTTAAGAGGGAAGGTTATGATGGTAGTCCATGCAAATAAACCATCTGAAAACTAGATTCAATGCAACTTTTCAAAATGCAAGTTTCGGCGAAAAAATCATAATATATTATACACTAGTTTTTACTAGTTTCGATCGAAAATCAAATTAAATCGGGGACTGTTCGAAATGATACGAAACTTCACATATCATTTATATATTTTACGAGGGAAGGTTATGATTGAAGTCCATGCAAAATATCATCGGAAAATTAGATTCTATGAAACTTTTCAAATGCAAGTTTCGGACAAAAATCATAGTATATTATACACTAGTTTCGGTCAAAAAAATCGAATTTAATTAGGGACTATTTGAAATGATATGAGACTTTTCAGATCATTTATATATGTTAAGAGGAAAGGTTATGATGGTAGTCCATGCAAAAAAAACCATCTGAAAACTAGATTCTATGAAACTTTTCGAAATGCAAGTATCGGCCAAAAAATCATAATATATTATACACTAGATTTTACTAGTTTCGGTCGAAAATCTAATTAAATCAGGGACTGTTCGAAATGATACGAAACTTCACATATCATTAAAATATTTTACGAGGGAAGATTATGATGGAATTCCATGCAAAAAATCATCGGAAAATTAGATTCTATGAGACTTTCTTAAATGCAATTTCGATCAAAAATCATAGTATATTATACACTAGTTTCGGTAAAAAAAAAATCAAATTTAATTGGGGACTGCTTGACATGATACGAGACTTTTCAGATCATTTATATATGTTAAACGGGAAGGTTATGATGGTAGTCCATGCAAAAAAAATCATCTGAAAAATAGATTCAATGAAACTTTTCAAAATGCAAGTTTCGGCCAAAAAATCATAATATATTATACACTGGTTTTTACTAGTTTCGGTCGAAAATCAAATTAAATCGGGGACTGTTCGAAATGATACGAAACTTCACATATCATTTATATATTTTACGAGGGAAAATTATGATGGAATTCCTTGCAAAAAATCATCGGAAAATTAGATTCTATGAGACTTTCCGAAATACAATTTCGGTCAAAAATCATAGTACATTATACACTAGTTTCGGTCAAAAAAATCAAATTTAATTGGGGACTATTTGACATGATACGAGACTTTTCAGATCATTTAAATATGTTAAGAGGGAAGGTTATGATGGTAGTCCATGCAAAAAAAATCATCTGAAAACTAGATTCAATGAAACTTTTCAAAATGCAAGTTTCGGCCAAAAAATCATAATATATTATACACTAGTTTTTACTAGTTTCGGTCGAAAATCAAATTAAATCGGGGACTGTTCGAAATGATACGAAACTTCACATATCATTTATATATTTTACGAGGGAAGGTTATGATGGAAGTCCATGCAAAATATCATCGGAAAATTAGATTCTATGAAACTTATCAAATGCAAGTTTCGGTCAAAAAAATCGAATTTAATTAGGGACTATTTGAAATGATATGAGACTTTTCAGATCATTTATATATGTTAAGAGGGAAGGTTATGATGGTAGTCCATGCAAAAAAACCATCTGAAAACTAGATTCTATGAAACTTTTCGAAATGCAAGTATCGGCCAAAAAATCATAAAATATTATACACTAGATTTTACTAGTTTCGGTCGAAAATCAAATTAAATCGGGGACTGTTCAAAATGATACGAAACTTCACATATCATTAAAATATATTACGAGGGAAGATTATGATGGAATTCCATGCAAAAAATCATCGGAAAATTAGATTCTATGAGACTTTCCGAAATGCAATTTCGGTCAAAAATCATAGTATATTATACACTAGTTTCGGTCAAAAAAAAATCAAATTTTATTGGGGACAGCTTGACATGATACGAGACTTTTCAGATCATTTATATATGTTAAACGGGAAGGTTATGATTGTAGTCCATGTAAAAAAACCATCTGAAAAATAGATTCAATGAAACTTTTCAAAATGCAAGTTTCGGCAAAAAAATCATAATATATTATACACTAGTTTTTACTAGTTTCGGTCGAAAATCAAATTAAATCGGGGACTGTTCGAAATGATATGAAACTTCACATATCATTAAAATATTTTACGAGGGAAGATTATGATGGAATTCCATGCAAAAAATCATCGGAAAATTAGATTCTATAAGACTTTCTGAAATGCAATTTCGATCAAAAATCATAGTATATTATACACTAGTTTCGGTAAAAAAAAATCAAATTTAATTGGGGACTGCTTGACATGATACGAGACTTTTCAGATCATTTATATATGTTAAACGGGAAGGTTATGATGGTAGTCCATGCAAAAAAAATCATCTGAAAAATAGATTCAATGAAACTTTTCAAAATGCAAGTTTCGGCCAAAAAATCATAATATATTATACACTAGTTTTTACTAGTTTCGGTCGAAAATCAAATTAAATCGGGGACTGTTCGAAATGATACGAAACTTCACATATCATTTATATATTTTACGAGGGAAGGTTATGATGGAAGTCCATGCAAAATATCATCGGAAAATTAGATTCTATGAATGTTTTTAAATGCAAGTTTCGGTCAAAAATCATAGTATATTATACACTAGTTTCGGTCAAAAAAATCAAATTTAATTAGGGACTGCTTGACATGATAAGAGACTTTTCAGATCATTTATATATGTTAAAAGGGAAGGTTATGATTGTAGTCCATGCAAAAAAATCATTTGAAAACTAGATTCAATGAAACTTTTCGAAATGCAAGTTTCGGCCAAAAAATCATAATATATTATACACTAGTTTTTACTAGTTTCGGTCGAAAATCAAATTAATTCGGGGACTGTTCGAAATGATACGAAACTTCACATATCATTTATATATTTTACGAGGGAAGGTTATGATGGAAGTCCATGCAAAATATCATCGGAAAATTAGATTCTATGAAACTTTTCAAATGCAAGTTTCAGACAAAAGTCATACTATATTATACACTTGTTTCGATCAAAAAAATCAAATTTAATTAGGGACTATTTGAAATGATATGAGACTTTTCAGATCATTTATATATGTTAAGAGTGAATGTTATGATGGTAGTCCATGCAAAAAAACCATCTAAAAACTAGATTCTATGAAACTTTTCGAAATGCAAGTATCGGCCAAAAAATTATAATATATTATGAACTAGTTTTTACTAGTTTCGGTCGAAAATCAAATTAAATCGGGGACTGTTCGAAATGATACGAAACTTCACATATCATTTATATATTTTACGAGAGAATGTTTATATGGAAGTCCATGCAAAATATCATCGGAAAATTAGATTTTATGAATGTTTTTAAATGCAAGTTTCGGTCAAAAATCATAGTATATCATACACTAGTTTCGGTCAAAAAAATAAAATTTAATTAGGGACTGCTCTACATGATACGAGACTTTTCAGATCATTTATATATGTTAAAAGGGAAGGTTATGATTGTAGTCCATGCAAAAAAATCATCTGAAAACTAGATTCAATGAAACTTTTCGAAATGCATGTTTCGGCCAAAAAATCATAATATATTATACACTAGTTTATACTAGTTTCGGTCAAAAATCAAATTAAATCGGGGACTGTTCGAAATGATATGAAACTTCACATATCATTTATATATTTTACGAGGGAAGATTATGATAGAATTCCATGCAAAAAATCATCGGAAAATTAGATTCTATGAAACTTTTCGAAATACAAGTTTCATTCAAAAATCATAGTACATTATACACTAGTTTCGGTCAACAAAATAAAATTTAATTGGGGACTATTTGACATGATACGAGACTTTTCAGATTATTTATATATGTTAAGAGTTAAGGTTATGATGGTAGTCCAGGCAAAAAATATCATCTAAGAACTAGATTCTATGAAACTTTTCGAAATGCAAGTTTCGGCCAAAAAATCATAATATATTATACACTAGTTTATACTAGTTTCGGTCAAAAATCAAATTAAATCGGGGACTGTTTGAAATGATATGAAACTTCACATATCATTTATATATTTTACGAGGGAAGGTTATGATGGAAGTCCATGCAAAAAATCATCGGAAAATTAGATTCTATGAAACTTTTCAAATGCATGTTTCGGACAAAAATCATAGTATATTATACACTAGTTTCGGTCAAAAAAATCAAATTTAATTAGGGACTATTTGAAATGATACGAGACTTTTCAAATCATTTATATATGTTAAGAGGGAAGGTTATGATGGTAGTCCATGCAAAAAAACCATTTGAAAAATAGATTCAATGAAACTTTTCAAAATGCAAGTTTCGGCCAAAAAATCATAATATATTATACACTAGTTTTTACTAGTTTCGGTCGAAAATCAAATTAAATCGGGGACTGTTCGAAATGATACGAAACTTCACATATCATTTATATATTTTACGAGGGAAGGTTTATATGGAAGTCCATGCAAAATATCATCGGAAAATTAAATTCTATGAAAGTTTTCAAATGCAAGTTTCGGTCAAAAATCATAGTATATTATACACTATTTTCGGTCAAAAAAATCAAATTTAATTAGGGACTGCTCTACATGATACGAGACTTTTCAGATCATGTATATATGTTAAAAGGGAAGGTTATGATTGTAGTCCATGCAAAAAAATCATCTGAAAACTAGATTCAATGAAACTTTTCGAAATGCAAGTTTCGGCCAAAAAATCATAATATATTATACACTAGTTTATACTAGTTTCGGTCAAAAATCAAATTAAATCGGGGACTATTCGAAATGATATGAAAATTCACATATCATTTATATATTTTACGAGGGAAGTTTATGATGGAAGACAATGCAACAAATCATCAGAAAATTAGATTCTATGAAACTTTTCAAATGCAATGTTCGGACAAAAATCATAGTATATTATACACTAGTTTCGGTCAAAAAACTCAAATTTAATTAGGGACTATTTGAAATGATACGAGACTTTTCAAATCATTTATATATGTTAAGAGGGAAGGTTATGATGGTAGTCCATGCAAAAAACCCATCTGAAAACTAGATTCAATGAAACTTTTCAAAATGCAAGTTTTGGCCAAAAAATCATAATATATTATACACTAGTTTTTACTAGTTTCGGTCGAAAATCAAATTAAATCGGGGACTGTTCGAAATGATACGAAACTTCACATATCATTTATATATTTTACGAGGGAAGGTTTATATTGAAGTCCATGCAAAATATCATCGGAAAATTAGATTCTATGAATGTTTTTAAATGCATGTTTCGGTCAAAAATCATAGTATATTATACACTAGTTTCGGTCAAAAAAATCAAATTTAATTAGGGACTGCTTGACATGATACGAGACTTTTCAGATCATTTATATATGTTAAAAGGGAAGGTTATGATTGTAGTCCATGCAAAAAAATCATCTGAAAACTAGATTCAATGAAACTTTTCGAAATGCAAGTTTCGGCCAAAAAATCATAATATATTATACACTAGTTTATACTAGTTTCGGTCAAAAATCAAATTAAATCGGGGACTGTTCGAAATGATACGAAACTTCACATATCATTTATATATTTTACGAGGGAAGATTATGATGGAATTCCATGCAAAAAATCATCGGAAAATTAGATTCTATGAAACTTTTCGAAATACAAGTTTCAGTCAAAAATCATAGTACATTATACACTAGTTTCGGTCAACAAAATAAAATTTAATTGGGGACTATTTGACATGATACGAGACTTTTCAGATCATTTATATATGTTAGGAGGGAACGTTATGATGGTAGACCATGCAAAAAAATCATCTAAAAACTAGATTCTATGAAACTTTTCGAAATGCAAGTTTCGGCCAAAAAATCATAATATATTATACACTAGTTTATACTAGGTTCGTCGAAAATCTAATTAAATCGGGGACTATTCGAAATGATATGAAACTTCACATATCATTTATATATTTTACGAGGGAAGGTTATGATGGAAGTCCATGCAAAAAATCATCGGAAAATTAGATTCTATGAAACTTTTCAAATGCATGTTTCGGACAAAAATCATAGTCTATTATACACTAGTTTCGGTCAAAAAAATCAAATTTAATTAGGAACTATTTGAAATGATACGAGACTTTTCAAATCATTTATATATGTTAAGAGGGAAGGTTATGATGGTAGTCCATGCAAAAAACCATTTGAAAACTAGATTCAATGAAACTTTTCAAAATGCAAGTTTCGGCCAAAAAATCATAATATTTTATACACTAGTTTTTACTATGTTCGGTCGAAAATCAAATTATATCGGGGACTGTTCGAAATGATACGAAACTTCACATATCATTTATATATTTTACGAGAGAATGTTTATATGGAAGTCCATGCAAAATATCATCGGAAAATTAGATTCTATGAATGTTTTTAAATGCAAGTTTCGGTCAAAAATCATAGTATATCATACACTAGTTTCGGTCAAAAAAATAAAATTTAATTAGGGACTGCTCTACATGATACGAGACTTTTCAGATCATTTATATATGTTAAAAGGGAAGGTTATGATTGTAGTCCATGCAAAAAAATCATCTGAAAACTAGATTCAATGAAACTTTTCGAAATGCATGTTTCGGCCAAAAAATCATAATATATTATACACTAGTTTATACTAGTTTCGGTCAAAAATCAAATTAAATCGGGGACTGTTCGAAATGATATGAAACTTCACATATCAATTATATATTTTACGAGGGAAGATTATGATAGAATTCCATGCAAAAAATCATCGGAAAATTAGATTCTATGAAACTTTTCGAAATACAAGTTTCATTCAAAAATCATAGTACATTATACACTAGTTTCGGTCAACAAAATAAAATTTAATTGGGGACTATTTGACATGATACGAGACTTTTCAGATTATTTATATATGTTAAGAGTTAAGGTTATGATGGTAGTCCAGGCAAAAAATATCATCTAAGAACTTGATTCTATGAAACTTTTCGAAATGCAAGTTTCGGCCAAAAAATCATAATATATTATACACTAGTTTATACTAGTTTCGGTCAAAAATCAAATTAAATCGGGGACTGTTTGAAATGATATGAAACTTCACATATCATTTATATATTTTACGAGGGAAGGTTATGATGGAAGTCCATGCAAAAAATCATCGGAAAATTAGATTCTATGAAACTTTTCAAATGCATGTTTCGGACAAAAATCATAGTATATTATACACTAGTTTCGGTCAAAAAAATCAAATTTAATTAGGGACTATTTGAAATGATACGAGACTTTTCAAATCATTTATATATGTTAAGAGGGAAGGTTATGATGGTAGTCCATGCAAAAAAACCATTTGAAAAATAGATTCAATGAAACTTTTCAAAATGCAAGTTTCGGCCAAAAAATCATAATATATTATACACTAGTTTTTACTAGTTTCGGTCGAAAATCAAATTAAATCGGGGACTGTTCGAAATGATACGAAACTTCACATATCATTTATATATTTTACGAGGGAAGGTTTATATGGAAGTCCATGCAAAATATCATCGGAAAATTAAATTCTATGAAAGTTTTCAAATGCAAGTTTCGGTCAAAAATCATAGTATATTATACACTATTTTCGGTCAAAAAAATCAAATTTAATTAGGGACTGCTCTACATGATACGAGACTTTTCAGATCATGTATATATGTTAAAAGGGAAGGTTATGATTGTAGTCCATGCAAAAAAATCATCTGAAAACTAGATTCAATGAAACTTTTCGAAATGCAAGTTTCGGCCAAAAAATCATAATATATTATACACTAGTTTATACTAGTTTCGGTCAAAAATCAAATTAAATCGGGGACTATTCGAAATGATATGAAAATTCACATATCATTTATATATTTTACGAGGGAAGTTTATGATGGAAGACAATGCAACAAATCATCAGAAAATTAGATTCTATGAAACTTTTCAAATGCAATGTTCGGACAAAAATCATAGTATATTATACACTAGTTTCGGTCAAAAAACTCAAATTTAATTAGGGACTATTTGAAATGATACGAGACTTTTCAAATCATTTATATATGTTAAGAGGGAAGGTTATGATGGTAGTCCATGCAAAAAACCCATCTGAAAACTAGATTCAATGAAACTTTTCAAAATGCAAGTTTTGGCCAAAAAATCATAATATATTATACACTAGTTTTTACTAGTTTCGGTCGAAAATCAAATTAAATCGGGGACTGTTCGAAATGATACGAAACTTCACATATCATTTATATATTTTACGAGGGAAGGTTTATATTGAAGTCCATGCAAAATATCATCGGAAAATTAGATTCTATGAATGTTTTTAAATGCATGTTTCGGTCAAAAATCATAGTATATTATACACTAGTTTCGGTCAAAAAAATCAAATTTAATTAGGGACTGCTTGACATGATACGAGACTTTTCAGATCATTTATATATGTTAAAAGGGAAGGTTATGATTGTAGTCCATGCAAAAAAATCATCTGAAAACTAGATTCAATGAAACTTTTCGAAATGCAAGTTTCGGCCAAAAAATCATAATATATTATACACTAGTTTATACTAGTTTCGGTCAAAAATCAAATTAAATCGGGGACTGTTCGAAATGATACGAAACTTCACATATCATTTATATATTTTACGAGGGAAGATTATGATGGAATTCCATGCAAAAAATCATCGGAAAATTAGATTCTATGAAACTTTTCGAAATACAAGTTTCAGTCAAAAATCATAGTACATTATACACTAGTTTCGGTCAACAAAATAAAATTTAATTGGGGACTATTTGACATGATACGAGACTTTTCAGATCATTTATATATGTTAGGAGGGAACGTTATGATGGTAGACCATGCAAAAAAATCATCTAAAAACTAGATTCTATGAAACTTTTCGAAATGCAAGTTTCGGCCAAAAAATCATAATATATTATACACTAGTTTATACTAGGTTCGTCGAAAATCTAATTAAATCGGGGACTATTCGAAATGATATGAAACTTCACATATCATTTATATATTTTACGAGGGAAGGTTATGATGGAAGTCCATGCAAAAAATCATCGGAAAATTAGATTCTATGAAACTTTTCAAATGCATGTTTCGGACAAAAATCATAGTCTATTATACACTAGTTTCGGTCAAAAAAATCAAATTTAATTAGGAACTATTTGAAATGATACGAGACTTTTCAAATCATTTATATATGTTAAGAGGGAAGGTTATGATGGTAGTCCATGCAAAAAACCATTTGAAAACTAGATTCAATGAAACTTTTCAAAATGCAAGTTTCGGCCAAAAAATCATAATATTTTATACACTAGTTTTTACTATGTTCGGTCGAAAATCAAATTATATCGGGGACTGTTCGAAATGATACGAAACTTCACATATCATTTATATATTTTACGAGAGAATGTTTATATGGAAGTCCATGCAAAATATCATCGGAAAATTAGATTCTATGAATGTTTTTAAATGCAAGTTTCGGTCAAAAATCATAGTATATCATACACTAGATTCGGTCAAAAAAATAAAATTTAATTAGGGACTGCTCTACATGATACGAGACTTTTCAGATCATTTATATATGTTAAAAGGGAAGGTTATGATTGTAGTCCATGCAAAAAAATCATCTGAAAACTAGATTCAATGAAACTTTTCGAAATGCAAGTTTCGGCCAAAAAATCATAATATATTATACACTAGTTTATACTAGTTTCGGTCAAAAATCAAATTAAATCGGGGACTGTTCGAAATGATATGAAACTTCACATATCATTTATATATTTTACGAGGGAAGATTATGATAGAATTCCATGCAAAAAATCATCGGAAAATTAGATTCTATGAAACTTTTCGAAATACAAGTTTCATTCAAAAATCATAGTACATTATACACTAGTTTCGGTCAACAAAATAAAATTTAATTGGGGACTATTTGACATGATACGAGACTTTTCAGATTATTTATATATGTTAAGAGTTAAGGTTATGATGGTAGTCCAGGCAAAAAATATCATCTAAGAACTAGATTCTATGAAACTTTTCGAAATGCAAGTTTCGGCCAAAAAATCATAATATATTATACACTAGTTTATACTAGTTTCGGTCAAAAATCAAATTAAATCGGGGACTGTTTGAAATGATATGAAACTTCACATATCATTTATATATTTTACGAGGGAAGGTTATGATGGAAGTCCATGCAAAAAATCATCGGAAAATTAGATTCTATGAAACTTTTCAAATGCATGTTTCGGACAAAAATCATAGTATATTATACACTAGTTTCGGTCAAAAAAATCAAATTTAATTAGGGACTATTTGAAATGATACGAGACTTTTCAAATCATTTATATATGTTAAGAGGGAAGGTTATGATGGTAGTCCATGCAAAAAAAACATTTGAAAAATAGATTCAATGAAACTTTTCAAAATGCAAGTTTCGGCCAAAAAATCATAATATATTATACACTAGTTTTTACTAGTTTCGGTCGAAAATCAAATTAAATCGGGGACTGTTCGAAATGATACGAAACTTCACATATCATTTATATATTTTACGAGGGAAGGTTTATATGGAAGTCCATGCAAAATATCATCGGAAAATTAAATTCTATGAAAGTTTTCAAATGCAAGTTTCGGTCAAAAATCATAGTATATTATACACTATTTTCGGTCAAAAAATCAAATTTAATTAGGGACTGCTCTACATGATACGAGACTTTTCAGATCATGTATATATGTTAAAAGGGAAGGTTATGATTGTAGTCCATGCAAAAAAATCATCTGAAAACTAGATTCAATGAAACTTTTCGAAATGCAAGTTTCGGCCAAAAAATCATAATATATTATACACTAGTTTATACTAGTTTCGGTCAAAAATCAAATTAAATCGGGGACTGTTCGAAATGATATGAAACTTCACATATCATATATATTTTACGAGGGAAGAATATGATGGAATTCCATGCAAAAAATCATCGGAAAATTAGATTCTATGAAACTTTTCGAAATACAAGTTTCATTTAAAAATCATAGTACATTATACACTAGTTTCGGTCAACAAAATAAAATTTAATTGGGGACTATTTGACATGATACAAGACTTTTCAGATTAATTATATATGTTAAGAGTTAAGGTTATGATGGTAGTCCAGGCAAAAAATATCATCTAAAAACTAGATTCTATGAAACTTTTCGAAATGCAAGTTTCGGCCAAAAAATCATAATATATTATACACTAGTTTATACTAGTTTCGGCCAAAAATCAAATTAAATCGGGGACTGTTTGAAATGATATGAAACTTCACATATCATTTATATATTTTACGAGGGAAGGTTATGATGGAAGTCCATGCAAAAAATCATCGGAAAATTAGATTCTATGAAACTTTTTAAATGCAATTTTCGGACAAAAATCATAGTATATTATACAATAGTTTCGGTCAAAAAAATCAAATTTAATTAGGGACTATTTGAAATGATACGTGACTTTTCAAATCATTTATATATGTTAAGAGGGAAGGTTATGATGGTAGTCCATGCAAAAAAACCATCTGAAAACTAGATTCAATGAAACTTTTCAAAATGCAAGTTTCGGCCAAAAAATCATAATATATTATACACTAGTTTTTACTAGTTTCGGTCGAAAATCAAATTAAATCGGGGACTGTTCGAAATGATACGAAACTTCACATATCATTTATATATTTTACGAGGGAAGGTTTATATGGAAGTCCATGCAAAATATCATCGGAAAATTAAATTCTATGAAAGTTTTCAAATGCAAGTTTCGGTAAAGAATCATAGTATATTATACACTAGTTTCTGTCAAAGTAATCAAATTTAATTGGGGACTGCTTGTCATGATACGAGACATTTCAGATCATTTATATATGTTAAAAGGGAAGGTTATGATTGTAGTCCATGCAAAAAAATCATCTGAAAACTAGATTCAATGAAACTTCTCGAAATGCAAGTTTCGGCCAAAAAATCATAATATATTATACACTAGTTTATACTAGTTTCGATCAAAAATCAAATTAAATCGGGGACTGTTTGAAATGATATGAAACTTCACATATCATTTATATATTTTACGAGGGAAGGTTATGATGGAAGTCCATGCAAAAAATCATCAGAAAATTAGATTCTATGAAACTTTTCAAATGCAAGTTTCGGACAAAAATCATAGTATATTATACACTAGTTTCGGTCAAAAAAATCAAATTTAATTAGGGACTATTTGAAACGATACGAGACTTTTCAAATCATTTATATATGTTAAGAGGGAAGGTTATGATGGTAGTCCATGCAAAAAAAACATTTGAAAACTAGATTCAATGAAACTTTTCAAAATGCAAGTTTCGGCCAAAAAATCATAATATATTATACACTAGTTTTTACTATGTTTGGTCGAAAATCAAATTAAATCGTGGACTGTTCGAAATGATACGAAACTTCACATATCATTTATATATTTTACGAGGGAAGGTTTATATGGAAGTCCATGCAAAATATCATCGGAAAATTAGATTCTATGAATGTTTTTAAATGCAAGTTTCGGTCAAAAATCATAGTATATTATACACTAGTTTCGGTCAAAAAAATCAAATTTAATTAGGGACTGCTTGACATTATACGAGACTTTTCAGATCATTTATATATGTTAAAAGGGAAGGTTATGATTGTAGTGCATGCAAAAAAATCATCTGAAAACTAGATTCAATGAAACTTTTCGAAATGCAAGTTTCGGCCAAAAAATCATAATATATTATACACTAGTTTATACTAGTTTTGGTCAAAAATCTAATTAAATCGGGGACTGTTCGAAATGATACGAAACTTCACATATCATTTATATATTTTACGAGGGAAGATTATGATGGAATTCCATGCAAAAAATCATCGGAAAATTAGATTCTATGAAACTTTTCGAAATACAAGTTTCATTCAAAAATCATAGTACATTATACACTAGTTTCGGTCAACAAAATAAAATTTAATTGGGGACTATTTGACATGATACGAGACTTTTCAGATCATTTATATATGTTAAGAGGGAAGGTTATGATGGTAGTCCATGCAAAAAATATCATCTAAAAACTAGATTCTATGAAACTTTTCGAAATGCAAGTTTCGGCCAAAAAATCATAATATATTATACACTAGTTTTTTACTAGTTTCGTTCAAAAATCAAATTAAATCGGGGACTATTCGAAATGATATTAAAATTCTCATATCATTTATTAATTTTACGAGGGAAGTTTATGATGGAAGACAATGCAAAAAATCATCATAAAATTAGATTCTATGAAACTTTTCGAAATGTATGTTTCGATCAAAAATCATTGTATATTAAACACTAGTTCCGGTCAAAAAAATAAAATTTAATTGGGGACTATTTGAAATGATACGAGACTTTTCAGATCATTTATATATGTTAAGAGGGAATGTTATGATGATAGACCATGCAAAAAAATCATCTGAAAACTGGATTCTATGAAACTTTTCGAAATGCAAGTATCGGCCAAAAAATCATAATATATTATACACTAGTTTTTACTAGTTTCGGTCGAAAATCAAATGAAATCGGGGATTGTTCAAAATGATACAAAACTTCACATATCATTTATATATTTTATGAGGAAAGGATATGATGGAAGTCCATGCAAAAAATCATCGGAAAATAGATTCTATGAAACTTTTCGAAATTCAAGTTTCGGTCAAAAATCATAGTATATTATTCACTAGTTTCGGTCAAAAAAATCGAATTTAATTAGGGACTATTTGAAATGATACAAGACTTTTCAGATCATTTATATATGTTAAGAGGGAAGGTTGTGATGGTAGTCCATGCAAAAAAATCATTTGAAAACTGGTTTCTATGAAACTTTTCGAAATGCAAGTTTCGGCCAAAATATCATAATATATTATACACTAGTTTATACTAGTTTCGGTCAAAAATCAAATTAAATTGGGGACTGTTCGAAATGATATGAAACTTTACATATCATTTATATATTTTAAGAGGGAAGGTTATGATGGAACTCGATGCAAAAAATCATTGGAAAATTAGATTCTTTGAAACTTTTCAAAATGCAAGTTTCGGTCAAAAATCAAAGTATATTATACACTAGTTTCGGTCAAAAAATTGAATTTAATTAGGGACTATTTGAAATGATATGAGACTTTTGTTATCATTTATATATGTTAAGAGGGAAGGTTATATTGGTAGTCCATGTAAAAAAATCATCTGAAAACTAGATTCTATGAAACTTTTCGAAATGAAAGTTTCGGCGAAAAAATCATAATATATTATAAACTAGTTTTTACTAGTTTCGGTCGAAAATCAAACTAAATCGGGGACTGTTCGAAATGATACGAAACTTCACATATCATTTATACATTTTACGAGGGAAGATTATGATGGAATTCCATGCAAAAAATCATCGGAAAATTAGATTCTATAAAACTTTTCGGAATCAAATTTAATTATGGACTATTTGACATGATACGAGACTTTTCAGATCATTTATATATGTTAAGAGGGAAGGTTATGATGGTAGTCCATGCAAAAAAATCATCTGAAAACTAGATTCTATGAAACTTTTCGAAATGCAAGTTTCGGCCAAAAAATCATAATATATTATACACTAGTTTATACTAGTTTCGGTCAAAAATAAAATTAAATCGGGGACTGTTCGAAATGATATGAAACTTCACATATCATTTATATATTTTACGAGGGAATGTTATGATGGAAGTCCATGCAAAAAAAACCATCTGATAACTAGATTCTACGAAAAATTTCGAAATGCAAGTATCGGCCAAATAATCATAATATATTATACACTAGTTTTTCCTAGTTTCGGTCGAAAATCAAATTAAATCGGGGACTGTTCGAAATGATATGAAACTTCACATATCATTTATATATTTTACAAGGGAAGATTAGGATGGAATTCCATGCAACAAATCATCGGAAAATTAGATTCTATGAAACTTTTCGAAATGCATATTTCAGTCAAAAATCATATATATTATACACTAGTTTCGGTCAAAAAAATAAAATTTAAGTGGAGACTATTTGAAATGATACGAGACTTTTCAGATCATTTATATATGTTAAGAGGGAAGGTTATGATGGTAGTCCATGCAATAAAAATAATCTGAAAACTGGATTCTATGAAACTTTTCGAAATTCAAGTTTCGGCCAAAAAATCATAATATATTATACACTAGTTTATACTAGTTTCGGTCAAAAATCAAATTAAATCGGGGACAGTTCGAAATGAAACGAAACTTCAAATATCATTTATATATTTTACTAGGGAAGGTTATGATGGAAGTCCATGCAAAAAATCATCAGAAAATTAGATTCTATTAAACTTTTCGAAATGCAAGTTTCGGTCAAAAATCATAGTACATTATACACTAGTTCTGTCAAAAAAATCAAATTTAATTGGGGACTATTTGACATGATACGAGACTTTTCAGATCATTTATATATGTTAAGAGGGGAGGTTATGATGGTAGTCCATGCAAAAAAAATCATCTGAAAACTAGATTCTATGAAACTTCTCGAAATGCAAGTTTCGGCCAAAAAATCATAAAATATTATACACTGGTTTCTACTAGTTTCGGTCAAAAATAAAATTAAATCGTGGACTGTTCGAAATGATATGAAGCTTCACATATCATTTATATATTTTACTAGGGAAGGTTATGATGGAAGTCCATGCAAAAAATCATCGGAAAATTAGATTCTATGAAACTTTTCAAATGCAAGTTTCGGACAAAAATCATAGTATATTATACACTAGTTTCGGAAAAAAAATCGAATTTAATTAGGGACTATTTGAAATTATACGAGAATTTTCATATTATTTATATATGTTAAGAGGGAAGGTTATGATGGTAGCTCATGCAAAAAAAATCATCTCAAAACTAGATTCTATGAAACTTTTCGAAATGCAAGTATCAGCCAAAAAATCATAATATATTATACACTAGTTTATACTAGTTTCGGTCAAAAATCAAATTAAATCGGGGACTGTTCGAAATGATATGAAGCTTCACATATCATTTATATATTTTACGAGGGAAGGTTATGATGGAAGTCCATGCAAAAAATCATCGGAAAATTAGATTCTATGAAACTTTTCAAATGCAAGTTTCGGACAAAAATCATAGTATATTATACACCAGTTTCGGTAAAAAAAAATCGAATTTAATTAGGGACTATTTCAAATGATACGAGACTTTTCAGATTATTTATATATGTTAAGAGGGAAGGTTATGTTGGTAGCCCATGCAAAAAAAATCATCTGAAAACTAGATTCTATGAAACTTTTCGAAATGCAAGTATCAGCAAAAAAATCATAATATATTATACACTAGTTTAAACTAGTTTCGTTCAAAAATCAAATGAAATCGGGGACTATTCGAAATGATATGAAAATTCTCATATCAAATATATATTTTACGAGGGAAGTTTATGATGGAAGACAATGCAAAAAATCATCATAAAATTAGATTCTATGAAACTTTTCGAAATGCAAGTTTCGGTCAAAAATCATAGTATATTATACACTAGTTTCGGTCAAAAAAATAAAATTTAATTGGGGACTATTTGAAATGATATGAGCCTTTTCAGATCATTTATATATGTTAAGAGGGAATGTTATGATGATAGACCATGCAAAAAATCATCTGAAAACAAGATTCTAGGAAACTTTTCGAAATGCAAGTTTCGGACAAAAAATCATAATATATTATACACTAGTTTATACTAGTTACGGTCAAAAATAAAATTATATCGGGGACTGTTCGAAATGATATGAAGCTTCACATATCATTTATATATTTTACGAGGGAAGATTAGGATGGAATTCCATGCAAAAAACTCATCGGAAAATTAGATTCTATGAAACTTTTCGAAATGCATATTTCAGTCAAAAATCATAATATATTATACACTAGTTTCGGTCAAAAAAATAAAATTTAAGTGGGGACTATTTGAAATGATACGAGACTTTTCAGATCATTTATATATGTTAAGAGGGAAGGTTATGATGGTAGTCCATGCAAAAAAATCATCTGAAAACTAGATTCTATGAAACTTTTCGAAATGCAAGTTTCGGCCAAAAAATCATAATATATTATACACTAGTTTATACTAGTTTCGGTCAAAAATAAAATTAAATCGGGGACTGTTCGAAATGATATGAAACTTCACATATCATTTATATATTTTACGAGGGAATGTTATGATGGAAGTCCATGCAAAAAAAACCATCTGATAACTAGATTCTACGAAAAATTTCGAAATGCAAGTATCGGCCAAATAATCATAATATATTATACACTAGTTTTTCCTAGTTTCGGTCGAAAATCAAATTAAATCGGGGACTGTTCGAAATGATATGAAACTTCACATATCATTTATATATTTTACAAGGGAAGATTAGGATGGAATTCCATGCAACAAATCATCGGAAAATTAGATTCTATGAAACTTTTCGAAATGCATATTTCAGTCAAAAATCATATATATTATACACTAGTTTCGGTCAAAAAAATAAAATTTAAGTGGAGACTATTTGAAATGATACGAGACTTTTCAGATCATTTATATATGTTAAGAGGGAAGGTTATGATGGTAGTCCATGCAATAAAAATAATCTGAAAACTGGATTCTATGAAACTTTTCGAAATTCAAGTTTCGGCCAAAAAATCATAATATATTATACACTAGTTTATACTAGTTTCGGTCAAAAATCAAATTAAATCGGGGACAGTTCGAAATGAAACGAAACTTCAAATATCATTTATATATTTTACTAGGGAAGGTTATGATGGAAGTTCATGCAAAAAATCATCAGAAAATTAGATTCTATTAAACTTTTCGAAATGCAAGTTTCGGTCAAAAATCATAGTACATTATACACTAGTTCTGTCAAAAAAATCAAATTTAATTGGGGACTATTTGACATGATACGAGACTTTTCAGATCATTTATATATGTTAAGAGGGAAGGTTATGATGGTAGTCCATGCAAAAAAAATCATCTGAAAACTAGATTCTATGAAACTTCTCGAAATGCAAGTTTCGGCCAAAAAATCATAAAATATTATACACTGGTTTCTACTAGTTTCGGTCAAAAATAAAATTAAATCGTGGACTGTTCGAAATGATATGAAGCTTCACATATCATTTATATATTTTACTAGGGAAGGTTATGATGGAAGTCCATGCAAAAAATCATCGGAAAATTAGATTCTATGAAACTTTTCAAATGCAAGTTTCAGACAAAAATCATAGTATATTATACACTAGTTTCGGAAAAAAAATCGAATTTAATTAGGGACTATTTGAAATTATACGAGAATTTTCATATTATTTATATATGTTAAGAGGGAAGGTTATGATGGTAGCTCATGCAAAAAAAATCATCTCAAAACTAGATTCTATGAAACTTTTCGAAATGCAAGTATCAGCCAAAAAATCATAATATATTATACACTAGTTTATACTAGTTTCGGTCAAAAATCAAATTAAATCGGGGACTGTTCGAAATGATATGAAGCTTCACATATCATTTATATACTTTACGAGGGAAGGTTATGATGGAAGTCCATGCAAAAAATCATCGGAAAATTAGATTCTATGAAACTTTTCAAATGCAAGTTTCGGACAAAAATCATAGTATAGTATACACCAGTTTCGGTCAAAAAAAATCGAATTTAATTAGGGACTATTTCAAATGATACGAGACTTTTCAGATTATTTATATATGTTAAGAGGGAAGGTTATGTTGGTAGCCCATGCAAAAAAAATCATCTGAAAACTAGATTCTATGAAACTTTTCGAAATGCAAGTATCAGTAAAAAAATCATAATATATTATACACTAGTTTAAACTAGTTTCGTTCAAAAATCAAATGAAATCGGGGACTATTCGAAATGATATGAAAATTCTCATATCAAATATATATTTTACGAGGGAAGTTTATGATGGAATACAATGCAAAAAATCATCATAAAATTAGTTTCTATGAAACTTTTCGAAATGCAAGTTTCGGTCAAAAATCATAGTATATTATACACTAGATTCGGTCAAAAAAATAAAATTTAATTGGGGACTATTTGAAATGATATGAGCCTTTTCAGATCATTTATATATGTTAAGAGGGAATGTTATGATGATAGACCATGCAAAAAATCATCTGAAAACAAGATTCTAGGAAACTTTTCGAAATGCAAGTTTCGGACAAAAAATCATAATATATTATACACTAGTTTATACTAGTTACGGTCAAAAATAAAATTATATCAGGGACTGTTCGAAATGATATGAAGCTTCACATATCATTTATATATTTTACGAGGGAAGATTAGGATGGAATTCCATGCAAAAAACTCATCGGAAAATTAGATTCTATGAAACTTTTCGAAATGCATATTTCAGTCAAAAATCATAATATATTATACACTAGTTTCGGTCAAAAAAATAAAATTTAAGTGGGGACTATTTGAAATGATACGAGACTTTTCAGATCATTTATATATGTTAAGAGGGAAGGTTATGATGGTAGTCCATGCAAAAAAAATCATCTGAAAACTGGATTCTATGAAACTTTTCGAAATGCAAGTTTCGGCCAAAAAAATCATAATATATTATACACTAGTTTTTACTAGTTTCGGTCGAAAATCAAATTAAATCGGGGACTTTTCAAAATGATACGAAACTTCACATATCATTTATATATTTTATGATGGAAGATTATGATGGAATTCCATGCAACAAATCATCGGAAAATTAGATTCTATAAGACTTTCCGAAATGCAATTTTCGGTAAATCATCATAGTATATTATACACTAGTTTCGGTCAAAAAATTAAAATTTAATTGGGGACTATTTGAAAGGATACGAGACTTTTCAGATCATTTATATATGTTAAAAGGGAAGGTTATGATGATAGACCATGCAAAAAAAAATCATCTGAAAACTGATTTCTATGAATCTTTTCGAAATGCAAGTTTCAGCCAAAAAATCATAATAATACACTAGTTTATGCTAGTTTCGGTCAAAAATCTATTTAAATCGGGGACTATTCAAAATGATACAAAACTTCACATATCATTTATATATTTTACGAGGGAAGGTTATGATGGAAGTTCATGCTAAAAATCATCGGAAAATTAGATTCTATGAAACTTTTCGAAATGCAAGTTTCGGTCAAAAATCATAGTATATTATTCAATAGTTTCGGTCAAAAAAATAGAATTTAATTAGGGACTAGTTGAAATGATACGAGACTTTTCAGATCATTTATATATGTTAAGAGGGAAGGTTATGATGGTAGTCCATGCAAAAAATATCATCTGAAAACTAGATTCTAGGAAACTTTTCGAAATGCAAGTTTCGGCCAAAAAATCATAATATATTATACACTAGTTTATACTAGTTTTGTTCAAAAATTAAATTAAATCGGGGACTATTCGAAATGATACAAAACTTCACATATCATTTATATAATTTTCGAGGAAAGGTTATGATAAAATTCCATACAAAAAATCATCGGAAAATTAGATTATATGAAATTTTTCGAAATACGAGTTTCGGCCAAAAATATTAAATTTAATGTGGGACTGTTTAACATGATACGAGACTTTTCAGATCATTTATATATGTTAGGAGGGAACGTTATGATGGTAGACCATGCAAAAAAAATCATCTAAAAACTAGATTCTATGAAACTTTTCGAAATGCAAGTTTCGGCCAAAAAATCATAATATATTATACACTAGTTTATACTAGGTTCGTCGAAAATCTAATTAAATCGGGGACTATTCGAAATGATATGAAACTTCACATATCATTTATATATTTTACGAGAGAAGGTTATGATGGAAGTCCATGCAAAAAATCATCGGAAAATTAGATTTTATGAAACTTTTCGAAATGCATATTCCAGTCAAAAATCATAATATATTATACACTAGTTTCTGTCAAAAAAATAAAATTTAAGTGGAGACTATTTGACATGATACGAGACTTTTCAGATCATTTATATATGTTAAAAGGGAAGGTTATGATTGTAGTCCACGCAAAAAAATGATCTGAAAACTGGATTCTATGAAACTTTTCGAAATACGAGTTTCGGCCAAAAAATCATAATATATTATACACTAGTTTATACTAGTTTTGGTCAAAAATCAAATTAAATCGGGGACTGTTCGAAATGATATGAAACTTCACATATCATTTATATATTTTAAGAGGGAAGGTAATGATGGAAGTCCTTGCAATAAATCATCGGAAAATTAGATTCTATGAAACTTTTCGAAATCCAAGTTTCGGTCAAAAATCATAGTACATTATACACTAGTTTCGGTCAAAAAAATCAAATTTAATTGGGGACTATTTGACATGATACGATACTTTTCAGATCATTTATATATGTTAAGAGGGAAGGTTATGATGATAGACCATGCAAAAAAAATCATCTGAAAACTGGTTTCTATGAATCTTTTCGAAATGCAAGTTTCAGCCAAAAAATCATAATATATTATACACTAGTTTTTACTAGTTTCGGTCGAAAATCAAATTAAATCGGGGATTTTTCAAAATGATACGAAACTTCACATATCATTTATATATTTTATGATGGAAGATTATGATGGAATTCCATGCAACAAATCATCGGAAAATTAGATTCTATAAGACTTTCCGAAATGCAATTTTCGGTAAATCATCATAGTATATTATACACTAGTTTCGGTCAAAAAATTAAAATTTAATTGGGGACTATTTGAAAGGATACGAGACTTTTCAGATCATTTATATATGTTAAAAGGGAAGGTTATGATGATAGACCATGCAAAAAAAAATCATCTGAAAACTGATTTCTATGAATCTTTTCGAAATGCAAGTTTCAGCCAAAAAATCATAATAATACACTAGTTTATGCTAGTTTCGGTCAAAAATCTAATTAAATCGGGGACTATTCAAAATGTTACAAAACTTCACATATCATTTATATATTTTACGAGGGAAGGTTATGATGGAAGTTCATGAAAAAAATCATCGGAAAATTAGATTCTATGAAACTTTTCGAAATGCAAGTTTCGGTCAAAAATCATAGTATATTATTCACTAGTTTCGGTCAAAAAAATAGAATTTAATTAGGGACTATTTGAAATGATACGAGACTTTTCAGATCATTTATATATGTTAAGAGGGAAGGTTATGATGGTAGTCCATGCAAAAAATATCATCTGAAAACTAGATTCTATGAAACTTTTCGAAATGCAAGTTTCGGCCAAAAAATCATAATATATTATACACTAGTTTATACTAGTTTTGTTCAAAAATTAAATTAAATCGGGGACTATTCGAAATGATACAAAACTTCACATATCATTTATATAATTTTCGAGGAAAGGTTATGATAAAATTCCATACAAAAAATCATCGGAAAATTAGATTATATGAAATTTTTCGAAATACGAGTTTCGGCCAAAAATATTAAATTTAATGTGGGACTGTTTAACATGATACGAGACTTTTCAGATCATTTATATATGTTAGGAGGGAACGTTATGATGGTAGACCATGCAAAAAAATCATCTAAAAACTAGATTCTATGAAACTTTTCGAAATGCAAGTTTCGGCCAAAAAATCATAATATATTATACACTAGTTTATACTAGGTTCGTCGAAAATCTAATTAAATCGGGGACTATTTGAAATGATATGAAACTTCACATATCATTTATATATTTTACGAGAGAAGGTTATGATGGAAGTCCATGCAAAAAATCATCGGAAAATTAGATTTTATGAAACTTTTCGAAATGCATATTCCAGTCAAAAATCATAATATATTATACACTAGTTTCTGTCAAAAAAATAAAATTTAAGTGGAGACTATTTGACATGATACGAGACTTTTCAGATCATTTATATATGTTAAAAGGGAAGGTTATGATTGTAGTCCACGCAAAAAAATGATCTGAAAACTGGATTCTATGAAACTTTTCGAAATACGAGTTTCGGCCAAAAAATCATAATATATTATACACTAGTTTATACTAGTTTTGGTCAAAAATCAAATTAAATCGGGGACTGTTCGAAATGATATGAAACTTCACATATCATTTATATATTTTAAGAGGGAAGGTAATGATGGAAGTCCTTGCAATAAATCATCGGAAAATTAGATTCTATGAAACTTTTCGAAATCCAAGTTTCGGTCAAAAATCATAGTACATTATACACTAGTTTCGGTCAAAAAAATCAAATTTAATTGGGGACTATTTGACATGATACGATACTTTTCAGATCATTTATATATGTTAAGAGGGAAGGTTATGATGATAGACCATGCAAAAAAAATCATCTGAAAACTGGTTTCTATGAATCTTTTCGAAATGCAAGTTTCAGCCAAAAAATCATAATATATTATACACTAGTTTTTACTAGTTTCGGTCGAAAATCAAATTAAATCGGGGATTTTTCAAAATGATACGAAACTTCACATATCATTTATATATTTTATGATGGAAGATTATGATGGAATTCCATGCAACAAATCATCGGAAAATTAGATTCTATAAGACTTTCCGAAATGCAATTTTCGGTAAATCATCATAGTATATTATACACTAGTTTCGGTCAAAAAATTAAAATTTAATTGGGGACTATTTGAAAGGATACGAGACTTTTCAGATCATTTATATATGTTAAAAGGGAAGGTTATGATGATAGACCATGCAAAAAAAAATCATCTGAAAACTGATTTCTATGAATCTTTTCGAAATGCAAGTTTCAGCCAAAAAATCATAATAATACACTAGTTTATGCTAGTTTCGGTCAAAAATCTAATTAAATCGGGGACTATTCAAAATGTTACAAAACTTCACATATCATTTATATATTTTACGAGGGAAGGTTATGATGGAAGTTCATGAAAAAAATCATCGGAAAATTAGATTCTATGAAACTTTTCGAAATGCAAGTTTCGGTCAAAAATCATAGTATATTATTCACTAGTTTCGGTCAAAAAAATAGAATTTAATTAGGGACTATTTGAAATGATACGAGACTTTTCAGATCATTTATATATGTTAAGAGGGAAGGTTATGATGGTAGTCCATGCAAAAAATATCATCTGAAAACTAGATTCTATGAAACTTTTCGAAATGCAAGTTTCGGCCAAAAAATCATAATATATTATACACTAGTTTATACTAGTTTTGTTCAAAAATTAAATTAAATCGGGGACTATTCGAAATGATACAAAACTTCACATATCATTTATATAATTTTCGAGGAAAGGTTATGATAAAATTCCATACAAAAAATCATCGGAAAATTAGATTATATGAAATTTTTCGAAATACGAGTTTCGGCCAAAAATATTAAATTTAATGTGGGACTGTTTAACATGATACGAGACTTTTCAGATCATTTATATATGTTAGGAGGGAACGTTATGATGGTAGACCATGCAAAAAAATCATCTAAAAACTAGATTCTATGAAACTTTTCGAAATGCAAGTTTCGGCCAAAAAATCATAATATATTATACACTAGTTTATACTAGGTTCGTCGAAAATCTAATTAAATCGGGGACTATTTGAAATGATATGAAACTTCACATATCATTTATATATTTTACGAGAGAAGGTTATGATGGAAGTCCATGCAAAAAATCATCGGAAAATTAGATTTTATGAAACTTTTCGAAATGCATATTCCAGTCAAAAACCATAATATATTATACACTAGTTTCTGTCAAAAAAATAAAATTTAAGTGGAGACTATTTGACATGATACGAGACTTTTCAGATCATTTATATATGTTAAAAGGGAAGGTTATGATTGTAGTCCACGCAAAAAAATGATCTGAAAACTGGATTCTATGAAACTTTTCGAAATACGAGTTTCGGCCAAAAAATCATAATATATTATACACTAGTTTATACTAGTTTTGGTCAAAAATCAAATTAAATCGGGGACTGTTCGAAATGATATGAAACTTCACATATCATTTATATATTTTAAGAGGGAAGGTAATGATGGAAGTCCTTGCAATAAATCATCGGAAAATTAGATTCTATGAAACTTTTCGAAATCCAAGTTTCGGTCAAAAATCATAGTACATTATACACTAGTTTCGGTCAAAAAAATCAAATTTAATTGGGGACTATTTGACATGATACGATACTTTTCAGATCATTTATATATGTTAAGAGGGAAGGTTATGATGATAGACCATGCAAAAAAAATCATCTGAAAACTGGTTTCTATGAATCTTTTCGAAATGCAAGTTTCAGCCAAAAAATCATAATATATTATACACTAGTTTTTACTAGTTTCGGTCGAAAATCAAATTAAATCGGGGATTTTTCAAAATGATACGAAACTTCACATATCATTTATATATTTTATGATGGAAGATTATGATGGAATTCCATGCAACAAATCATCGGAAAATTAGATTCTATAAGACTTTCCGAAATGCAATTTTCGGTAAATCATCATAGTATATTATACACTAGTTTCGGTCAAAAAATTAAAATTTAATTGGGGACTATTTGAAAGGATACGAGACTTTTCAGATCATTTATATATGTTAAAAGGGAAGGTTATGATGATAGACCATGCAAAAAAAAATCATCTGAAAACTGATTTCTATGAATCTTTTCGAAATGCAAGTTTCAGCCAAAAAATCATAATAATACACTAGTTTATGCTAGTTTCGGTCAAAAATCTAATTAAATCGGGGACTATTCAAAATGATACAAAACTTCACATATCATTTATATATTTTATGAGGGAAGGTTATGATGGAAGTCCATGAAAAAAATCATCGGAAAATTAGATTCTATGAAACTTTTCGAAATGCAAGTTTCGGTCAAAAATCATAGTATATTATTCACTAGTTTCGGTCAAAAAAATAGAATTTAATTAGGGACTATTTGAAATGATACGAGACTTTTCAGATCATTTATATATGTTAAGAGGGAAGGTTATGATGGTAGTCCATGCATAAAAATCATCTGAAAACTGGATTCTATGAAACTTTTCGAAATGCAAGTTTCGGCCAAAAAATCATAATATATTATACTCTAGTTTATACTAGTTTCGGTCAAAAATTAAATTAAATCTGGGAAGATTCGAAATGATACGAAACTTCACATATCATTTATATAATTTACGAGGGAAGGTTATGATAAAATTCCATGCAAAAAAACATCGGAAAATTAGATTATATGAAATTTTTTGAAATGCAAGTAATGGTCAAAAATCATAGTATATTATACACTAGTTTTTATCCAAAAAAAAATATAATTGGGGACTATTTAACATGATACGAGACTTTTCAGATCATTTATATATGTTAAGAGGGAACGTTATGATTGTAGACCATGCAAAAAAATCATATGAAAACTAGATTCTATGAAACTTTTTGAAATGCAAGTTTCGGCCAAAAAATCATAATATATTATACACTAGTTTATACTAGGTTCGTCGAAAATCTAATTAAATCAGGGACTATTCGAAATGATATGAAACTTCACATATCATTTATATATTTTACGAGAGAAGGTTATGATGGAAGTCCATGCAAAAAATCATCGGAAAATTAGATTTTATGAAACTTTTCGAAATGCATATTCCAGTCAAAAATCATAATATATTATACACTAGTTTCGGTCAAAAAAATAAAATTTAAGTGGGGACTATTTGACATGATACGAGACTTTTCAGATCATTTATATATGTTAAAAGGGAAGGTTATGATTGTAGTCCATGCAAAAAAATGATCTGAAAACTGGATTCTATGAAACTTTTCGAAATACGAGTTTCGGCCAAAAAATCATAATATATTATACATTAGTTTATACTAGTTTTGGTCAAAAATCAAATTAAATCGGGGACTGTTCGAAATGATATGAAACTTCACATATCATTTATATATTTTAAGAGGGAAGGTAATGATGGAAGTCCATGCAATAAATCATCGGAAAATTAGATTCTATGAAACTTTTCGAAATCCAAGTTTCGGTCAAAAATCATAGTACATTATACACTAGTTTCGGTCAAAAAAATCAAATTTAATTGGGGACTATTTGACATGATACGATACTTTTCAGATCATTTATATATGTTAAGAGGGAAGGTTATGATGATAGACCATGCAAAAAAAATCATCTGAAAACTGGTTTCTATGAATCTTTTCGAAATGCAAGTTTCAGCCAAAAAATCATAATATATTATACACTAGTTTTTACTAGTTTCGGTCGAAAATCAAATTAAATCGGAGACTTTTCAAAATGATACGAAACTTCACATATCATTTATATATTTTATGATGGAAGATTATGATGGAATTCCATGCAACAAATCATCGGAAAATTAGATTCTATAAGACTTTCCGAAATGCAATTTTCGGTAAATCATCATAGTATATTATACATTAGTTTCGGTCAAAAAATTAAAATTTAATTGGGGACTATTTGAAAGGATACGAGACTTTTCAGATCATTTATATATGTTAAAAGGGAAGATTATGATGATAGACCATGCAAAAAAAAATCATCTGAAAACTGATTTCTATGAATCTTTTCGAAATGCAAGTTTCAGCCAAAAAATCATAATAATACACTAGTTTATGCTAGTTTCGGTCAAAAATCTAATTAAATCGGGGACTATTCAAAATGATACAAAACTTCACATATCATTTATATATTTTATGAGGGAAGGTTATGATGGAAGTCCATGAAAAAAATCATCGGAAAATTAGATTCTATGAAACTTTTTGAAATGCAAGTTTCGGTCAAAAATCATAGTATATTATTCACTAGTTTCGGTCAAAAAAATAGAATTTAATTAGGGACTAGTTGAAATGATACGAGACTTTTCAGATCATTTATATATGTTAAGAGGGAAGGTTATGATGGTAGTCCATGCATAAAAATCATCTGAAAACTGGATTCTATGAAACTTTTCGAAATGCAAGTTCCGGCCAAAAAATCATAATATATTATACTCTAGTTTATACTAGTTTCGGTCAAAAATTAAATTAAATCTGGGAAGATTCGAAATGATACGAAACTTCACATATCATTTATATAATTTACGAGGGAAGTTTATGATAAAATTCCATGCAAAAAAACATCGGAAAATTAGATTATATGAAATTTTTCGAAATGCAAGTAATAGTCAAAAATCATAGTATATTATACACTAGTTTTTATCCAAAAAAAAATATAATTGGGGACTATTTAACATGATACGAGACTTTTCAGATCATTTATATATGTTAAGAGGGAACGTTATGATTGTAGACCATGCAAAAAAATCATATGAAAACTAGATTCTATGAAACTTTTCGAAATGCAAGCTTCGGCCAAAAAATCATAATATATTATACACTAGTTTATACTAGTTTCGGTCGAAAATCTAATTAAATCGGGGACTGTTCGAAATGATACGAAACTTCACATATCATTTATATATTTTACAAGGGAAGGTTATGATGAAAGTCCATGCAAAAAATCATCGGAAAATTAGATTCTATGAAACTTTTCGAAATGCATATCTCAGTCAAAAATCATAATATATTATACACTAGGTTCAGTCAAAAAAATAAATTTTAAGTGGGGACTATTTGAAATGATACGAGACTTTTCAGATCATTTATATATGTTAAGAGGGAAGGTTATGATGGTAGTCCATGCAATAAAAATAATCTGAAAACTGGATTCAATGAAACTTTTCGAAATTCATGTTTCGGCCAAAAAATCATAATATATTATACACTAGTTTATACTAGTTTCGGTCAAAAATCAAATTAAATCGGGGACTGTTCGAAATGATATGAAACTTCACATATCATTTACATATCTTACTAGGGAAGGTTATGATGGAAGTCCATGCAAAAAATCATCAGATAATTAGATTCTATGAAACTTTTCGAAATACAAGTTTCGGTCAAAAATCATAGTACATTATACACTAGTTTCGGTCAAAAAAATCAAATTTAATTGGCGACTATTTGACATGATACGAGACTTTTCAGATCATTTATATATGTTAATAGAGAAGATTATGATGGTAGTCCATGCAAAAAATCATCTGAAAACTAGACCCTAAGAAAATTTTTGAAATACAAGTTTCGGCGAAAAAATCATAATATATTATACACTAGTTTATACTAGTTTCGGTCAAAAATCAAATTAAATCGGAGACTGTTCAAAATGATATAAAACTTCACATATCATTTATATATTTTACGAGGGAATTATATGATGGAAGTCCATGCAAAAAATCATCGGAAAATTAGATTCGATGAAACTTTTCAAATGCAAGTTTCGGATAAAAATCATAGTATATTATACACTAGTTTCGGTCAAAAAAATCGAATTTAATTAGGGACTATTTGAAATGATACGAGACTTTTCAAATCATTTATATATGTTAAGAGGGAAGGTTTTGATGGTAGACCATGCAAAAAAAACCATCTGAAAACTAGATTCTATGAAACTTTTCGAAATGCACGTATCGGCCAAAAAATCATAATACATTATACACTAGATTTTACTAGTTTCGGTCGAAAATCAAATTAAATTGGGGACTGTTCGAAATTATACGAAACTTCACATATCATTTATATATTATACGAGGGATGATTATGATGGAATTCCATGCAAAAAATCATCCTAAAATTAGATTCTATAAGACTTTCCGAAATGCAATTTTCGGTAAAAAAATTATTGTATATTGTACACTAGTTTCGGTAAAAAAAAATTTAATTGGGGACTATTTGAAATGATATGAGACTTTTCAGATCATTTATTTATGTTAAGAGGGAAGGTTATGATGATAGACCATGCAAAAAAAATCATCTGAAAACTGGATTCTATGAAACTTTTCGAAATGCAAGTTTCGGCCAAAAATCGAATTAAATCGGGGACTGTTCGAAATGATACTAAACTTAACATATCATTTATATATTTTACGAGGGAAGGTTATGATGGAAGTCCATGCAAAATATCATCGGAAAAATAGATTCTATGAAACTTTTCGAAATGCAAGTTTCGGTCAAAAATCATAGTATATTATTCACTAGTTTCGGTCAAAAAAATCGAATTTAATTAGGGACTATTTGAAATGATACAAGACTTTTCAGATCATTTGTATGTTAAGAGGGAAGGTTATGATGGTAGTCCATGCAAAAAGTCATCTGAAAACTGGTTTCTATGAAACTTTTCGAAATGCAAGTTTATGCCAAAAAATCATAATATATTATACACTAGTTTATACTAGTTTCGGTCAAAAATCAAATTAAATAGGGGACTATTCAAAATGATATGAAACTTCACATATCATTTATATATTTTAAGACGGAAGGTTATGATGGAACTCCATGCAAAAAATCATCGAAAAATTAGATTCTTTGAAACTTTTCAAAACGCAAGTTTCGGTCAAAAATCATAGTATATTATACACTAGTTTCGGTCAAAAAAATCAAATTAAATCGGGGATTGTTTGAAATGATATGAAACTTCATTTATCATTTATATATTTTACGAGGGAAGGTTATGATGGAAGTTCATGCTAAAAATCATCGGAAAATTAGATTCTATGAAACTTTTCGAAATGCAAGTTTCGGTCATTAATCATAGTATATTATACACTAGTTTCTGTCAAAAAAAAATCAAATTCAATTGGGGACTGTTTTACATGATACGAGACTTTTCAGATAATTTATATATGTTAAAAGGGAAGGTTATGATGGTAGTCCATGCAAAAAATATCATCTGAAAACTAGATTCTAGGAAACTTTTCGAAATGCAAGTTTCGGCCAAAAAATCATAATATATTATACACTAGTTTATACTAGTTTTGTTCAAAAATTAAATTAAATCGGGGACTATTCGAAATGATACAAAACTTCACATATCATTTATATAATTTTCGAGGAAAGGTTATGATAAAATTCCATACAAAAAATCATCGGAAAATTAGATTATATGAAATTTTTCGAAATACGAGTTTCGGCCAAAAATATTAAATTTAATGTGGGACTGTTTAACATGATACGAGACTTTTCAGATCATTTATATATGTTAGGAGGGAACGTTATGATGGTAGACCATGCAAAAAAAACCATCTGAAAACTAGATTCTATGAAACTTTTCGAAATGCACGTATCGGCCAAAAAATCATAATATATTATACACTAGATTTTACTAGTTTCGGTCGAAAATCAAATTAAATTGGGGACTGTTCGAAATTATACGAAACTTCACATATCATTTATATATTATACGAGGGATGATTATGATGGAATTCCATGCAAAAAATCATCCTAAAATTAGATTCTATAAGACTTTCCGAAATGCAATTTTCGGTAAAAAAATTATTGTATATTGTACACTAGTTTCGGTAAAAAAAAATTTAATTGGGGACTATTTGAAATGATATGAGACTTTTCAGATCATTTATTTATGTTAAGAGGGAAGGTTATGATGATAGACCATGCAAAAAAAATCATCTGAAAACTGGATTCTATGAAACTTTTCGAAATGCAAGTTTCGGCCAAAAATCGAATTAAATCGGGGACTGTTCGAAATGATACTAAACTTAACATATCATTTATATATTTTACGAGGGAAGGTTATGATGGAAGTCCATGCAAAATATCATCGGAAAAATAGATTCTATGAAACTTTTCGAAATGCAAGTTTCGGTCAAAAATCATAGTATATTATTCACTAGTTTCGGTCAAAAAAATCGAATTTAATTAGGGACTATTTGAAATGATACAAGACTTTTCAGATCATTTGTATGTTAAGAGGGAAGGTTATGATGGTAGTCCATGCAAAAAGTCATCTGAAAACTGGTTTCTATGAAACTTTTCGAAATGCAAGTTTATGCCAAAAAATCATAATATATTATACACTAGTTTATACTAGTTTCGGTCAAAAATCAAATTAAATAGGGGACTATTCAAAATGATATGAAACTTCACATATCATTTATATATTTTAAGACGGAAGGTTATGATGGAACTCCATGCAAAAAATCATCGAAAAATTAGATTCTTTGAAACTTTTCAAAACGCAAGTTTCGGTCAAAAATCATAGTATATTATACACTAGTTTCGGTCAAAAAAATCAAATTAAATCGGGGATTGTTTGAAATGATATGAAACTTCATTTATCATTTATATATTTTACGAGGGAAGGTTATGATGGAAGTTCATGCTAAAAATCATCGGAAAATTAGATTCTATGAAACTTTTCGAAATGCAAGTTTCGGTCATTAATCATAGTATATTATACACTAGTTTCTGTCAAAAAAAAATCAAATTCAATTGGGGACTGTTTTACATGATACGAGACTTTTCAGATAATTTATATATGTTAAAAGGGAAGGTTATGATGGTAGTCCATGCAAAAAATATCATCTGAAAACTAGATTCTAGGAAACTTTTCGAAATGCAAGTTTCGGCCAAAAAATCATAATATATTATACACTAGTTTATACTAGTTTTGTTCAAAAATTAAATTAAATCGGGGACTATTCGAAATGATACAAAACTTCACATATCATTTATATAATTTTCGAGGAAAGGTTATGATAAAATTCCATACAAAAAATCATCGGAAAATTAGATTATATGAAATTTTTCGAAATACGAGTTTCGGCCAAAAATATTAAATTTAATGTGGGACTGTTTAACATGATACGAGACTTTTCAGATCATTTATATATGTTAGGAGGGAACGTTATGATGGTAGACCATGCAAAAAAATCATCTAAAAACTAGATTCTATGAAACTTTTCGAAATGCAAGTTTCGGCCAAAAAATCATAATATATTATACACTAGTTTATACTAGGTTCGTCGAAAATCTAATTAAATCGGGGACTATTCGAAATGATATGAAACTTCACATATCATTTATATATTTTACGAGGGATGATTATGATGGAAGTCCATGCAAAAAATCATCGGAAAATTAGATTTTATGAAACTTTTCGAAATGCATATTCCAGTCAAAAATCATAATATATTATACACTAGTTTCGGTCAAAAAAATAAAATTTAAGTGGGGACTATTTGACATGATACGAGACTTTTCAGATCATTTATATATGTTAAAAGGGAAGGTTATGATTGTAGTCCATGCAAAAAAATGATCTGAAAACTGGATTCTATGAAACTTTTCGAAATACGAGTTTCGGCCAAAAAATCATAATATATTATACACTAGTTTATACTAGTTTTGGTCAAAAATCAAATTAAATCGGGGACTGTTCGAAATGATATGAAACTTCACATATCATTTATATATTTTAAGAGGGAAGGTAATGATGGAAGTCCATGCAATAAATCATCGGAAAATTAGATTCTATGAAACTTTTCGAAATCCAAGTTTCGGTCAAAAATCATAGTACATTATACACTAGTTTCGGTCAAAAAAATCAAATTTAATTGGGGACTATTTGACATGATACGATACTTTTCAGATCATTTATATATGTTAAGAGGGAAGGTTATGATGGTAGTCCATGCAAAAAAAATCATCTGAAAACGTGATTCTATGAAACTTTTCGAAATGCATGTTTCGGCCAAAAAATCATAATATATTATACACTAGTTTTTACTAGTTTCGGTCGAAAATCAAATTAAATCGGGGACTTTTCAAAATGATACGAAACTTCACATATCATTTATATATTTTATGATGGAAGATTATGATGGAATTCCATGCAACAAATCATCGGAAAATTAGATTCTGTGAAACGTTTCGAAATGCAAATTTCGGTTAAAAATCAAAGTATATTAAACACTTGTTTCGATCAAAAATCAATTTTATTAGGGACTATTTGAAATGATACGATACTTTTCAGATCATTTATATATGTTAAGAAGGAAGGTTTTGATGGTAGTCCATGCAAAAAATCATCTGAAAACTAGACTCTAAGAAGCTTTTCGAAATGCAAGTTTCGGGGTAAAAATCATAATATATTATGAACTAGTTTATACTAGTTTCGGTCAATAATAAAATTAAATCGGGGACTGTTCGAAATTATATGAAACTTCATTTATCATTTATATATTTTACGAGGGAAGGTTATGATGGAAGTTCATGCTAAAAATCATCGGAAAATTAGATTCCATGAAACTTTTCGAAATGCAAGTTTCGGTCAAAAATCATAGTATATTATACACTAGTTTCTGTCAAAAAAAATCAAATTTAATTGTGGAGTGTTTGACATGATACGAGACTTTTCAGATCATTTATATATGTTAAAAGGTAAGGTTATGATGGTAGTCCATGAAAAAAAAATCATATGAAAACTCGATTCTATGAAACTTTTCGAAATGCATGTTTCGGCCAAAAAATCATAATAAATTATACACTAGTTTATACTAGTTTCGGTCAAAAATTAAATTAATTCGGGGACTATTCTAAATGATACGAAACTTCACATATCATTTATATAATTTACGAGGGAAGGTTATGATAAAATTCCATGCAAAAAATCATCGGAAAATTAGGTTATATGAAATTTTTCGAAATGCAAGTAATGGTCAAAAATCATAGTATATTATACACTAGTTTCGGTCAAAAAATTAAATTTAATTGGGGACTGTTTAACATGATACGATACTTTTCAGATCATTTTATATGTTAAGAGGGAACGTTATGATGTTAGAACATGCAAAAAAATCATCTGAAAACTAGATTCTATGAAACTTTTCGAAATGCAAGTTTCGGCCACAAAATCATAATATATTATGCACTAGTTTATACTAGTTTCGGTCAAAAATCTAATTAAATCGGGGACTATTCGAAAAGATACGAAACTTCACATATCATTTATATATTTTATAAGGGAAGGTTATGATGGAAGTCCATGCAAAAAATCATCGGAAAATTAGATTCTATGAAACTTTTCGAAATGCAAGTTTCGGTCAAAAATCATAGTATATTATTCACTAGTTTCGGTCAAACAAATCAAATTTAATTCGAGATTGTTTGACATGATACGAGACTTTTCAGATCATTTATATATGTTAAAAGGGAAGGTTATGATTGTAGTCCATGCAAAAAAATGATCTGAAAACTAGATTCTATGAAACTTTTTAAAATACGAATTTCGGCCAAAAAATCATAATATATTATACACTAGTTTATACTAGTTTTGGTCAAAAATCAAATTAAATCGGGGACTGTTCGAAATGATATGAAACTTCACATATCATTTATATATTTTACGAGGGAAGGTTATGATGGAAGTCCATGCAAAAAATCATCGGAAAATTAGATTCTATGAAACTTTTCGAAATGCAAGTTTCGGTCAAAAATCATAGTATATTATACCCTAGTTTCGGTCAAAAAAATTGAATTTAATTAGGGACTATATGAAATGATACGAGACTTTTCAGATCATTTATACATGTTAAGAAGGAAGGTTATGATGGTAGTCCATGCAAAAAAACCATCTGAAAACTAGATTCTATGAAACTTTTCGAAATGCAAGTATCGGCCAAAAAATCATAATATATTATACACTAGTTTATACTAGTTTCGGCAAAAATAAAATTAAATCGGGGACTGTTCGAAATGATATGAAACTTCACATATCATTTATATATTTTAAGAGGGAAGGTTATGATAGAACTCCATGCAAAAAATCATCGAAAAATTAGATTCTTTGAAACTTTTCAAAACGCAAGTTACTGTCAAAAATCATAGTATAATATACACTAGTTTCGGTCAAAAAAATCAAATTAAACCAGGGACTGTTTGAAATGATATGAAACTTCATTTATCTTTTATATATTTTACGAGGGAAGGTTATGATGGAAGTTCGAGGTAAAAATCATCAAAAAATTAGATTCTATGAAACTTTTCAAAATGCAAGTTTCGGTCAAAAATCATAGTATATTATACACTAGTTTCTGTCAAAAAAAATCAAATTTAATTGGGGACTGTTTGACATGATACGAGACTTTTCAGATCTTTTATATATGTTAAAAGGGAAGGTTATGATGGTAGTCCATGCAAAAAAATCATCTGAAATCTCGATTCTATGAAACTTTTCGAAATGCAAGTTTCGGCCAAAAAATCATAATATATTATACACTAGTTTATACTAGTTTCGGTCAAAAATTAAATTAAATCGGGGACTATTCGAAATGATACAAAACTTCACATATCATATATATAATTTCCGAGGGAAGGTTATGATAAAATTCCATGCAAAAAATCATTGGAAAATTTGATTATATGAAATTTTTTGAAATGCAAGTAATGGTCAAAAATCATTGTATATTATACACTAGTTTCGGTCAAAAATATTAAATTTAATTGGGGACTGTTTAACATGATACGAGACTTTTCAGATCATTTATATATGTTAAGAGGGAACGTTATGATGGTAGACCATGCAAAAAAATCATCTGAAAACTAGATTCTATGAAACTTTTCGAAATGCAAGTTTCGGCCAAAAAATCATAATATATTATACATTAGTTTATACTAGTTTCGTCGAAAATCTAATTAAATCGGGGACTATTCGAAATGATACGAAACTTCACATATCATTTATATATTTTACGAGGGAAGGTTATGATGGAAGTCCATGAAAAAAGACCATCGGAAAATTAGATTCTATGAAACCTTTCTAAATGCATATTTCAGTCAAAAATCATAATATATTATACACTAGTATCGGTCAAAAAAATAAAATTTAAGTGGGGACTATTTGAAATGATACGAGACTTTTCAGATCATTTATATATGTTAAGAGGGAAGGTTATGATGGTAGTTGTTCTGGCCCGGCCCAATTCTTCCTATTGGGCCAAAAAGACTGATCCATTTACCTTGCTCGACGTCGAGCATAATCATGAAAAGTGGTCCTCAGTCGACCACCGATGATCCGGTCCCAAAGAAATCCTTTAACGGCTAGTATTGACCGTTTCCTATCTTCACGGACCCCTCGATCCGCACCTCACCTAACGAACCAATAGTCTTCTAGTTTGTCCCTTATATAAACTCTCTCATTTGAGAGGGTCAGGTATTCAATTCTCAACCTTAATACTAGTACTTGCTCGCTCTTGCTCGGTTACTTACTTTAGCATCGGAGTGCCTTGCAGGTACACCCCTTTTTTCTCCTCAACGACCATATCCGTCCGCTCTCGAGACCAGCCGCATCGGATCCTGATCTCCAGGTACGATCAGGTGGCGCCGTCTGTGGGAACTCTGATTTCCCCGTTTTTCTCTCAAAATCCTCAAAGAACCAAAGTTTTAACAAGATCCATGGCTGCTCGGGACAACCAGGAAAATCGATCAAATGATGGTATGATTCTCACACAACATGAGAGTAACGTCCAAGCTCCTCTACATGACGAAACGGTGCAAGACCGTCCAAAAGGAAAGACGACATCACCTTCGCCCGAACGCGACCAACCCTTTGAAAGTCGCCCAGAAACCCTTTTTCCTTCAACCCCTTCGGGGTCAGATTTCGCGGCACTGGCCGAAATCCTAAATCAAACGAACTTGCTGCTCCTCACTCATGGCGAAAAGATTGCTCGACTTGAAGATAATTCTCGTCGACCTCACTCTCCCGAGAGACTCCGAAGGGAGCATTCCCCGTCTCCTACGAAGAAGAAGAGGAGAGGAAACACCGACGAATCAACAGGCAACAAACGCTTTCGTCGGTCGTCTCCACGACCCTCTCCTAAAAGAAAATCAAGAAGGAGCCAGTCAAGATCCATCTCCCCTCGAAGAACAAAGAAGCATGATCACAGGTCCTCATCGCTTATTTCCAGTGACGACGAGGACGCTAGGGGTCCCCTGTCATCTGAGATTATGGCGGCCAAGCTCCCAAGGGGCTTGGAGAAACCCCCTCCGTTAGGCTCGTACGATGGGACCACCGACCCGGACGAACACATCGAGAACATCGATGCCTTGCTCGATTATCGAGGCGTACGAGGAGCAATTAAATGTCGCCTCTTTCCCACGACGTTGAGGAAAGGGGCAATGACGTGGTATAAAAGCCTTGAGGTTGAATCCATCACGTCGTGGAAACAACTTGGTCGCACGTTCTCCAGGCACTTCACCGCATCCAGACGGCACCCTAAGACAGAAGCTTCGCTCGAAGCAATAATCCAGGGGAGGGACGAGCCTTTACGAACCTACATCGAAAGGTTCAATAAAGAAGCGGTCCAAGTGTCCACGACCGACGACATGAAAAAATACTTGCTGGAACGAGGGCTGCGTCCCTCTACCGATTTCCATCGGGCGGTCGGCATTGAAACCCCGGCCACTCTCGACGCGTTCTTGCTAAAAGCCCAAGCTTACATCCAGTATGAAGAAAAGCAGGCGGCCAGTTCAGTAAGAGACGCACGACGCCGTGAGGACACCAAACCACATCAAGTTGACGAGCCCTCGACATCTCGTCGGGGAGGAGACAAAAGAAAGGATGATCGCTCCCGTGAATCGCGGGAGCACCGGGGACCTGTCGGTCGGTTCCACGAATACACGCCTCTCCTAGCCTCCAGGGAGAAAATTTTGTCTGAATGCGCCAATTCGGAATTCAAACAAGCGGGAGTACGCTTTCCGAGGCAACAACCTAGCAAGCCCGACACAGATAAGACGAAATACTGCAGATTCCACAAGAGTCATGGGCACAACACAGAGGATTGCATCCACCTCAAAGACGCAATCGAAATCCTCATCAAAGACGGGCACCTGAAACAGTTCACCAAGTCCAGAGACAATCCTCGACAGGATACACAAGAGACCCAGAAAATCGAGGAAGCCGTGCCCATCCCTGCAGATGCTAACATGCAAGTCGCCCTGAGCATTTATTGCCCGGAAGATTTCTTTCTACCAGACCACACCAAGGGTGGGGGATACCTCTCCTCCCACAGTCCGTGGGAAGCTTTCCCTTCGGCGATGGTCATATCAGGGGGAGGCTTCAATAAAATCACGATCGGTTCCGTGAAAAGAAAATTCGACCAGTTAATCGCCAAAGGGCCCGCGCAAAACGCCACTTTAGATCCACCGAGGGAGGGTTCCATACCCCTCGCATTCTATCGAGAAGAACTCCTGGGAGGAGCACCCAACGCTAGCATTCCTTTACTCATCCGAGCGCGCATGGCGAACTTCGATGTAAGGAGGATATTAGTGGACCAAGGTAGTTCATGCGACATCATGTACTCCCAACTGTTTTCAACACTCCAACTGAACGAAACACATCTGACTCCGTACGTCGGATCAGACCTGCAAGGTTTCAACGGAGCAGTATCCCGACCATGGGGTTATGTTGACCTGTTTGTCACCTTCGGGGCGGGCGAGACAGCCAGGACGGTTAGGGTTCAATTCCTTGTCGTGGATTGCCCGTCGCTGTACCAATGCATATTAGGACGACCAACTTTAGCCGAGTTGATAGCCGTGCTGTCCACCGTCCACCTGAAGATGAAGTACTACACTACTTCAGACAGAGTCGCCACATTGCACGGAGACGTCGACGCTGCCCGCAGATGTTTCGAGGCAGCATCAAAAGGTCTCAGCTCGATATCGTACCAACCAAGTCCCCCGACATTGGATTCGCCAGATGTGCCCAAGGCTTTCCCTCAAGTTGATTCGATCGACCTAGATTGCAGGTTTTCAGATAGTAGCGAGAGCGTCCAGAGACCAGCAGAGGCCTTATCCCGACCAATACCGGACAGAGATTTCGAGCTAATTCCCTTGGGAGAGAACCCTGCCCGGTGTGTCAAGATCGGGGCACATATGCCCGAATTAGTGAAGCGATAGTTGGAAGCTTGCCTCAAAGGGAACGCAGACTTGTTTGCATGGAGCGCCGCAGAAATGCCAGGGCTCGACCCCGAAACAGCTTGTCACCACCTCTCTATCGACCCAACACACAAAGTGGTCGCTCAACGCAGGAGAAAGCAGTCGAGCGAGAAGACTGAAGCTGCCGAATCTGTTGTTAAAGACCTCCTAGAGGCTATATTTGTAACCGAGGCCAGGTATACGACCTGGATCTCAAATGTTGTACTTGTGAAAAAATCTAGTGGAAAATGGAAGATGTGCGTTGATTATACCGATCTCAATCGGGCATGCCCGAAAGATGCATACCCTTTACCTAACATCGACAAGTTGGTCGACAATTCGTCCGGATACAAGCTATTATCCTTCATGGACGCATATTCGGGGTACAATCAAATACCCATGGCCGTGTCTGACAAAAAATACACGGCCTTCATGACCGAGTCGGGCAATTACTTTTACAACGTTATGCCATTCGGTCTAAAAAACGCAGGAGCTACATATCAGCGCATGATGAATAAAGTTTTCCGAACCGAAATCAGAGACATGCTCGAAGTATACATGGACGACATGATCGTCAAATTTCAACGATAAATGGACCACGCGTCCCATTTGCGAAAAGTGTTCGACCAGGCACGAAAGTGAAAAATGCGCTTCAACCCTGAGAAATGCACCTTTGGTGTCCGAGCGGGAAAATTCCTCGGATTCTATTTGACTGAACGAGGCATTGAGGCGAATCCCGATAGGTTTCAAGCGTTCGCGGAGTTCCCAACTCCCACGTCCAAGAAGTCCATACAATCACTAAACGGGGTCATTACCTCCCTTGCTCGATTCGTAGCAAAATCAGCTCAACACGCTCTCCCCTTTTACAAACTCCTCCGTAAAGAAGCAACTTTCGAGTGGACGGCAGAATGCGAGTTAGCACTATCCCACCTGAAAAAAGAATTAAGTGAACCTCCAGTCTTATCCAGACCGGAAGAGGGGGAGACACTGTATCTCTACCTTGCGGTCGCGAACGAAGCAGTAAGCGCGGCCCTTGTGCGCGAACGACCCGAAGGGCAAAAACCCGTATATTTCACGAGCAAAGCACTCCACGGCCCAGAAATTCGGTACCTTCAGATAGAAAAGATCGCATTGGCCCTCCTTCTCGCAGCTAGAAGGATACGCCATTACTTCCTGGCTCACACCATCATCGTAAGGACCGGTCAACCCATAAGACAGTTGCTCGGTCGACCAGACATGGCCGGCCGAATGTTAAAATGGTCACTAGAACTATCTGAGTTCGACATCAAATTTGAAGGAAGACAGGCTCTCAAAGCTCAAGCGTTGGCCGACTTCGTGGCTGAACTTACCTTCACCGAGCAAGACCCGAAAGCTTCGTCTAGGTGGGTTATTTTCGTGGGAGGCGCATCTGGCCCGACGGGCAGTGGAGCCGGTATCATTTTGGAAAACGAAGAAGGGAACGTCATCGAAGTGTCCCTGACTTTATCTTTCCCCACTTCTAACAACCAAGCAGAATATGAAGCCTTCCTGGCGGGCATACGGCTCGCAACCGACCTGGAAGCAGAAGAGATCACAATTTGCACGGATTCCCAATTGGTTGCAAGCCAAGTCCGAGGGGATTTCCAGGCCAGAAGTGACAACATGGCCGAATATCTAGCCCTCGTAAAAGACGAAATAAAACGGTTTAAGAGTGTGGAAGTCAAACACGTTCCGCGGGAAAACAACGCCCGCGCAGATATCCTGTCCAAATTGGCGAGCACTAAAAGGAAAGGAAACAACAAGTCCGTCATACAGAAATTGCTCCCCCGACCAAGTATCGGGCACTCATCAACTTGCGTACACATTAACGTCGTGGGCGACACGGGTTGCTGGATGACCCCAGTGTTCAACTATCTAACCAAAGGAGAGTTACCAACCGACCCAAAAGAGGCCAGTACTATACGACGAAGGGCATGCTCATACTCTTTAGTAGGCGGACGTATGTATCGTCGAGGATTCTCTACACCTCTCCTCAGATGCGTAGAGGAGGAAAACATTCCACACGTACTAAGGGAAGTCCACGAAGGAATCAATGCGCAGCATCCTGGCGGACGTTCGTTAGCTCGAAAAATTCTAAGGGCAGGATACTACTGGCCCACCCTCCAGCATGATGCAAAGTAGCATGTAAGAAGATGCGACAAATGCCAACGACATGGAGACGTGCACATAGCACCTCCATCCGAGCTAAAATCGTTATCATCGCCCTGGTTGTTCGCGTGGTGGGGAATGGACATTTTAGGACCATTCGTCGTTGGGTCTGGTCAGAATAAATACTTAATTGTAGGCGTCGACTATTTCACCAAATGGATAGAAGCTGAGGCCCTGGACAAAATCACTGCACTCAATATACTTCGATTCTTCAAAAGAAACATCCTCGCCCGATTCGGGGTACCCCTCGCCATTGTGACCGACAACGGGACTCAATTCACGGATAAACATTTCAAAGAATTCGTTGCGTCAATGGGGACAAAACAACACTTCGCTTCAGTCGAGCATCCTCAAACTAACGGGCAAGCAGAGGCCGCAAACAGGGTAATCCTGAGAGGTCTGAAACGGAGGTTGGACGAGCATAAGAAACACTGGGTCGAGGAGTTACATAGCGTACTATGGGCATATAGGACCACTCCCCACTCAACGACCGGAGAATCCCCATTTCGATTAGCATATGGGACCGAAGCGGTAATTCCAATAGAAATGCATGTCCGATCGAGACACACGGAATTCCCCATGGAACAAGATACCAATGCTGAAGCTTTAAGAGACGAGCTCGATATGGTCGAAGAAATTCGGTCGGAAGCCACTCTTCGAGAAACTATTCTCAAACAAAAGATAGCCGCTCGGTATGATTCCAAGGTCATAAGGCGAACGTTCGAAGTAGGCAGCCTTGTCCTTAGAAGAAACCACAGGGATCCCCGCGAGGGAAAACTAACGCCCAACTGGGAAGGCCCATATCGCGTTCGAGCAAAAACCGAGAACGGTGCTTATTACTTAGAAAATCTACACGGGGAAGAACTCGCTCGGCCTTGGAACGCCGAGAAACTCAAACAATACTATAGTTAAGTCAGTCACCTTACTCAACTCCCAGGCGAAGAGAAAGAGAGACTAACGAAAAACTGTGTGCCTAGGTACGAGCACGACAGCCCAAATATAACAAAAATCAAGCAAGACCTCTTTTCGAGCAAGAGAGAAACTTGTTGCACGAACGGATACTCAAACGAGTCCGACGTCACCTAAGTACCACGACCAGGTAGAACCCCAGCTCGCGATGGGACGTTCACGCCACGGAGCCCGGGCCATTATCTTGGCTCGAGCACCGATCGGGAGTAAAACCCTCCAATACTGATTGGTTCCCCTAACCAACAGATCATCCACACTTCCCCGTATCTATCCAATTGCTTCTAATTAATACAAAGACGAGCATCAAAAAATTAGTAAAAATAACAAATAAACTATGTCCTCCGACGGACGCATTATTACGAGCAAACAATATATACAACCGACCACTAGGGTCAAACACTTAACATTTAAAAGAAAATGCGGCACCAAAGGGCCGACTTGTTCGGATTTACAAATAAAGGGGGCCACGCCCCCCAAAACAGAGTACATTATAAATTACAAAGGCATGCAGGCCATCAATTAATTATCCTCACCCACCGGACGGCTTTCCTCTGCACGAGCTTCCTCCTGGCCCAGCTGCTCCTCTGGTTGGTCAGGTTGAGCAGTCGTCCCCGGCTGAGAGTCGGCCACCACCAAATCAGCAGGGACTACAATCTGGCCATCCACCACCTTGTAGAGATAATTCATGCGACCAACATCCAAGGCTAGGTCAGGGTGGAGAGCTTTCACTTGTTCCACCGCATTCAGGAAGCTGAACTCAGTTGATGCGTTCAGATCTTCCATATCTTGGTCGATCCGAGCGAGAAACTAAGTCCTCGTCACCAAATGTTTGGTATCCTCGTCCTCGTCCTCCTTGGGGCAAAAGGCATCCTTCAGCTTCTTGTTCTGCTCAAGCAACCTCTTCTTGTCGACCTCCAATTTGGCGATGACCGCTGCTCGTTCAGTCGAATCTGTGGTGACCTTTTTAACCTCCTCTGTGGCCGTTGTCAGCTTGGCCTCAGAAACAGCCAACTGCTCCTTAAGTTTGCTATTCTCCCGCTCCAGCATAGGGGACCCCTCGGCCGTCATCCAGGCCATGGTCAGGACCCGCATAACTGCGCTCGCGTCCTGAGCCAGAGAAAGCCGCCGAGCAGGACGGTCCATCCCCTCCAGGAACAGAGAGTCCGCCCGGTCCACCTCCATATTGTTCCCCTCAAAGAAGTTACGAACAACAAAACATGGGGGTATCCCATGCTTTGGCTTTGGGGGAGCACCGGCCGTCAGGTCCACAGTAGCCGTCGCTTTATGCTTCTTCATCAAAGAGCCAGTAGAGGCCCCTGGAGAGCCCTGGACCAAAGGACCCGAGCCTGAACCGCTTGCCTCAGTCAACTTGGTCTGCACGACCCTCGACCGTTTCCGCTGCTGCTGAACCAAACGCTCGTGAATTTTGTCCAGAGGATTTGTCAAGGAACCTGAAAAGAAGAATAAAATCAAATTAGTTACAAGCAACAAAATTAAATCGAAAATTTTACGAGCGCGAGTGAACGGATACCAAAAAAGTCAGATACTTCCTGCCCGTTACCACAGGCCAGCAGTTCAGTAACACTAATCAGGGGACGCTCCAAAGCTTCTCCCCCATCTTGGTCGACCATAACCTTCCCGTCTCCGTCCAATAGAGGGGTCGGAGTAAAGGAAGCTATTAATTTTCTAAAGGCCTCAAAGCTGGCCGCGTCGTCGTCATTCAAGGTGTCCCCCACTTGAACGAATTCCCCCACTGGTCGTTCATAGTGCACATGACTCCAAGAGAAGGGAAACATCCATAATCTCCTCGGAATCACCTGACCTTGGTCGTCAAGCTTGGGCTCGTCGTTCTCATCAGTATCTATTCCGAGAAAAATCATAGCTCTCACGGCCGCATCGCTCGCAGGCTTTACCAAGAAATAGTCGGTTTTGAAGGCCTGGATGGATTCTGAGTGGGCCTTAAAGATCTTGGTCCGCTGCTTGAAGGACACGAACCCCTTCTGGTCGGTTCCTCGCCCGACTTGGCGCTGTAAAGAAAAGAGGCGGAAGAAGAGAGGAAGTGTGGCCCCAACGCCCAGAAAGGCGCACGTCATCTCGAACGCCCTCAGGAATGCGTATGAGTTGGGGTGCAGCTAAGAAGGAGCTATGCAGAGGTGCCCGAGCACAGCACTCACGAAGTCGCTGAAGGGCAACGTCACCCCCAGAACCGAAGTAGCGTATTCATACATGGAGAACGCCCGACCGCGAAAGTCTGAGAAGATACGGTCGTCGTCTCCCGGGCAGGTCACAACCCAGTCAGCGGGATCCCCAACAACTGGCAGCGGCTCCGATCGAGGTTTCGAGAAGGAAGACACCTTGTCCAGCAAATCTTCCATCACCCACTCTTCGGGAGAGACGCTCGGCTGGGCAGGACACTGAGGCGATTCTGTCGACTGCCCCATAGTACTTGTATCTGAACTGTCCGAAGAGCTTCCTGAGTCTGAAGGTATGGACGCAGATGACTCCGTATTCCCCGAGGACGTATCCTCAGAAAGCACGTCCAACGGATTCCCGAGCGAGTTTTCACCTGAAAAGCAGAGGAAAGGCATCAGTGAATTCGATTAAGAATATCAAATCCACCCTTCCACCGCTCAACAAGTGAAAGGGCGCGCCTCAACTCAGAAACTATGTTCCGAGCTGTAGCCCTGGCTAACCATTGCTCGAAGCAACAGCTGACGCCCAACAGTATAGATGACAAAAATCTATCCAAAAAAAAATCTAAAGTCTAAGTCGACCAAGATTTCCGTCGACCCTAAAGTTAGGGTTCACAGCCGACCAGCTACGGTGGCAGAAACTTTAAGGTTTACTAATCCTAAATCCAAAAACTACCGGTAGAATCGCCCTAAACCGCATGCATTCTACAAAACCTACGCTATATACACTTAAAAGAAAGGAAAGGAACGGTACCTTGAGCTTGAAAAGACATTTTTGAAGAGAGTAAGCTTCTGCAAAGGGTGGTCGGCAAGAAATGGCGGTGGTCGACGGCTGGATTAACGGCGGCTGAACGGGCAGAGTCTTGAGAGAGAAGATTAAACAAAAAGGTCAAAATGGGCCCTGAGAATCCTATTTATAGGAAAGAAAACACGTGCGTGTGCGCGTGATCCCTATACGCTAGCCCCTAGACTAGCCGTCAAATCATTAATATGCGCGAATATCCAGATATTCCAGCTTTTTGTTTCACATTCCTCTGCCGAGCAACGTATCGTTTGCCCGGAAGACCGACAGCGTAGATCCTCGACCATGACATTACACTCCGCCGAGCACAATATCGCTCTTAAGTCACTGCTCTACAGCACGAGCAATGACTTAGGGGGCTCCTGTTCTGGCCCGGCCCAATTCTTCCTATTGGGCCAAAAAGACTGATCCATTTACCTTGCTCGACGTCGAGCATAATCATGAAAAGTGGTCCTCAGTCGACCACCGATGATCCGGTCCCAAAGAAAACCTCTAACGGCTAGTATTGACTGTTTCCTATCTTCACGGACCCCTCGATCCGCACCTCACCTAACGAACTAATAGTCTTCTAGCTGGTCCCTTATATAAACTCTCTCATTTGAGAGGGTCAGGTATTCAATTCTCAACCTTAATACTAGTACTTGCTCGCTCTTGCTCGATTACTTACTTTATTATCAGAGTGCCTTGCAGGTACACCCCTTTTTTCTCCTCAACAACCATATTCGTCCGCTCTCGAGACCAGCCGCATCGGATCCTGATCTCCAGGTACGATCAGTAGTCCATACAAAAAAATAATCTGAAATCTGGATTCTATGAAACTTTTCGAAATTCAAGTTTTGGCCAAAAAATCATATTATATTATACACTAGTTTATACTAGTTTCGGTCAAAAATTGAATTAAATCGGGGACTGTTCGAAATGATACAAAACTTCACATATCATTTATATATTTTATGAGGGATGGTTTTGATGGAAGTCCATGCAAAAAATCATCGGAAAATTAGATTCTATGAAACTTTTCGAAATGCAAGTTTCGGTCAAAAATCCTAGTATATTATTCACTAGTTTCCGTCAAAAAAATCAAATTTAATTCGAGACTGTTTGACATGATACGAGACTTTTCAGATCATTTATATATGTTAAAAGGGAAGGTTATGATTGTAGTCAATGCAAAAAAATGAACTGAAAACTAGATTCTATGAAACTTTTCGAAATACGAGTTTCGGACAAAAAATTATAATATATTATACACTAGTTTATACTAGTTTTGGTCAAAAATCAAATTAAATCGGGGACTGTTCGAAATGTTATGAAACTTCACATATCATTTATATATTTTACGAGGGAAGGTTATGATGGAAGTCCATGCAAAAAATCATCGGAAAATTAGATTCTATGAAACTTTTCGAAATGCAAGTTTCGGTCAAAAATCATAGTATATTATACCCTAGTTTCGGTCAAAAAAATCGAATTTAATTAGGGACTATATGAAATGATACGAAACTTTTCAGATCATTTATATATGTTAAGAGAGAAGGTTATGATGGTAGTCCATGCAAAAAAACCATCTAAAAACTATATTCTATGAAACTTTTCAAAATGCAAGTATCGGCCAAAAAATCATAATATATTATACACTAGTTTATACTAGTTTCGGTCAAAAATCAAATTAAATCGGGGACTGTTCGAAATGATATGAAACTTCACACATCATTTATATATTTTAAGAGGGAAGGTTATGATAGAACTCCATGCAAAAAATCATCGAAAAATTAGATTCTTTGAAACTTTTCAAAACGCAAGTTTCGGTCAAAAATCATAGTATATTATACACTTGTTTCTGTCAAAAAAAATCAAATTTAATTGGGGACTGTTTGACATGATACGAGACTTTTCAGATCATTTATATATGTTAAAAGTGAAGGTTATGATGGTAGTCCATGCAAAAAAAATCATCTAAAAACTAGATTCTATGAAACTTTTCGAAATGCAAGTTTCGGCCAAAAAATCCTAATATATTATACACTAGTTTATGCTAGTTTCGGTCAAAAATTAAATTAAATTGGGGACTATTCGAAATGAAACGAAACTTCACATATCATTTATATAATTTACGAGGGAAGGTTATGATAAAATTCCATGCAAAAAATCATCGGAAAATTAGATTATTTGAAATTTTTCGAAATGCAAGTAATGGTCAAAAATCATTGTATATTATACACTAGTTTCGGTCAAAAATATTAAATTTAATTTGGGACTGTTTGACATGATACGAGACTTTTCAGATCATTTATATATGTTAAGAGGGAACGTTATGATGGTAGACCATGCAAAAAAATCATCTGAAAACTAGATTCTATGAAACTTTTCGAAATGCAAGTTTCGGCCAAAAAATCATAATATATTATACACTAGTTTATACTAGTTTCGTCGAAAATCTAATTAAATCGGGGACTATTCGAAATGATATGAAACTTCACATATCATTTATATATTTTACTAGAGAAGGTTATGATGGAAGTCCATGCAAAAAATCATCGGAAAATTAGATTTTATGAAACTTTTCGAAATGCATATTCCAGTCAAAAATCATAATATATTATACACTAGTTTGGGTCAAAAAAATAAAATTTAAGTGGGGACTATTTGACATGATACGAGACTTTTCAGATCATTTATATATGTTAAAAGGGAAGGTTATTATTGTAGTCCATGCAAAAAAATGATCTGAAAACTGGATTCTATGAAACTTTTCGAAATACGAGTTTCAGCCAAAAAATCATAATATATTATACACTAGTTTATACTAGTTTTGGTCAAAAATCAAATTAAATTGGGGACTGTTCGAAATGATATGAAACTTCACATATCATTTATATATTTTACGTGGGAAGGTAATGATGGAAGTCCATGCAAAAAATCATCGGAAAATTAGATTCTATGAAACTTTTCGAAATGCAAGTTTCGGTCAAAAATCATAGTACATTATACACTAGTTTCGGTCCAAAAAAATCGAATTTAATTAGGGACTATTTAAAATGATACGAGTTTTTTCAGATCATTTATATATGTTAAGAGGGAAGGTTATGATGGTAGTCCATGCAAAAAAAAAACATCTGAAAACTAGATTCTATGAAACTTTTCGAAATGCAAGTATCGGCCAAGAAATCATAATGTATTATACACTAGTTTATACTAGTTTCGGTAGAAAATCAAATAAAATCGGGGACTGTTCGAAATGATATGAAACTTCACATATCATTTATATATTTTACGAGGGAAGATTATGATGGAATTCCATGCAAAAAATCATAGGAAAATTAGATTCTGTGAAACTTTTCGAAATGCAAATTTCGGTCAAAAATCAAAGAATATTATACACTAGTTTCGGTCAAAAAATCAATTTAATTAGGGACTATTTGAAATGATACGATACTTTTCAGATCATTTATATATGTTAAGAAGGATGGTTTTGATGGTAGTCCATGCAAAAAATCATCTGAAAACTAGACTCTAAGAAACTTTTCGAAATGCATGTATCGGGGTAAAAATCATAATATATTATGAACTAGTTTATACTAGTTTCGGTCAAAATTAAAATTAAATCGGGGACTGTTCGAAATTATATGAAACTTCATTTATCATTTATATATTTTACGAGGGAAGGTTATGATGGAAGTTCATGCTAAAAATCATCAGAAAATTAGATTCTATGAAACTTTTCGAAATGCAAGTTTCGGTCAAAAATCATAGTATATTATACACTAGTTTCTGTCAAAAAGTATCAAATTTAATTGTGGACTGTTTGACATGATACGAGACTTTTCAGATCATTTATATATGTTAAAAGGAAAGGTTATGATGGTAGTCCATGCAAAAAAAATCATCTGAAAACTTGATTCTATGAAACTTTTCGAAATGCAAGTTTCGGCCAAAAAATCATAATAAATTATACACTAGTTTATACTAGTTTCGGTCAAAAATTAAATTAATTCGGGGAATATTCTAAATGATACGAAACTTCACAAATCATTTATATAATTTACGAGGGAAGGTTATGATAAAATTCCATGCAAAAAATCATCGGAAAATTAGGTTATATGAAATTTTTCGAAATGCAAGTAATGGTAAAAAATCATAGTATATTATACACTAGTTTCGGTCAAAAAAATTAAATTTAATTGGGGACTATTTAACATGATACGATACTTTTCAGATCATTTTATATGTTAAGAGGGAACGTTATGATGGTAGAACATGCAAAAAAAAATCATCTGAAAACTAGATTCTATGAAACTTTTCGAAATGCAAGTTTCGGCCAAAAAATCATAATATATTATGCACTAGTTTATACTAGTTTCGGTCAAAAATATAATTAAATCGGGGACTATTCGAAAAGATACGAAACTTCACATATCATTTATATATTTTACAAGGGAAGGTTATGATGGAAGTCCATGCAAAAAATCATCGGAAAATTAGATTCTATGAAGCTTTTCGAAATGCAAGTTTCGGTCAAAAATCATAGTATATTATTCACTAGTTTCGGTAAAACAAATCAAATTTAATTCGAGACTGTTTGACATGATACGAGGCTTTTCAGATCATTTATATATGTTAAAAGGGAAGGTTATGATTGTAGTCCATGCAAAAAAATGATCTGAAAACTAGATTCTATGAAACTTTTCAAAATACGAATTTCGGCCAAAAAATCATAATATATTATACACTAGTTTATACTAGTTTTGGTCAAAAATCAAATTAAATCGGGGACTGTTCGAAATGATATGAAACTTCACATATCATTTATATATTTTACAAGGGAAGGTAATGATGGAAGTCCATGCAAAAAATCATCGGAAAATTAGATTCTATGAAACTTTTCGAAATGCAAGTTTCGGTCAAAAATCATAGTACATTATACACTAGTTTCGGTAAAAAAAATCGAATTTAATTAGGGACTATTTGAAATGATACGAGACTTTTCAGATCATTTATATATGTTAAGAGGGAAGGTTATGATGGTAGTCCATGCAAAAATACCATCTGAAAACTAGATTCTATGAAACTTTTCGAAATGCAAGTATCGGCCACAAAATCATAATGTATTATACACTAGTTTTTACTAGTTTCGGTAGAAAATCAAATAAAATCGGGGACTGTTCGAAATGATATGAAACGTCACATATCATTTATATATTTTACGAGGGAAGATTATGATGGAATTCCATGCAAAAAATCATAGGAAAATTAGATTCTGTGAAACTTTTCGAAATGCAAATTTCGGTCAAAAATCAAAGAATATTATACACTAGTTTCGGTCAAAAAATCAATTTAATTAGGGACTATTTGAAATGATACGATACTTTTCAGATCATTTATATATGTTAAGAAGGAAGGTTTTGATGGTAGTCCATGCAAAAAATCATCTGAAAACTAGACTCTAAGAAACTTTTCGAAATGCATGTTTCGGGGTAAAAATCATAGTATATTATGAACTAGTTTATACTAGTTTCAGTCAAAAATAAAATTAAATCGGGGACTGTTCGAAATTATATGAAACTTCATTTATCATTTATATATTTTACGAGGGAAGGTTATGATGGAAGTTCATGCTAAAAATCATCGGAAAATTAGATTCTATGAAACTTTTCGAAATGCAAGTTTCGGTCAAAAAACATATTATATTATACACTAGTTTCTGTCAAAAAGTATCAAATTTAATTGTGGACTGTTTGACATGATACGAGACTTTTCAGATCATTTATATATGTTAAAAGGGAAGGTTATGATGGTAGTCCATGCAAAAAAAATCATCTGAAAACTTGATTCTATGAAACTTTTCGAAATGCAAGTTTCGGCCAAAAAATCATAATAAATTATACACTAGTTTATACTAGTTTCGGTCAAAAATTAAATTAATTCGGGGAATATTCTAAATGATACGAAACTTCACAAATCATTTATATAATTTACGAGGGAAGGTTATGATAAAATTCCATGCAAAAAATCATCGGAAAATTAGGTTATATGAAATTTTTCGAAATGCAAGTAATGGTAAAAAATCATAGTATATTATACACTAGTTTCGGTCAAAAAAATTAAATTTAATTGGGGACTGTTTAACATGATACGATACTTTTCAGATCATTTTATATGTTAAGAGGGAACGTTATGATGGTAGAACATGCAAAAAAAATCATCTGAAAACTAGATTCTATGAAACTTTTCGAAATGCAAGTTTCGGCCAAAAAATCATAATATATTATGCACTAGTTTATACTAGTTTCGGTCAAAAATATAATTAAATCGGGGACTATTCGAAAAGATACGAAACTTCACATATCATTTATATATTTTACAAGGGAAGATTATGATGGAAGTCCATGCAAAAAATCATCGGAAAATTAGATTCTATGAAGCTTTTCGAAATGCAAGTTTCGGTCAAAAATCATAGTATATTATTCACTAGTTTCGGTAAAACAAATCAAATTTAATTCGAGACTGTTTGACATGATACGAGGCTTTTCAGATCATTTATATATGTTAAAAGGGAAGGTTATGATTGTAGTCCATGCAAAAAAATGATCTGAAAACTAGATTCTATGAAACTTTTCAAAATACGAATTTCGGCCAAAAAATCATAATATATTATACACTAGTTTATACTAGTTTTGGTCAAAAATCAAATTAAATCGGGGACTGTTCGAAATGATATGAAACTTCACATATCATTTATATATTTTACAAGGGAAGGTAATGATGGAAGTCCATGCAAAAAATCATCGGAAAATTAGATTCTATGAAACTTTTCGAAATGCAAGTTTCGGTCAAAAATCATAGTACATTATACACTAGTTTCGGTAAAAAAAATCGAATTTAATTAGGGACTATTTGAAATGATACGAGACTTTTCAGATCATTTATATATGTTAAGAGGGAAGGTTATGATGGTAGTCCATGCAAAAATACCATCTGAAAACTAGATTCTATGAAACTTTTCGAAATGCAAGTATCGGCCACAAAATCATAATGTATTATACACTAGTTTTTACTAGTTTCGGTAGAAAATCAAATAAAATCGGGGACTGTTCGAAATGATATGAAACGTCACATATCATTTATATATTTTACGAGGGAAGATTATGATGGAATTCCATGCAAAAAATCATAGGAAAATTAGATTCTGTGAAACTTTTCGAAATGCAAATTTCGGTCAAAAATCAAAGAATATTATACACTAGTTTCGGTCAAAAAATCAATTTAATTAGGGACTATTTGAAATGATACGATACTTTTCAGATCATTTATATATGTTAAGAAGGAAGGTTTTGATGGTAGTCCATGCAAAAAATCATCTGAAAACTAGACTCTAAGAAACTTTTCGAAATGCATGTTTCGGGGTAAAAATCATAGTATATTATGAACTAGTTTATACTAGTTTCAGTCAAAAATAAAATTAAATCGGGGACTGTTCGAAATTATATGAAACTTCATTTATCATTTATATATTTTACGAGGGAAGGTTATGATGGAAGTTCATGCTAAAAATCATCGGAAAATTAGATTCTATGAAACTTTTCGAAATGCAAGTTTCGGTCAAAAAACATATTATATTATACACTAGTTTCTGTCAAAAAGTATCAAATTTAATTGTGGACTGTTTGACATGATACGAGACTTTTCAGATCATTTATATATGTTAAAAGGGAAGGTTATGATGGTAGTCCATGCAAAAAAAATCATCTGAAAACTCGATTCTATGATACTTTTCGAAATGCAAGTTTCGGCCAAAAAATCATAATAAATTATACACTACTTTATACTAGTTTCGGTCAAAAATTAAATTAATTCGGGGAATATTCTAAATGATACGAAACTTCACATATCATTTATATAATTTACGAGGGAAGGTTATGATAAAATTCCATGCAAAAAATCATCGGAAAATTAGGTTATATGAAATTTTTCGAAATGCAAGTAATGGTAAAAAATCATAGTATATTATACACTAGTTTCGGTCAAAAAAATTAAATTTAATTGGGGACTGTTTAACATGATACGATACTTTTCAGATCATTTTATATGTTAAGAGGGAACGTTATGATGGTAGAACATGCAAAAAAATCATCTGAAAACTAGATTCTATGAAACTTTTCGAAATGCAAGTTTCGGCCAAAAAATCATAATATATTATGCACTAGTTTATACTAGTTTCGGTCAAAAATCTAATTAAATCGGGGACTATTCGAAAAGATACGAAACTTCACATATCATTTATATATTTTACAAGGGAAGGTTATGATGGAAGTCCATGCAAAAAATCATCGGAAAATTAGATTCTATGAAACTTTTCGAAATGCAAGTTTCGGTCAAAAATCATAGTATATTATTCACTAGTTTCGGTCAAACAAATCAAATATAATTCGAGACTGTTTGACATGATACGAGACTTTTCAGATCATTTATATATGTTAAAAGGGAAGGTTATGATTGTAGTCCATGCAAAAAAATGATCTGAAAACTAGATTCTATGAAACTTTTCAAAATACGAATTTCGGCCAAAAAATCATAATATATTATACACTAGTTTATACTAGTTTTGGTCAAAAATCAAATTAAATCGGGGACTGTTCGAAATGATATGAAACTTCACATATCATTTATATATTTTACGAGGGAAGGTTATGATGGAAGTCCATGCAAAAAATCATCGGAAAATTAGATTCTATGAAACTTTTCGAAATGCAAGTTTCGGTCAAAAATCATAGTATATTATACCCTAGTTTCGGTCGAAAAAATCGAATTTAATTAGGGACTATATGAAATGATACGAGACTTTTCAGATCATTTATATATGTTAAGAGGGAAGGTTATGATGGTAGTCCATGCAAAAAAAACATCTGAAAACTAGATTCTATGAAACTTTTCGAAATGCAAGTATCGGCCAAAAAATCATAATATATTATACACTAGTTTATACTAGTTTCGGCAAAAATCAAATTAAATCGGGGACTGTTCGAAATGATATGAAACTTCACATATCATTTATATATTTTAAGAGGGAAGGTTATGAAAGAACTCCATGCAAAAAATCATCAAAAAATTAGATTCTTTGAAACTTTTCAAAACGCAAGTTACGGTCAAAAATCATAGTATATTATACACTATTTTCGGTCAAAAAAATCAAATTAAATCGGGGATTGTTTGAAATGATATGAAACTTCATTTATCATTTATATATTTTACGAGGGAAGGTTATGATGGAAGTTCATGCTAAAAATCATCAAAAAATTAGATTCTATGAAACTTTTCGAAATGCAAGTTTCGGTTAAAAATCATAGTATATTATACACTAGTTTCTGTAAAAAAATCAAATTTAATTGGGGACTAATTGACATGATACGAGACTTTTCAGATCATTTATATATGTTAAAAGGGAAGGTTATGATGGTAGTACATGCAAAAAAAATCATCTGAAAACTCGATTCTATGAAACTTTTCGAAATGCAAGTTTCGTCCAAAAAATTATAATATATTATACACTAGTTTATACTAGTTTCGGTCAAAAATTAAATTAAATCGAGGACTATTCGAAATGATACGAAACTTCACATATCATTTATATAATTTCCGAGGGAAGGTTATGATAAAATTCCATGCAAAAAATCATTGGAAAATTTGATTATATGAAATTTTTTGAAATGCAAGTAATGGTCAAAAATCATTGTATATTATACACTAGTTTCGGTCAAAAATATTAAATTTAATTGGGGACTGTTTAACATGATACGAGACTTTGCAGATCATTTATATATGTTAAGAGGGAACGTTATGATGGTAGACACCATGCAAAAAAATCATCTGAAAACTAGATTCTATGAAACTTTTCGAAATGCAAGTTTCGGCCAAAAAATCATAATATATTATACACTAGTTTATACTAGTTTCGTCGAAAATCTAATTAAATCGGGGACTATTCGAAATGATACGAAACTTCACATATCATTTATATATTTTACGAGGGAAGGTTATGATGGAAGTCCATGAAAACAGACCATCGAAAAATTAGATTCTATGAAACCTTTCTAAATGCATATTTCAGTCAAAAATCATAATATATTATACACTAGTTTCGGTCAAAAAAATAAAATTTAAGTGGGGACTATTTGAAATGATACGAGACTTTTCAGATCATTTATATATGTTAAGAGGGAAGGTTATGATGGTAGTCCATACAAAAAAATAATCTGAAATTTGGATTCTATGAAACTTTTCGAAATTCAAGTTTTGGCCAAAAAATCATATTATATTATACACTAGTTTATACTAGTTTCGGTCAAAAATTGAATTAAATCGGGGACTGTTCGAAATGATACAAAACTTCACATATCATTTATATATTTTATGAGGGAAGGTTTTGATGGAAGTCCATGCAAAAAATCATCGGAAAATTAGATTCTATGAAACTTTTCGAAATGCAAGTTTCGGTCAAAAATCATAGTATATTATACCCTAGTTTCGGTCAAAAAAATCGAATTTAATTAGAGACTATATGAAATGATACGAGACTTTTCAGATCATTTATATATGTTAAGAGGGAAGGTTATGATGGTAGTCCATGCAAAAAAACCATCTGAAAACTAGATTCTATGAAACTTTTCGAAATGCAAGTATCGGCCAAAAAATCATAATATATTATACGCTAGTTTATACTAGTTTCGGCAAAAATCAAATTAATTCGGGGACTGTTTGAAATGATATGAAACTTCACATATCATTTATATATTTTAAGAGGGAAGGTTATGATAGAACTCCATGCAAAAAATCATCGAAAAATTAGATTCTTTGAAACTTTTCAAAACGCAAGTTACGGTCAAAAATCATAGTATATTATACACTATTTTCGGTCAAAAAAATCAAATTAAACCGGGGACTGTTTGAAATGATATGAAACTTCATTTATCATTTATATATTTTATGAGGGAAGGTTATGATGTAAGTTCATGCTAAAAATCATCAAAAAATTAGATTCTATGAAACTTTTCGAAATGCAAGTTTCGGTCAAAAATCATAGTATATTATACACTAGTTTCTGTCAAAAAAATCAAATTTAATTGGGGACTGTTTGACATGATACGAGACTTTCCAGATGATTTATATATGTTAAAAGGGAAGGTTATGATGGTAGTCCATGCAAAAAAAATCATCTGAAAACTCGATTCTATGAAACTTTTCGAAATGCAAGTTTCGGCCAAAAAATCATAATAAATTATACACTACTTTATACTAGTGTCGGTCAAAAATTAAATTAATTCGGGGAATATTCTAAATGATACGAAACTTCACATATCATTTATATAATTTACGAGGGAAGGTTATGATAAAATTCCATGCAAAAAATCATCGGAAAATTAGGTTATATGAAATTTTTCGAAATGCAAGTAATGGTAAAAAATCATAGTATATTATACACTAGTTTCGGTCAAAAAAATTAAATTTAATTGGGGACTGTTTAACATGATACGATACTTTTCAGATCATTTTATCTGTTAAGAGGGAACGTTATGATGGTAGAACATGCAAAAAAATCATCTGAAAACTAGATTCTATGAAACTTTTCGAAATGCAAGTTTCGGCCAAAAAATCATAATATATTATGCACTAGTTTATACTAGTTTCGGTCAAAAATCTAATTAAATCGGGGACTATTCGAAAAGATACGAAACTTCACATATCATTTATATATTTTACAAGGGAAGGTTATGATGGAAGTCCATGCAAAAAATCATCGGAAAATTAGATTCTATGAAACTTTTCGAAATGCAAGTTTCGGTCAAAAATCATAGTATATTATTCACTAGTTTCGGTCAAACAAATCAAATATAATTCGAGACTGTTTGAAATGATACGAGACTTTTCAGATCATTTATATATGTTAAGAGGGAAGGTTATGATTGTAGTCCATGCAAAAAAATAATCTGAAATTTGGATTCTATGAAACTTTTCGAAATTCAAGTTTTGGCCAAAAAATCATATTATATTATACACTAGTTTATACTAGTTTCGGTCAAAAATTGAATTAAATCGGGGACTGTTCGAAATGATACAAAACTTCACATATCATTTATATATTTTATGAGGGAAGGTTTTGATGGAAGTCCATGCAAAAAATCATCGGAAAATTAGATTCTATGAAACTTTTCGAAATGCAAGTTTCGGTCAAAAATCATAGTATATTATTCACTAGTTTCCGTCAAAAAAATCAAATTTAATTCGAGACTGTTTGACATGATACGAGACTTTTCAGATCATTTATATATGTTAAAAGGGAAGGTTATGATTGTAGTCAATGCAAAAAAATGATCTGAAAACTAGATTCTATGAAACTTTTCAAACTACGAATTTCGGCCAAAAAATCATAATATATTATACACTAGTTTATACTAGTTTTGGTCAAAAATCAAATTAAATCGGGGACTGTTCGAAATGATATGAAACTTCACATATCATTTATATATTTTACGAGGGAAGGTTATGATGGAAGTCCATGCAAAAAATCATCGGAAAATTAGATTTTATGAAACTTTTCGAAATGCAAGTTTCGGTCAAAAATCATAGTATATTATACCCTAGTTTCGGTCAAAAAAATCGAATTTAATTAGGGACTATATGAAATGATACGAGACTTTTCAGATCATTTATATATGTTAAGAGGGAAGGTTATGATGGTAGTCCATGCAAAAAAAACATCTGAAAACTAGATTCTATGAAACTTTTCGAAATGCAAGTATCGGCCAAAAAATCATAATATATTATACACTAGTTTATACTAGTTTCGGCAAAAATCAAATTAAATCGGGGACTGTTCGAAATGATATGAAACTTCACATATCATTTATATATTTTAAGAGGGAAGGTTATGATAGAACTCCATGCAAAAAATCATCAAAAAATTAGATTCTTTGAAACTTTTCAAAACGCAAGTTACGGTCAAAAATCATAGTATATTATACACTATTTTCGGTCAAAAAAATCAAATTAAATCGGGGATTGTTTGAAATGATATGAAACTTCATTTATCATTTATATATTTTACGAGGGAAGGTTATGATGGAAGTTCATGCTAAAAATCATCAAAAAATTAGATTCTATGAAACTTTTCGAAATGCAAGTTTCGGTTAAAAATCATAGTATATTATACACTAGTTTCTGTAAAAAAAATCAAATTTAATTGGGGACTGTTTGACATGATACGAGACTTTTCAGATCATTTATATATGTTAAAAGGGAAGGTTATGATGGTAGTACATGCAAAAAAAATCATCTGAAAACTCGATTCTATGAAACTTTTCGAAATGCAAGTTTCGTCCAAAAAATTATAATATATTATACACTAGTTTATACTAGTTTCGGTCAAAAATTAAATTAAATCGAGGACTATTCGAAATGATACGAAACTTCACATATCATTTATATAATTTCCGAGGGAAGGTTATGATAAAATTCCATGCAAAAAATCATTGGAAAATTTGATTATATGAAATTTTTTGAAATGCAAGTAATGGTCAAAAATCATTGTATATTATACACTAGTTTCGGTCAAAAATATTAAATTTAATTGGGGACTGTTTAACATGATACGAGACTTTTCAGATCATTTATATATGTTAAGAGGGAACGTTATGATGGTAGACACCATGCAAAAAAATCATCTGAAAACTAGATTCTATGAAACTTTTCGAAATGCAAGTTTCGGCCAAAAAATCATAATATATTATACACTAGTTTATACTAGTTTCGTCGAAAATCTAATTAAATCGGGGACTATTCGAAATGATACGAAACTTCACATATCATTTATATATTTTACGAGGGAAGGTTATGATGGAAGTCCATGAAAACAGACCATCGAAAAATTAGATTCTATGAAACCTTTCTAAATGCATATTTCAGTCAAAAATCATAATATATTATACACTAGTTTCGGTCAAAAAAATAAAATTTAAGTGGGGACTATTTGAAATGATACGAGACTTTTCAGATCATTTATATATGTTAAGAGGGAAGGTTATGATGGTAGTCCATACAAAAAAATAATCTGAAATTTGGATTCTATGAAACTTTTCGAAATTCAAGTTTTGGCCAAAAAATCATATTATATTATACACTAGTTTATACTAGTTTCGGTCAAAAATTGAATTAAATCGGGGACTATTCGAAATGATACAAAACTTCACATATCATTTATATATTTTATGAGGGAAGGTTTTGATGGAAGTCCATGCAAAAAATCATCGGAAAATTAGATTCTATGAAACTTTTCGAAATGCAAGTTTCGGTCAAAAATCATAGTATATTATACCCTAGTTTCGGTCAAAAAAATCGAATTTAATTAGAGACTATATGAAATGATACGAGACTTTTCAGATCATTTATATATGTTAAGAGGGAAGGTTATGATGGTAGTCCATGCAAAAAAACCATCTGAAAACTAGATTCTATGAAACTTTTCGAAATGCAAGTATCGGCCAAAAAATCATAATATATTATACGCTAGTTTATACTAGTTTCGACAAAAATCAAATTAATTCGGGGACTGTTCGAAATGATATGAAACTTCACATATCATTTATATATTTTAAGAGGGAAGGTTATGATAGAACTCCATGCAAAAAATCATCGAAAAATTAGATTCTTTGAAACTTTTCAAAACGCAAGTTACGGTCAAAAATCATAGTATATTATACACTATTTTCGGTCAAAAAAATCAAATTAAACCGGGGACTGTTTGAAATGATATGAAACTTCATTTATCATTTATATATTTTACGAGGGAAGGTTATGATGTAAGTTCATGCTAAAAATCATCAAAAAATTAGATTCTATGAAACTTTTCGAAATGCAAGTTTCGGTCAAAAATCATAGTATATTATACACTAGTTTCTGTCAAAAAACTCAAATTTAATTGGGGACTGTTTGACATGATACGAGACTTTCCAGATGATTTATATATGTTAAAAGGGAAGGTTATGATGGTAGTCCATGCAAAAAAAATCATCTGAAAACTGGATTCTATGAAACTTTTCGAAATGCAAGTTTCGGCCAAAAAATCATAATAAATTATACACTACTTTATACTAGTTTCGGTCAAAAATTAAATTAATTCGGGGAATATTCTAAATGATACGAAACTTCACATATCATTTATATAATTTACGAGGGAAGGTTATGATAAAATTCCATGCAAAAAATCATCGGAAAATTAGGTTATATGAAATTTTTCGAAATGCAAGTAATGGTAAAAAATCATAGTATATTATACACTAGTTTCGGTCAAAAAAATTAAATTTAATTGGGGACTGTTTAACATGATACGATACTTTTCAGATCATTTTATCTGTTAAGAGGGAACGTTATGATGGTAGAACATGCAAAAAAATCATCTGAAAACTAGATTCTATGAAACTTTTCGAAATGCAAGTTTCGGCCAAAAAATCATAATATATTATGCACTAGTTTATACTAGTTTCGGTCAAAAATCTAATTAAATCGGGGACTATTCGAAAAGATACGAAACTTCACATATCATTTATATATTTTACAAGGGAAGGTTATGATGGAAGTCCATGCAAAAAATCATCGGAAAATTAGATTCTATGAAACTTTTCGAAATGCAAATTTCGGTCAAAAATCATAGTATATAATTCACTAGTTTCGGTCAAACAAATCAAATATAATTCGAGACTGTTTGAAATGATACGAGACTTTTCAGATCATTTATATATGTTAAGAGGGAAGGTTATGATTGTAGTCCATGCAAAAAAATAATCTGAAATTTGGATTCTATGAAACTTTTCGAAATTCAAGTTTTGGCCAAAAAATCATATTATATTATACACTAGTTTATACTAGTTTCGGTCAAAAATTGAATTAAATCGGGGACTGTTCGAAATGATACAAAACTTCACATATCATTTATATATTTTATGAGGGAAGGTTTTGATGGAAGTCCATGCAAAAAATCATCGGAAAATTAGATTCTATGAAACTTTTCGAAATGCAAGTTTCGGTCAAAAATCATAGTATATTATTCACTAGTTTCCGTCAAAAAAATCAAATTTAATTCAAGACTGTTTGACATGATACGAGACTTTTCAGATCATTTATATATGTTAAAAGGAAAGGTTATGATTTTAGTCAATGCAAAAAAATGAACTGAAAACTAGATTCTATGAAACTTTTCAAAATACGAGTTTCGGCCAAAAAATCATAATATATTATACACTAGTTTATACTAGTTTTGGTCAAAAATCAAATAAAATCGGGGACTGTTCTAAATGTTATGAAACTTCACATATCATTTATATATTTTACGAGGGAAGGTTATGATGGAAGTCCATGCAAAAAATCATCGGAAAATTAGATTCTATGAAACTTTTCGAAATGCAAGTTTCAGTCAAAAATCATAGTACATTATACACTAGTTTCGGTAAAAAAATATCGAATTTAATTAGGGACTATTTGAAATGATACGAGACTTTTCAGATCATTTATATATGTTAAGAGGGAAGGTTATGATGGTAGTCCATGCAAAAATAACATCTGAAAACTAGATTCTATAAAACTTTTCGAAATGCAAGTATCAGCCATAAAATCATAATGTATTATACACTAGTTTTTACTAGTTTCGGTAGAAAATCAAATAAAATCGGGGACTATTCGAAATGATATGAAACTTCACATATCATTTATATATTTTACAAGGGAAGATTATGATGGAATTCCATGCAAAAAAATCATAGGAAAATTAGATTCTGTGAAACTTTTCGAAATGCAAATTTCGGTCAAAAATCAAAGAATATTATACACTAGTTTCGGTCAAAAAATCAATTTAATTAGTGACTATTTGAAATGATACGATACTTTTCAGATCATTTATATATGTTAAGAAGGAAGGTTTTGATTGTAGTCCATGCAAAAAATCATCTGAAAACTAGACTCTAAGAAACTTTTCGAAATGCATGTTTCGGGGTAAAAATCATAATATATTATGAACTAGTTTATACTAGTTTCGGTCAAAAATAAAATTAAATCGGGGACTGTTTGAAATTATATGAAACTTCATTTATCATTTATATATTTTACGAGGGAAGGTTATGATGGAAGTTCATGCTAAAAATCATCAAAAAATTAGATTCTATGAAACTTTTCGAAATGCAAGTTTCGGTTAAAAATCATAGTATATTATACACTAGTTTCTGTAAAAAAAATCAAATTTAATTGGGGACTGTTTGACATGATACGAGACTTTTCAGATCATTTATATATGTTAAAAGGGAAGGTTATGATGGTAGTACATTCAAAAAAAATCATCTGAAAACTCGATTCTATGAAACTTTTCGAAATGCAAGTTTCGTCCAAAAAATTATAATATATTATACACTAGTTTATACTAGTTTCGGTCAAAAATTAAATTAAATCGAGGACTATTCGAAATGATACGAAACTTCACATATCATTTATATAATTTCCGAGGGAAGGTTATGATAAAATTCCATGCAAAAAATCATTGGAAAATTTGATTATATGAAATTTTTTGAAATGCAAGTAATGGTCAAAAATCATTGTATATTATACACTAGTTTCGGTCAAAAATATTAAATTTAATTGGGGACTGTTTAACATGATACGAGACTTTTCAGATCATTTATATATGTTAAGAGGGAACGTTATGATGGTAGACACCATGCAAAAAAATCATCTGAAAACTAGATTCTATGAAACTTTTCGAAATGCAAGTTTCGGCCAAAAAATCATAATATATTATACACTAGTTTATACTAGTTTCGTCGAAAATCTAATTAAATCGGGGACTATTCGAAATGATACGAAACTTCACATATCATTTATATATTTTACGAGGGAAGGTTATGATGGAAGTCCATGAAAATAGACCATCGAAAAATTAGATTCTATGAAACTTTTCTAAATGCATATTTCAGTCAAAAATCATAATATATTATACACTAGTTTCGGTCAAAAAAATAAAATTTAAGTGGGGACTATTTGAAATGATACGAGACTTTTCAGATCATTTATATATGTTAAGAGGGAAGGTTATGATGGTAGTCCATACAAAAAAATAATCTGAAATTTGGATTCTATGAAACTTTTCGAAATTAAAGTTTTGGCCAAAAAATCATATTATATTATACACTAGTTTATACTAGTTTCGGTCAAAAATTGAATTAAATCAGGGACTGTTCGAAATGATACAAAACTTCACATATCATTTATATATTTTATGAGGGAAGGTTTTGATGGAAGTCCATGCAAAAAATCATCGGAAAATTAGATTCTATGAAACTTTTCGAAATGCAAGTTTCGGTCAAAAATCATAGTATATTATACCCTAGTTTCGGTCAAAAAAATCGAATTTAATTAGAGACTATATGAAATGATACGAGACTTTTCAGATCATTTATATATGTTAAGAGGGAAGGTTATGATGGTAGTCCATGCAAAAAAACCATCTGAAAACTAGATTCTATGAAACTTTTCGAAATGCAAGTATCGGCCAAAAAATCATAATATATTATACGCTAGTTTATACTAGTTTCGACAAAAATCAAATTAATTCGGGGACTGTTCGAAATGATATGAAACTTCACATATCATTTATATATTTTAAGAGGGAAGGTTATGATAGAACTCCATGCAAAAAATCATCGAAAAATTAGATTCTTTGAAACTTTTCAAAACGCAAGTTACGGTCAAAAATCATAGTATATTATACACTATTTTCGGTCAAAAAAATCAAATTAAACCGGGGACTGTTTGAAATGATATGAAACTTCATTTATCATTTATATATTTTACGAGGGAAGGTTATGATGTAAGTTCATGCTAAAAATCATCAAAAAATTAGATTCTATGAAACTTTTCGAAATGCAAGTTTCGGTCAAAAATCATAGTATATTATACACTAGTTTCTGTCAAAAAAATCAAATTTAATTGGGGACTGTTTGACATGATACGAGACTTTCCAGATGATTTATATATGTTAAAAGGGAAGGTTATGATGGTAGTCCATGCAAAAAAAATCATCTGAAAACTCGATTCTATGAAACTTTTCGAAATGCAAGTTTCGGCCAAAAAATCATAATAAATTATACACTACTTTATACTAGTTTCGGTCAAAAATTAAATTAATTCGGGGAATATTCTAAATGATACGAAACTTCACATATCATTTATATAATTTACGAGGGAAGGTTATGATAAAATTCCATGCAAAAAATCATCGGAAAATTAGGTTATATGAAATTTTTCGAAATGCAAGTAATGGTAAAAAATCATAGTATATTATACACTAGTTTCGGTCAAAAAAATTAAATTTAATTGGGGACTGTTTAACATGATACGATACTTTTCAGATCATTTTATCTGTTAAGAGGGAACGTTATGATGGTAGAACATGCAAAAAAATCATCTGAAAACTAGATTCTATGAAACTTTTCGAAATGCAAGTTTCGGCCAAAAAATCATAATATATTATGCACTAGTTTATACTAGTTTCGGTCAAAAATCTAATTAAATCGGGGACTATTCGAAAAGATACGAAACTTCACATATCATTTATATATTTTACAAGGGAAGGTTATGATGGAAGTCCATGCAAAAAATCATCGGAAAATTAGATTCTATGAAACTTTTCGAAATGCAAGTTTCGGTCAAAAATCATAGTATATTATTCACTAGTTTCGGTCAAACAAATCAAATATAATTCGAGACTGTTTGAAATGATACGAGACTTTTCAGATCATTTATATATGTTAAGAGGGAAGGTTATGATTGTAGTCCATGCAAAAAAATAATCTGAAATTTGGATTCTATGAAACTTTTCGAAATTCAAGTTTTGGCCAAAAAATCATATTATATTATACACTAGTTTATACTAGTTTCAGTCAAAAATTGAATTAAATCGGGGACTGTTCGAAATGATACAAAACTTCACATATCATTTATATATTTTATGAGGGAAGGTTTTGATGGAAGTCCATGCAAAAAATCATCGGAAAATTAGATTCTATGAAACTTTTCGAAATGCAAGTTTCGGTCAAAAATCATAGTATATTATTCACTAGTTTCCGTCAAAAAAATCAAATTTAATTCGAGACTGTTTGACATGATACGAGACTTTTCAGATCATTTATATATGTTAAAAGGAAAGGTTATGATTTTAGTCAATGCAAAAAAATGAACTGAAAACTAGATTCTATGAAACTTTTCAAAATACGAGTTTCGGCCAAAAAATCATAATATATTATACACTAGTTTATACTAGTTTTGGTCAAAAATCAAATAAAATCGGGGACTGTTCTAAATGTTATGAAACTTCACATATCATTTATATATTTTACGAGGGAAGGTTATGATGGAAGTCCATGCAAAAAATCATCGGAAAATTAGATTCTATGAAACTTTTCGAAATGCAAGTTTCAGTCAAAAATCATAGTACATTATACACTAGTTTCGGTAAAAAAATATCGAATTTAATTAGGGACTATTTGAAATGATACGAGACTTTTCATATCATTTATATATGTTAAGAGGGAAGGTTATGATGGTAGTCCATGCAAAAATAACATCTGAAAACTAGATTCTATAAAACTTTTCGAAATGCAAGTATCAGCCATAAAATCATAATGTATTATACACTAGTTTTTACTAGTTTCGGTAGAAAATCAAATAAAATCGGGGACTATTCGAAATGATATGAAACTTCACATATCATTTATATATTTTACAAGGGAAGATTATGATGGAATTCCATGCAAAAAAATCATAGGAAAATTAGATTCTGTGAAACTTTTCGAAATGCAAATTTCGGTCAAAAATCAAAGAATATTATACACTAGTTTCGGTCAAAAAATCAATTTAATTAGGGACTATTTGAAATGATACGATACTTTTCAGATCATTTATATATGTTAAGAAGGAAGGTTTTGATTGTAGTCCATGCAAAAAATCATCTGAAAACTAGACTCTAAGAAACTTTTCGAAATGCATGTTTCGGGGTAAAAATAATAATATATTATGAACTAGTTTATACTAGTTTCGGTCAAAAATAAAATTAAATCGGGGACTGTTTGAAATTATATGAAACTTCATTTATCATTTATATATTTTACGAGGGAAGGTTATGATGGAAGTTCATGCTAAAAATCATCGGAAAATTAGATTCTATGAAACTTTTCGAAATGCAAGTTTCGGTCAAAAATCATAGTATATTATACACTAGTTTCTGTCAAAAAGTATCAAATTTAATTATGGACTGTTTGACATGATACGAGACTTTTCAGATCATTTATATATGTTAAAAGGGAAGGTTATGATGGTAGTCCATGCAAAAAAAATCATCTGAAAACTCGATTCTATGAAACTTTTCGAAATGCAAGTTTCGGCCATAAAATCATAATAAATTATACACTAGTTTATACTAGTTTCGGTCAAAAATTAAATTAATTCGGGGAATATTCTAAATGATATGAAACTTCACATATCATTTATATAATTTACGAGGGAAGGTTATGATAAAATTCCATGCAAAAAATCATCGGAAAATTAGGTTATATGAAATTTTTCGAAATGCAAGTAATGGTAAAAAATCATAGTATATTATACACTAGTTTCGGTCAAAAAAATTAAATTTAATTAGGGACTGTTTAACATGATACGATACTTTTCAGATCATTTTATATGTTAAGAGGGAACGTTATGATGGTAGAACATGCAAAAAAAATCATCTGAAAACTAGATTCTATGAAACTTTTCGAAATGCAAGTTTCGGCCAAAAAATCATAATATATTATGCACTAGTTTATACTAGTTTCGGTCAAAAATATAATTAAATCGGGGACTATTCGAAAAGATACGAAACTTCACATATCATTTATATATTTTACAAGGGAAGGTTATGATGGAAGTCCATGCAAAAAATCATCGGAAAATTAGATTCTATGAAACTTTTCGAAATGCAAGTTTCGGTCAAAAATCATAGTATATTATTCACTAGTTTCGGTAAACAAATCAAATTTAATTCGAGACTGTTTGACATGATACGAGGCTTTTCAGATCATTTATATATGTTAAAAGGGAAGGTTGTGATTGTAGTCCATGCAAAAAAATGATCAGAAAACTAGATTCTATGAAACTTTTCAAAATACGAATTTCGGCCAAAAAATCATAATATATTATACACTAGTTTATACTAGTTTTGGTCAAAAATCAAATTAAATCGGGGACTGTTCGAAATGATATGAAACTTCACATATCATTTATATATTTTACGAGGGAAGGTAATGATGGAAGTCCATGCAAAAAATCATCGGAAAATTAGATTCTATGAAACTTTTCGAAATGCAAGTTTCGGTCAAAAATCATAGTACATTATACACTAGTTTCGGTAAAAAAAAATCGAATTTAATTAGGGACTATTTGAAATGATACGAGACTTTTCAGATCATTTATATATGTTAAGAGGGAAGGTTATGATGGTAGTCCATGCAAAAATACCATCTGAAAACTAGATTCTATGAAACTTTTCGAAATGCAAGTATCGGCCACAAAATCATAATGTATTATACACTAGTTTTTACTAGTTTCGGTAGAAAATCAAATAAAATCAGGGACTGTTCGAAATGATATGAAACTTCACATATCATTTATATATTTTACGAGGGAAGATTATGATGGAATTCCATGCAAAAAATCATAGGAAAATTAGATTCTGTGAAACTTTTCGAAATGCAAATTTCGGTCAAAAATCAATGAATATTATACACTAGTTTCGGTCAAAAAATCAATTTAATTAGGGACTATTTGAAATGATACGATACTTTTCAGATCATTTATATATGTTAAGAAGGAAGGTTTTGATGGTAGTCCATGCAAAAAATCATCTGAAAACTAGACTCTAAGAAACTTTTCGAAATGCATGTTTCGGGGTAAAAATCATAGTATATTATGAACTAGTTTATACTAGTTTCAGTCAAAAATAAAATTAAATCGGGGACTGTTCGAAATTATATGAAACTTCATTTATCATTTATATATTTTACGAGGGAAGGTTATGATGGAAGTTCATGCTAAAAATCATCGGAAAATTAGATTCTATGAAACTTTTCGAAATGCAAGTTTCGGTCAAAAAACATATTATATTATACACTAGTTTCTGTCAAAAAGTATCAAATTTAATTGTGGACTGTTTGACATGATACGAGACTTTTCAGATCATTTATATATGTTAAAAGGGAAGGTTATGATGGTAGTCCATGCAAAAAAAATCATCTGAAAACTCGATTCTATGATACTTTTCGAAATGCAAGTTTCGGCCAAAAAATCATAATAAATTATACACTACTTTATACTAGTTTCGGTCAAAAATTAAATTAATTCGGGGAATATTCTAAATGATACGAAACTTCACATATCATTTATATAATTTACGAGGGAAGGTTATGATAAAATTCCATGCAAAAAATCATCGGAAAATTAGGTTATATGAAATTTTTCGAAATGCAAGTAATGGTAAAAAATCATAGTATATTATACACTAGTTTCGGTCAAAAAAATTAAATTTAATTGGGGACTGTTTAACATGATACGATACTTTTCAGATCATTTTATATGTTAAGAGGGAACGTTATGATGGTAGAACATGCAAAAAAATCATCTGAAAACTAGATTCTATGAAACTTTTCGAAATGCAAGTTTCGGCCAAAAAATCATAATATATTATGCACTAGTTTATACTAGTTTCGGTCAAAAATCTAATTAAATCGGGGACTATTCGAAAAGATACGAAACTTCACATATCATTTATATATTTTACAAGGGAAGGTTATGATGGAAGTCCATGCAAAAAATCATCGGAAAATTAGATTCTATGAAACTTTTCGAAATGCAAGTTTCGGTCAAAAATCATAGTATATTATTCACTAGTTTCGGTCAAACAAATCAAATATAATTCGAGACTGTTTGACATGATACGAGACTTTTCAGATCATTTATATATGTTAAAAGGGAAGGTTATGATTGTAGTCCATGCAAAAAAATGATCTGAAAACTAGATTCTATGAAACTTTTCAAAATACGAATTTCGGCCAAAAAATCATAATATATTATACACTAGTTTATACTAGTTTTGGTCAAAAATCAAATTAAATCGGGGACTGTTCGAAATGATATGAAACTTCACATATCATTTATATATTTTACGAGGGAAGGTAATGATGGAAGTCCATGCAAAAAATCATCGGAAAATTAGATTCTATGAAACTTTTCGAAATGCAAGTTTCGGTCAAAAATCATAGTACATTATACACTAGTTTCGGTAAAAAAAAATCGAATTTAATTAGGGACTATTTGAAATGATACGAGACTTTTCAGATCATTTATATATGTTAAGAGGGAAGGTTATGATGGTAGTCCATGCAAAAATACCATCTGAAAACTAGATTCTATGAAACTTTTCGAAATGCAAGTATCGGCCACAAAATCATAATGTATTATACACTAGTTTTTACTAGTTTCGGTAGAAAATCAAATAAAATCAGGGACTGTTCGAAATGATATGAAACTTCACATATCATTTATATATTTTACGAGGGAAGATTATGATGGAATTCCATGCAAAAAATCATAGGAAAATTAGATTCTGTGAAACTTTTCGAAATGCAAATTTCGGTCAAAAATCAAAGAATATTATACACTAGTTTCGGTCAAAAAATCAATTTAATTAGGGACTATTTGAAATGATACGATACTTTTCAGATCATTTATATATGTTAAGAAGGAAGGTTTTGATGGTAGTCCATGCAAAAAATCATCTGAAAACTAGACTCTAAGAAACTTTTCGAAATGCATGTTTCGGGGTAAAAATCATAGTATATTATGAACTAGTTTATACTAGTTTCAGTCAAAAATAAAATTAAATCGGGGACTGTTCGAAATTATATGAAACTTCATTTATCATTTATATATTTTACGAGGGAAGGTTATGATGGAAGTTCATGCTAAAAATCATCGGAAAATTAGATTCTATGAAACTTTTCGAAATGCAAGTTTCGGTCAAAAAACATATTATATTATACACTAGTTTCTGTCAAAAAGTATCAAATTTAATTGTGGACTGTTTGACATGATACGAGACTTTTCAGATCATTTATATATGTTAAAAGGGAAGGTTATGATGGTAGTCCATGCAAAAAAAATCATCTGAAAACTCGATTCTATGATACTTTTCGAAATGCAAGTTTCGGCCAAAAAATCATAATAAATTATATACTACTTTATACTAGTTTCGGTCAAAAATTAAATTATTTCGGGGAATATTCTAAATGATACGAAACTTCACATATCATTTATATAATTTACGAGGGAAGGTTATGATAAAATTCCATGCAAAAAATCATCGGAAAATTAGGTTATATGAAATTTTTCGAAATGCAAGTAATGGTAAAAAATCATAGTATATTATACACTAGTTTCGGTCAAAAAAATTAAATTTAATTGGGGACTGTTTAACATGATACGATACTTTTCAGATCATTTTATATGTTAAGAGGGAACGTTATGATGGTAGAACATGCAAAAAAATCATCTGAAAACTAGATTCTATGAAACTTTTCGAAATGCAAGTTTCGGCCAAAAAATCATAATATATTATGCACTAGTTTATACTAGTTTCGGTCAAAAATCTAATTAAATCGGGGACTATTCGAAAAGATACGAAACTTCACATATCATTTATATATTTTACAAGGGAAGGTTATGATGGAAGTCCATGCAAAAAATCATCGGAAAATTAGATTCTATGAAACTTATCGAAATGCAAGTTTCGGTCAAAAATCATAGTATATTATTCACTAGTTTCGGTCAAACAAATCAAATATAATTCGAGACTGTTTGACATGATACGAGACTTTTCAAATCATTTATATATGTTAAAAGGGAAGGTTATGATTGTAGTCCATGCAAAAAAATGATCTGAAAACTAGATTCTATGAAACTTTTCAAAATACGAATTTCGGCCAAAAAATCATAATATATTATACACTAGTTTATACTAGTTTTGGTCAAAAATCAAATTAAATCGGGGACTGTTCGAAATGATATGAAACTTCACATATCATTTATATATTTTACGAGGGAAGGTTATGATGGAAGTCCATGCAAAAAATCATCGGAAAATTAGATTCTATGAAACTTTTCGAAATGCAAGTTTCGGTCAAAAATCATAGTATATTATACCCTAGTTTCGGTAAAAAAAATCGAATTTAATTAGGGGCTATATGAAATGATACGAGACTTTTCAGATCATTTATATATGTTAAGAGGGAAGGTTATGATGGTAGTCCATGCAAAAAAAACATCTGAAAACTAGATTCTATGAAACTTTTTGAAATGCATGTATCGGCCAAAAAATCATAATATATTATACACTAGTTTATACTAGTTTCGGCAAAAATCAAATTAAATCGGGGACTGTTCGAAATGATATGAAACTTCACATATCATTTATATATTTTAAGAGGGAAGGTTATGATAGAACTCCATGCAAAAAATCATCAAAAAATTAGATTCTTTGAAACTTTTCAAAACGCAAGTTACGGTCAAAAATCATAGTATATTATACACTATTTTCGGTCAAAAAAATCAAATTAAATCGGGGATTGTTTGAAATGATATGAAACTTCATTTATCATTTATATATTTTACGAGGGAAGGTTATGATGGAAGTTCATGCTAAAAATCATCAAAAAATTAGATTCTATGAAACTTTTCGAAATGCAAGTTTCGGTTAAAAATCATAGTATATTATACACTAGTTTCTGTAAAAAAAATCAAATTTAATTGGGGACTGTTTGACATGATACGAGACTTTTCAGATCATTTATATATGTTAAAAGGGAAGGTTATGATGGTAGTACATGCAAAAAAAATCATCTGAAAACTCGATTCTATGAAACTTTTCGAAATGCAAGTTTCGTCCAAAAAATTATAATATATTATACACTAGTTTATACTAGTTTCGGTCAAAAATTAAATTAAATCGAGGACTATTCGAAATGATACGAAACTTCACATATCATTTATATAATTTCCGAGGGAAGGTTATGATAAAATTCCATGCAAAAAATCATTGGAAAATTTGATTATATGAAATTTTTTGAAATGCAAGTAATGGTCAAAAATCATTGTATATTATACACTAGTTTCGGTCAAAAATATTAAATTTAATTGGGGACTGTTTAACATGATACGAGACTTTTCAGATCATTTATATATGTTAAGAGGGAACGTTATGATGGTAGACACCATGCAAAAAAATCATCTGAAAACTAGATTCTATGAAACTTTTCGAAATGCAAGTTTCGGCCAAAAAATCATAATATATTATACACTAGTTTATACTAGTTTCGTCGAAAATCTAATTAAATCGGGGACTATTCGAAATGATACGAAACTTCACATATCATTTATATATTTTACGAGGGAAGGTTATGATGGAAGTCCATGAAAACAGACCATCGGAAAATTAGATTCTATGAAACCTTTCTAAATGCATATTTCAGTCAAAAATCATAATATATTATACACTAGTTTCGGTCAAAAAAATAAAATTTAAGTGGGGACTATTTGAAATGATAGGAGACTTTTCAGATCATTTATATATGTTAAGAGGGAAGGTTATGATGGTAGTCCATACAAAAAATAATCTGAAATTTGGATTCTATGAAACTTTTCGAAATTCAAGTTTTAGCCAAAAAATCATATTATATTATACACTAGTTTATACTAGTTTCGGTCAAAAATTGAATTAAATCGGGGACTGTTCGAAATGATACAAAACTTCACATATCATTTATATATTTTATGAGGGAAGGTTTTGATGGAAGTCCATGCAAAAAATCATCGGAAAATTAGATTCTATGAAACTTTTCGAAATGCAAGTTTCGGTCAAAAATCATAGTATATTATACCCTAGTTTCGGTCAAAAAAATCGAATTTAATTAGAGACTATATGAAATGATACGAGACTTTTCAGATCATTTATATATGTTAAGAGGGAAGGTTATGATGGTAGTCCATGCAAAAAAACCATCTGAAAACTAGATTCTATGAAACTTTTCGAAATGCAAGTATCGGCCAAAAAATCATAATATATTATACGCTAGTTTATACTAGTTTCGACAAAAATCAAATTAATTCGGGGACTGTTCGAAATGATATGAAACTTCACATATCATTTATATATTTTAAGAGGGAAGGTTATGATAGAACTCCATGCAAAAAATCATCGAAAAATTAGATTCTTTGAAACTTTTCAAAACGCAAGTTACGGTCAAAAATCATAGTATATTATACACTATTTTCGGTCAAAAAAATCAAATTAAACCGGGGACTGTTTGAAATGATATGAAACTTCATTTATCATTTATATATTTTACGAGGGAAGGTTATGATGTAAGTTCATGCTAAAAATCATCAAAAAATTAGATTCTATGAAACCTTTCGAAATGCAAGTTTCGGTCAAAAATCATAGTATATTATACACTAGTTTCTGTCAAAAAAATCAAATTTAATTGGGGACTGTTTGACATGATACGAGACTTTCCAGATGATTTATATATGTTAAAAGGGAAGGTTATGATGGTAGTCCATGCAAAAAAAATCATCTGAAAACTCGATTCTATGAAACTTTTCGAAATGCAAGTTTCGGCCAAAAAATCATAATAAATTATACACTACTTTATACTAGTTTCGGTCAAAAATTAAATTAATTCGGGGAATATTCTAAATGATACGAAACTTCACATATCATTTATATAATTTACGAGGGAAGGTTATGATAAAATTCCATGCAAAAAATCATCGGAAAATTAGGTTATATGAAATTTTTCGAAATGCAAGTAATGGTAAAAAATCATAGTATATTATACACTAGTTTCGGTCAAAAAAATTAAATTTAATTGGGGACTGTTTAACATGATACGATACTTTTCAGATCATTTTATCTGTTAAGAGGGAACGTTATGATGGTAGAACATGCAAAAAAATCATCTGAAATTTGGATTCTATGAAACTTTTCGAAATTCAAGTTTTGGCCAAAAAATCATATTATATTATACACTAGTTTATACTAGTTTCGGTCAAAAATTGAATTAAATCGGGGACTGTTCGAAATGATACAAAACTTCACATATCATTTATATATTTTATGAGGGAAGGTTTTGATGGAAGTCCATGCAAAAAATCATCGGAAAATTAGATTCTATGAAACTTTTCGAAATGCAAGTTTCGGTCAAAAATCATAGTATATTATTCACTAGTTTCCGTCAAAAAAATCAAATTTAATTCGAGACTGTTTGACATGATACGAGACTTTTCAGATCATTTATATATGTTAAAAGGAAAGGTTATGATTTTAGTCAATGCAAAAAAATGAACTGAAAACTAGATTCTATGAAACTTTTCGAAATACGAGTTTCGGCCAAAAAATCATAATATATTATACACTAGTTTATACTAGTTTTGGTCAAAAATCAAATTAAATCGGGGACTGTTCTAAATGTTATGAAACTTCACATATCATTTATATATTTTACGAGGGAAGGTTATGATGGAAGTCCATGCAAAAAATCATCGGAAAATTAGATTCTATGAAACTTTTCGAAATGCAAGTTTCAGTCAAAAATCATAGTACATTATACACTAGTTTCGGTAAAAAAATATCGAATTTAATTAGGGACTATTTGAAATGATACGAGACTTTTCAGATCATTTATATATGTTAAGAGGGAAGGTTATGATGGTAGTCCATGCAAAAATAACATCTGAAAACTAGATTCTATAAAACTTTTCGAAATGCAAGTATCAGCCATAAAATCATAATGTATTATACACTAGTTTTTACTAGTTTCGGTAGAAAATCAAATAAAATCGGGGACTATTCGAAATGATATGAAACTTCACATATCATTTATATATTTTACAAGGGAAGATTATGATGGAATTCCATGCAAAAAAATCATAGGAAAATTAGATTCTGTGAAACTTTTCGAAATGCAAATTTCGGTCAAAAATCAAAGAATATTATACACTAGTTTTGGTCAAAAAATCAATTTAATTAGGGACTATTTGAAATGATACGATACTTTTCAGATCATTTATATATGTTAAGAAGGAAGGTTTTGATGGTAGTCCATGCAAAAAATCATCTGAAAACTAGACTCTAAGAAACTTTTCGAAATGCATGTTTCGGGGTAAAAATCATAATATATTATGAACTAGTTTATACTAGTTTCGGTCAAAAATAAAATTAAATCGGGGACTGTTCGAAATTATATGAAACTTCATTTATCATTTATATATTTTACGAGGGAAGGTTATGATGGAAGTTCATGCTAAAAATCATCGGAAAATTAGATTCTATGAAACTTTTCAAAATGCAAGTTTCGGTCAAAAATCATAGTATATTATACACTAGTTTCTGTCAAAAAGTATCAAATTTAATTGTGGACTGTTTGACATGATACGAGACTTTTTAGATCATTTATATATGTTAAAAGGGAAGGTTATGATGGTAGTCCATGCAAAAAAAATCATCTGAAAACTCGATTCTATGAAACTTTTCGAAATGCATGTTTCGGCCAAAAAATCATAATAAATTATACACTAGTTTATACTAGTTTCGGTCAAAAATGAAATTAATTCGGGGACTATTCTAAATGATACGAAACTTCACATATCATTTATATAATTTACGAGGGAAGGTTATGATAAAATTCCATGCAAAAAATCATCGGAAAATAAGGTTATATGAAATTTTTCGAAATGCAAGTAATGATCAAAAATCATAGTATATTATACACTAGTTTCGGTCAAAACAATTAAATTAAATCGGGGACTGTTGAAATGATATGAAAATTCATTTATCATTTATATATTTTACTAGGGAAGGTTATAATGGAAGTTCATACTAAAAATCATCGGAAAATTAGATTCTATGAAACTTTTCGAAATGCAAGTTTCGGTCAAAAATAATAATATATTATACACTAGTTTCTGTCAAAAAAAATCAAATTTAATTGGGGACTGTTTGACATGATACGAGACTTTTCAGATCATTTATATATGTTAAAAGTGAAGGTTATGATGGTAGTCCATGCAAAAAAAAATCATATGAAAACTAGATTCTATGAAACTTTTCGAAATGCAAGTTTCGGCAAAAAAATCCTAATATATTATACACTAGTTTATGCTAGTTTCGGTCAAAAATTAAATTAAATTGGGGACTATTCGAAATGAAACGAAACATCACATATCATTTATATAATTTACGAGGGAAGGTTATGATAAAATTCCATGCAAAAAGTCATCGGAAAATTAGATTATTTGAAATTTTTCGAAATGCAAGTAATGGTCAAAAATCATTGTATATTATACACTAGTTTCGGTCAAAAATATTAAATTTAATTTGGGACTGTTTGACATGATACGAGACTTTTCAGATCATTTATATATGTTAAGAGGGAACGTTATGATGGTAGACCATGCAAAAAAATCATCTGAAAACTAGATTCTATGAAACTTTTCGAAATGCAAGTTTCGGCCAAAAAATCATAATATATTATACACTAGTTTATACTAGTTTCGTCGAAAATCTAATTAAATCGGGGACTATTCAAAATGATACGAAACTTCACATATCATTTATATATTTTACGAGGGAAGGTTATGATGGAAGTCCATGCAAAAAATCATCGGAAAATTAGATTCTATGAAACTTTTCGAAATGCATATTTCAGTCAAAAATCATAATATATTATACGCTAGTTTCGGTCAAAAAAATAAAATTTAAGTGGGGACTGTTTGACATGATACGAGACTTTTCAGATCATTTATATATGTTAAAAGGGAAGGTTATGATTGTAGTCCATGCAAAAAAATGATCTGAAAACTAGATTCTATGAAACTTTACGAAATAGGAGTTTGGGGGCAAAAAAATCGAATTTAATTAGGGACTATTTGAAATGATACGAGACTTTTCAGATCATTCATATATGTTAAGAGGGAAGTTTATAATGGTAGTCCATGCAAAAAAAACATCTGAAAAATAGATTCTATGAAACTTTTCGAAATGCAAGTATCGGCCATAAAATCATAATATGTTATACACTAGTTTTTACTAGTTTCGGTTGAAAATCAAATAAAATCGGGGATTGTTCGAAATGATACGAAACTTCACATATCATTTATATATTTTACGAGGGTAGATTATGATGGAATTTCATGCAAAAAATCATCGGAAAATTAGATTCTGTGAAACTTTTCGAAATGCAAATTTCGATCAAAAATCATAGAATATTATACACTAGTTTCGGTCAAAAAAATCTAATTTAATTAGGGACTATTTGAAATGATACGATACTTTTAAGATCATTTATATATGTTAAGAAGGAAGGTTATGATGGTAGTCCATGCAAAAAATCATCTGAAAACTAGACTCTAAGAAACTTTTCGAAATGCAAGTTTCGGGGCAAAAATCATAATATATTATGAACTAGTTTATACTAGTTTCGGTCAAAAATAAAATTAAATCGGGGACTGTTCGAAATGATATGAAACTTCATTTCTCATTTATATATTTTACGAGGGAAGGTTATGTTGGAAATTCATGCTAAAAATCATCGGAAAATTAGATTCTATGAAATTTCGGAAATTTCGGTCAAAAATCATAGTATATTATACACTAGTTTCTGTCAAAAAATATCAAATTTAATTAGGGACTGTTTGACATGATACGAGACTTTGCAGATCATTTTAATATGTTAAAAGGGAAGGTTATGATGGTAGTCCATGCAAAAAAAATCATCTGAAAACTAGATTCTTTGAAACTTTTCGATATGCAAGTTTCGGCCAAAAAATCATAATATATTATACACTAGTTTGTACTAGTTTCGGTCAAAAATTAAATTAAATCGGGGACTATTCAAAATGATACGAAACTTCACATATCATTTATATAATTTACGAGGGAAGGTTATGATAAAAGTCCATACAAAAAATCATCGGAAAATTAGATTATATTAAATTTTTCGAAATGCAAGTAATGCTCAAAAATCATAGTATATTATACACTAGTTTCGGTCAAAAATATTAAATTTAATTGCGCACTATTTAACATGATACGAGACTTTTCAGATCATTTTATATGTTAAGAGGGAACGTTATGATGGTAGTCCATGCAAAAAAATCATCTGAAAACTAGATTCTATGAAACTTTTCGAAATGCAAGTTTCGGCCAAAACAACATAATATATTATACACTAGTTTATACTAGTTTCGGTCGAAAATCTATTTAAATCGGGGACTATTCTAAAAGATACGAAACTTCACATATCATTTATATATTTTACGAGGGAAGGTTATGATGGAAGTCCATGCAAAAAATCATCGGAAAATTAGATTCTATGAAACTTTTCGAAATGCATATTTCAGTCAAAAATCATAATATATTATACACTAGTTTCGATCAAAAAAATAAAATCTAAGTGGGGACTAATTGAAATGATACGAGACTTTTCATATCATTAATATATGTTAAGAGGGAAGGTTATGATGGTAATCCATGCAAAAAAAATAATCTGAAAACTGGATTCTATGAAACTTTTCGAAATTCAAGTTTCGGCCGAAAAATCATAATATATTATACACTAGTTTCGGTCAAAAATCAAATTAAATCGGGGACTGTTCGAAATGATATGAAACTTCACATATCATTTATATATTTTACGAGGGAAGATGATGGTGGAATTCCAAGCAAAAAATCATCGGAAAATTAGATTCTATGAAACTTTTCGAAATGCAAATTTCGGTCAAAAATCATAGAATATTATACACTAGTTTCGGTCAAAAAAATCTAATTTAATTAGGGACTATTTGAAATGATACGAGACTTTTTAGATCATTTATATATGTTAAAAGGGAAGGTTATGATTGTAGTCCATGCAAAAAAATGATCTGAAAACTAGATTCTATGAAACTTTTCGAAATACGAGTTTCGGCCAAAAAATCATAATATATTATACACTAGTTTATACTAGTTTTGGTCAAAAATCAAATTAAATCGGGGACTGTTCGAAATGATATGAAACTTCACATATCATTTATATATTTTACGAGGGAAGGTTATGATGGAAGTCCAGGCAAAAAATCATCGGAAAATTAGATTCTATGAAACTTTTCGAAATGCAAGTTTCGGTCAAAAATCATAGTATATTATACACTAGTTTCGGTCAAAAAAATCGAATTTAATTAGGGACTATATGAAATGATACGAGACTTTTCAGATCATTTATATATGTTAAGCGGGAAGGTTATGATGGTAGTCCATGTAAAAAAACCATCTGAAAACTAGATTCAATGAAACTTTTTGAAATGCAAGTATCGGGCAAAAAATCATAATATATTATACACTAGTTTATACTAGTTTCGGTCAAAAATCAAATTAAATCGGGGACTGTTCGAAATGATATGAAACTTCACATATCATTTATATATTTTAAGAGGGAAGGTTATGATAGAACTCCATGCAAAAAATCATCGAAAAATTAGATTCTTTGAAACTTTTCAAAACGTAAGATTCGGTCAAAAATCATAGTATATTATACACTAGTTTCGATCAAAAAAATCAAATTAAATCGGGGACTGTTTGAAATGATATGAAACTTAATTTATCATTTATATATTTTACGAGGGAAGGTTATGATGGAAGTTCATGCTAAAAATCATCGGAAAATTAGATTCTATGAAACTTTTCGAAATGCAAGTTTCGGTCAAAAATCATAGTATATTAAACACTAGTTTCTGTCGAAAAAAATCAAATTTAATTGGGGACTGTTTGACATGATACAAGACTTTTCAGATCATTTATATATGTTAAAAGGGAAGGTTATGATTGTAGGCCATGCAAAAAAATGATCTGAACACTAGATTCTATGAAACTTTTCGAAATACGAGTTTCGGCCAAAAAATCATAATATATTATACACTAGTTTATACTAGTTTTGGTCAAAAATCAAATTAAATCGGGGACTGTTCGAAATGATATGAAACTTCACATATCATTTATATATTACGAGGGAAGGTTATGATGGAAGTCCATGCAAAAAATCATCGGAAAATTACATTCTATGAAACTTTTCGAAATGCAAGTTTCGGTCAAAAATCATAGTATATTATACACTAGTTTCGGTCAAAAAAATCGAATTTAATTAGGGACTATATGAAATGATACGAGACTTTTCAGATCATTTATATATGTTAAGCGGGAAGGTTATGATGGTAGTCCATGTAAAAAAACCATCTGAAAACTAGATTCAATGAAACTTTTTAAAATGCAAGTATCGGGCAAAAAATCATAATATATTATACACTAGTTTATACTAGTTTCGGTCAAAAATCAAATTAAATCGGGGACTGTTCGAAATGATATGAAACTTCACATATCATTTATATATTTTAAGAGGGAAGGTTATGATAGAACTCCATGCAAAAAATCATCGAAAAATTAGATTCTTTGAAACTTTTCAAAACGTAAGATTCGGTCAAAAATCATAGTATATTATACACTAGTTTCGATCAAAAAAATCAAATTAAATCGGGGACTGTTCGAAATGATATGAAACTTAATTTATCATTTATATATTTTACGAGGGAAGGTTATGATGGAAGTTCATGCTAAAAATCATCGGAAACTTAGATTCTATGAAACTTTTCGAAATGCAAGTTTCGGTCAAAAATCATAGTATATTAAACACTAGTTTCTGTCGAAAAAAATCAAATTTAATTGGGGACTGTTTGACATGATACAAGACTTTTCAGATCATTTATATATGTTAAAAGGGAAGGTTATGATGGTAGTCCATGCAAAAAAAATCATCTGAAAACAAGATTCTATGAAACTTTTCGAAATGCAAGTTTCGGCCAAAAAATCATAATATATTATCCACTAGTTTATACTAGTTTCAGTCAAAAATTAAATTGAATCGGGGACTATTCGAAATGATACGAAACTTCACATATCATTTATATAATTTACGAGGGAAGGTTATGATAAAATTCCATGCAAAAAATAATCGAAAAATTAGATTATATGAAATTTTTCGAAATGCAAGTAATGGTCAAAAATCATTGTATATTATACACTAGTTTCGGTCAAAAAAATTAAATTTAATTGTGGACTGTTTGACATGATACGAGACTTTTCAAATCATTTATATATGTTAAGAGGGAACGTTATGATGGTAGACCATGCAAAAAAATCATCTGAAAACTAGATTCTATGAAACTTTTCAAAATCCAAGTTGCGGCCAAAAAATCATAATATATTATACACTAGTTTATACTAGTTTCGTCGAAAATCTAATTAAATCGGGGACTATTCGAAATGATACGAAACTTCACATATCATTTATATATTTTACGAGGGAAGGTTATGATGGAAGTCCATGCAAAAAATCATCGGAAAATTAGATTCTATGCAACTTTTCGAAATGCATATTTCAGTCAAAAATCATAATATATTATACACTAGTTTCGTTCAAAAACATAAAATTTAAGTGGGGACTATTTGAAATGATACGAGACTTTTAAGATCATTTATATATGTTAAGAGGGAAGGTTATGATGGTAGTCCATGCAAAAAAATAATCTGAAAACTGGATTCGATGAAACTTTTCGAAATTCAAGTTTCGGCCAAAAAATCATATTATATTATACACTAGTTTATACTAGTTTCGGTCAAAAATCGAATTAAATCGGAGACTGTTAGAAATGATACAAAACTTCACATATCATTTATATATTTTATGAGGGAAGGTTATGGTGGAAGTCCATGGAAAAAATCATCGGAAAATTAGATTCTATGAAACTTTTCGAAATGCAAGTTTCGGTCAAAAATCATAGTATATTATTCACTAGTTTCGGTCAAAAAAATCAAATTTAATTCGAGACTGTTTGACATGATACGAGACTTTTCAGATCATTTATATATGTTAAAAGGGAAGGTTATGATTGTAGGCCATGCAAAAAATTATCTGAACACTAGATTCTATGAAACTTTTCGAAATACGAGTTTCAGCCAAAAAATCATAATATATTATACACTAGTTTATACTAGTTTTGGTCAAAAATCAAATTAAATCGGGGACTGTTCGAAATGATATGAAACTTCTCATATCATTTATATATTTTACGAGGGAAGGTTATGATGGAAGTCCATGCAAAAAATCATCGGAAAATTAGATTCTATGAAACTTTTCGAAATGCAAGTTTCGGTCAAAAATCATAGTATATTATACACTAGTTTCGGTCAAAAAAATCGAATTTAATTAGGGACTATATGAAATGATACGAGACTTTTCAGATCATTTATATATGTTAAGCGGGAAGGTTATGATGGTAGTCCATGTAAAAAAACCTTCTGAAAACTAGATTCAATGAAACTTTTTGAAATGCAAGTATCGGGCAAAAAATCATAATATATTATACACTAGTTTATACTAGTTTCGGTCAAAAATCAAATTAAATCGTGGACTGTTCGAAATGATACGAAACTTCACATATCTTTATATATTTTACGAGGGAAGGTTATGATGGAAGTCCATGCAGAAAAATTTCTCAAAATTAGATTTTATGAAACTTTTCGAAATGCAAGTTTCGGTCAAAAATCATAGTATATTATACACTAGTTTCGGTCAAAAAAATCAAATTAAATCGAGGAATGTTTGAAATGATATGAAACTTCATTTATCATTGATATATTTTACGAGGGATGGTTATGATGGAAGTTCATGCTAAAAATCATTGGAAAATTAGATTCTATGAAACTTTTCGAAATGCAAGTTTCGGTCAAAAATCATAGTATATTATACACTAGTTTCTGTCAAAAAAAATCAAATTTAATTGGGGACTGTTTGACATGATACAAGACTTTTCAGATCATTTATATATGTTAAAAGGGAAGGTTATGATGGTAGTCCATGCAAAAAAAATCATCTGAAAACTAGATTCTATGAAACTTTTCGAAATGCAAGTTTCGGCCAAAAAATCATAATATATTATCTACTAGTTTATACTAGTTTCGGTCAAAAATTAAATTAAATCGGGGACTATTCGAAATGATACGAAACTTCACATATCATTCATATAATTTACGAGGGAAGGTTATGATAAAATTCCATGCAAAAAATAATCGAAAAATTAGATTATATGAAATTTTTCGAAATGCAAGTAATGGTCAAAAATCATTGTATATTATACACTAGTTTCGGTCAAAAAAATTAAATTTAATTGTGGACTGTTTGACATGATACGAGACTTTTCAAATCATTTATATATGTTAAGAGGGAACGCTATGATGGTAGACCATGCAAAAAAATCATCTGAAAACTAGATTCTATGAAACTTTTCAAAATCCAAGTTGCGGCCAAAAAATCATAATATATTATACACTAGTTTATACTAGTTTCGTCGAAAATCTAATTAAATCGGGGACTATTCGAAATGATACGAAACTTCACATATCATTTATATATTTTACGAGGGAAGGTTATGATGGAAGTCCATGCAAAAAATCATCGGAAAATTAGATTCTATGCAACTTTTCGAAATGCATATTTCAGTCAAAAATCATAATATATTATACACTAGTTTCGTTCAAAAAAATAAAATTTAAGTGGGGACTATTTGAAATGATACGAGACTTTTCAGATCATTTATATATGTTAAGAGGGAAGGTTATGATGGTAGTCCATGCAAAAAAATAATCTGAAAACTGGATTCGATGAAACTTTTCGAAATTCAAGTTTCGGCCAAAAAATCATATTATATTATACACTAGTTTATACTAGTTTCGGTCAAAAATCGAATTAAATCGGAGACTGTTAGAAATGATACAAAACTTCACATATCATTTATATATTTTATGAGGGAAGGTTATGGTGGAAGTCCATGGAAAAAATCATCGGAAAATTAGATTCTATGAAACTTTTCGAAATGCAAGTTTCGGTCAAAAATCATAGTATATTATTCACTAGTTTCGGTCAAAAAAATCAAATTTAATTCGAGACTGTTTGACATGATACGAGACTTTTCAGATCATTTATATATGTTAAAAGGGAAGGTTATGATTGTAGGCCATGCAAAAAAATGATCTGAGCACTAGATTCTATGAAACTTTTCGAAATACGAGTTTCGGCCAAAAAATCATAATATATTATACACTAGTTTATACTAGTTTTGGTCAAAAATCAAATTAAATCGGGGACTGTTCGAAATGATATGAAACTTCACATATCATTTATATATTTTACGAGGGAAGGTTATGATGGAAGTCCATGCAAAAAATCATCGGAAAATTAGATTCTATGAAACTTTTCGAAATGCAAGTTTCGGTCAAAAATCATAGTATATTATACACTAGTTTCGGTCAAAAAAATCGAATTTAATTAGGGACTATATGAAATGATACGAGACTTTTCAGATCATTTATATATGTTAAGCGGGAAGGTTATGATGGTAGTCCATGTAAAAAAACCATCTGAAAACTAGATTCAATGAAACTTTTTGAAATGCAAGTATCGGGCAAAAAATCATAATATATTATACACTAGTTTATACTAGTTTCGGTCAAAAATCAAATTAAATCGGGGACTGTTTGAAATGATATGAAACTTCACATATCATTTATATATTTTAAGAGGGAAGGTTATGATAGAACTCCATGCAAAAAATCATCGAAAAATTAGATTCTTTGAAACTTTTCAAAACGCAAGTTTCGGTCAAAAATCATAGTATATTATACACTAGTTTCGGTCAAAAAAATCAAATTAAATCGAGGAATGTTTGAAATGATATGAAACTTCATTTATCATTGATATATTTTACGAGGGATGGTTATGATGGAAGTTCATGCTAAAAATCATCGGAAAATTAGATTCTATGAAACTTTTCGAAATGCAAGTTTCGGTCAAAAATCATAGTATATTATACACTAGTTTCTGTCAAAAAAAATCAAATTTAATTGGGGACTGTTTGACATGATACAAGACTTTTCAGATCATTTATATATGTTAAAAGGGAAGGTTATGATGGTAGTCCATGCAAAAAAAATCATCTGAAAACTAGATTCTATGAAACTTTTCGAAATGCAAGTTTCGGCCAAAAAATCATAATATATTATCTACTAGTTTATACTAGTTTCGGTCAAAAATTAAATTAAATCGGGGACTATTCGAAATGATACGAAACTTCACATATCATTCATATAATTTACGAGGGAAGGTTATGATAAAATTCCATGCAAAAAATAATCGGAAAATTAGATTATATGAAATTTTTCGAAATGCAAGTAATGGTCAAAAATCATTGTATATTATACACTAGTTTCGGTCAAAAAAATTAAATTTAATTGTGGACTGTTTGACATGATACGAGACTTTTCAAATCATTTATATATGTTAAGAGGGAACGTTATGATGGTAGACCATGCAAAAAAATCATCTGAAAACTAGATTCTATGAAACTTTTCAAAATCCAAGTTGCGGCCAAAAAATCATAATATATTATACACTAGTTTATACTAGTTTCGTCGAAAATCTAATTAAATCGGGGACTATTCGAAATGATACGAAACTTCACATATCATTTATATATTTTACGAGGGAAGGTTATGATGGAAGTCCATGCAAAAAATCATCGGAAAATTAGATTCTATGCAACTTTTCGAAATGCATATTTCAGTCAAAAATCATAATATATTATACACTAGTTTCGTTCAAAAAAATAAAATTTAAGTGGGGACTATTTGAAATGATACGAGACTTTTCAGATCATTTATATATGTTAAGAGGGAAGGTTATGATGGTAGTCCATGCAAAAAAATAATCTGAAAACTGGATTCGATGAAACTTTTCGAAATTCAAGTTTCGGCCAAAAAATCATATTATATTATACACTAGTTTATACTAGTTTCGGTCAAAAATCGAATTAAATCGGAGACTGTTAGAAATGATACAAAACATCACATATCATTTATATATTTTACGAGGGAAGGTTATGGTGGAAGTCCATGGAAAAAATCATCGGAAAATTAGATTCTATGAAACTTTTCGAAATGCAAGTTTCGGTCAAAAATCATAGTATATTATTCACTAGTTTCGGTCAAAAAAATCAAATTTAATTCGAGACTGTTTGACATGATACGAGACTTTTCAGATCATTTATATATGTTAAAAGGGAAGGTTATGATTGTAGGCCATGCAAAAAAATGATCTGAACACTAGATTCTATGAAACTTTTCGAAATACGAGTTTCAGCCAAAAAATCATAATATATTATACACTAGTTTATACTAGTTTTGGTCAAAAATCAAATTAAATCGGGGACTGTTCGAAATGATATGAAACTTCACATATCATTTATATATTTTACGAGGGAAGGTTATGATGGAAGTCCATGCAAAAAATCATCGGAAAATTAGATTCTATGAAACTTTTCGAAATGCAAGTTTCGGTCAAAAATCATAGTATATTATACACTAGTTTCGGTCAAAAAAATCGAATTTAATTAGGGACTATATGAAATGATACGAGACTTTTCAGATCATTTATATATGTTAAGCGGGAAGGTTATGATGGTAGTCCATGTAAAAAAACCATCTGAAAACTAGATTCAATGAAACTTTTTGAAATGCAAGTATCGGGCAAAAAATCATAATATATTATACACTAGTTTATACTAGTTTCGGTCAAAAATCAAATTAAATCGGGGACTGTTTGAAATGATATGAAACTTCACATATCATTTATATATTTTAAGAGGGAAGGTTATGATAGAACTCCATGCAAAAAATCATCGAAAAATTAGATTCTTTGAAACTTTTCAAAACGCAAGTTTCGGTCAAAAATCATAGTATATTATACACTAGTTTCGGTCAAAAAAATCAAATTAAATCGAGGAATGTTTGAAATGATATGAAACTTCATTTATCATTGATATATTTTACGAGGGATGGTTATGATGGAAGTTCATGCTAAAAATCATCGGAAAATTAGATTCTATGAAACTTTTCGAAATGCAAGTTTCGGTCAAAAATCATAGTATATTATACACTAGTTTCTGTCGAAAAAAATCAAATTTAATTGGGGACTGTTTGACATGATACAAGACTTTTCAGATCATTTATATATGTTAAAAGGGAAGGTTATGATGGTAGTCCATGCAAAAAAAATCATCTGAAAACTAGATTCTATGAAACTTTTCGAAATGCAAGTTTCGGCCAAAAAATCATAATATATTATCTACTAGTTTATACTAGTTTCGGTCAAAAATTAAATTAAATCGGGGACTATTCGAAATGATACGAAACTTCACATATCATTCATATAATTTACGAGGGAAGGTTATGATAAAATTCCATGCAAAAAATAATCGAAAAATTAGATTATATGAAATTTTTCGAAATGCAAGTAATGGTCAAAAATCATTGTATATTATACACTAGTTTCGGTCAAAAAAATTAAATTTAATTGTGGACTGTTTGACATGATACGAGACTTTTCAAATCATTTATATATGTTAAGAGGGAACGTTATGATGGTAGACCATGCAAAAAAATCATCTGAAAACTAGATTCTATGAAACTTTTCAAAATCCAAGTTGCGGCCAAAAAATCATAATATATTATACACTAGTTTATACTAGTTTCGTCGAAAATCTAATTAAATCGGGGACTATTCGAAATGATACGAAACTTCACATATCATTTATATATTTTACGAGGGAAGGTTATGATGGAAGTCCATGCAAAAAATCATCGGAAAATTAGATTCTATGCAACTTTTCGAAATGCATATTTCAGTCAAAAATCATAATATATTATACACTAGTTTCGTTCAAAAAAATAAAATTTAAGTGGGGACTATTTGAAATGATACGAGACTTTTCAGATCATTTATATATGTTAAGAGGGAAGGTTATGATGGTAGTCCATGCAAAAAAATAATCTGAAAACTGGATTCGATGAAACTTTTCGAAATTCAAGTTTCGGCCAAAAAATCATATTATATTATACACTAGTTTATACTAGTTTCGGTCAAAAATCGAATTAAATCGGAGACTGTTAGAAATGATACAAAACTTCACATATCATTTATATATTTTATGAGGGAAGGTTATGGTGGAAGTCCATGGAAAAAATCATCGGAAAATTAGATTCTATGAAACTTTTCGAAATGCAAGTTTCGGTCAAAAATCATAGTATATTATTCACTAGTTTCGGTCAAAAAAATCAAATTTAATTCGAGACTGTTTGACATGATACGAGACTTTTCAGATCATTTATATATGTTAAAAGGGAAGGTTATGATTGTAGGCCATGCAAAAAAATGATCTGAACACTAGATTCTATGAAACTTTTCGAAATACGAGTTTCGGCCAAAAAATCATAATATATTATACACTAGTTTATACTAGTTTTGGTCAAAAATCAAATTAAATCGGGGACTGTTCGAAATGATATGAAACTTCACATATCATTTATATATTTTACGAGGGAAGGTTATGATGGAAGTCCATGCAAAAAATCATCGGAAAATTAGATTCTATGAAACTTTTCGAAATGCAAGTTTCGGTCAAAAATCATAGTATATTATACACTAGTTTCGGTCAAAAAAATCGAATTTAATTAGGGACTATATGAAATGATACGAGACTTTTCAGATCATTTATATATGTTAAGCGGGAAGGTTATGATGGTAGTCCATGTAAAAAAACCATCTGAAAACTAGATTCAATGAAACTTTTTGAAATGCAAGTATCGGGCAAAAAATCATAATATATTATACACTAGTTTATACTAGTTTCGGTCAAAAATCAAATTAAATCGGGGACTGTTTGAAATGATATGAAACTTCACATATCATTTATATATTTTAAGAGGGAAGGTTATGATAGAACTCCATGCAAAAAATCATCGAAAAATTAGATTCTTTGAAACTTTTCAAAACGCAAGTTTCGGTCAAAAATCATAGTATATTATACACTAGTTTCGGTCAAAAAAATCAAATTAAATCGAGGAATGTTTGAAATGATATGAAACTTCATTTATCATTGATATATTTTACGAGGGATGGTTATGATGGAAGTTCATGCTAAAAATCATCGGAAAATTAGATTCTATGAAACTTTTCGAAATGCAAGTTTCGGTCAAAAATCATAGTATATTATACACTAGTTTCTGTCAAAAAAAATCAAATTTAATTGGGGACTGTTTGACATGATACAAGACTTTTCAGATCATTTATATATGTTAAAAGGGAAGGTTATGATGGTAGTCCATGCAAAAAAAATCATCTGAAAACTAGATTCTATGAAACTTTTCGAAATGCAAGTTTCGGCCAAAAAATCATAATATATTATCTACTAGTTTATACTAGTTTCGGTCAAAAATTAAATTAAATCGGGGACTATTCGAAATGATACGAAACTTCACATATCATTCATATAATTTACGAGGGAAGGTTATGATAAAATTCCATGCAAAAAATAATCGGAAAATTAGATTATATGAAATTTTTCGAAATGCAAGTAATGGTCAAAAATCATTGTATATTATACACTAGTTTCGGTCAAAAAAATTAAATTTAATTGTGGACTGTTTGACATGATACGAGACTTTTCAAATCATTTATATATGTTAAGAGGGAACGTTATGATGGTAGACCATGCAAAAAAATCATCTGAAAACTAGATTCTATGAAACTTTTCAAAATCCAAGTTGCGGCCAAAAAATCATAATATATTATACACTAGTTTATACTAGTTTCGTCGAAAATCTAATTAAATCGGGGACTATTCGAAATGATACGAAACTTCACATATCATTTATATATTTTACGAGGGAAGGTTATGATGGAAGTCCATGCAAAAAATCATCGGAAAATTAGATTCTATGCAACTTTTCGAAATGCATATTTCAGTCAAAAATCATAATATATTATACACTAGTTTCGTTCAAAAAAATAAAATTTAAGTGGGGACTATTTGAAATGATACGAGACTTTTCAGATCATTTATATATGTTAAGAGGGAAGGTTATGATGGTAGTCCATGCAAAAAAATAATCTGAAAACTGGATTCGATGAAACTTTTCGAAATTCAAGTTTCGGCCAAAAAATCATATTATATTATACACTAGTTTATACTAGTTTCGGTCAAAAATCGAATTAAATCGGAGACTGTTAGAAATGATACAAAACTTCACATATCATTTATATATTTTATGAGGGAAGGTTATGGTGGAAGTCCATGGAAAAAATCATCGGAAAATTAGATTCTATGAAACTTTTCGAAATGCAAGTTTCGGTCAAAAATCATAGTATATTATTCACTAGTTTCGGTCAAAAAAATCAAATTTAATTCGAGACTGTTTGACATGATACGAGACTTTTCAGATCATTTATATATGTTAAAAGGGAAGGTTATGATTGTAGGCCATGCAAAAAAATGATCTGAACACTAGATTCTATGAAACTTTTCGAAATACGAGTTTCGGCCAAAAAATCATAATATATTATACACTAGTTTATACTAGTTTTGGTCAAAAATCAAATTAAATCGGGGACTGTTCGAAATGATATGAAACTTCACATATCATTTATATATTTTACGAGGGAAGGTTATGATGGAAGTCCATGCAAAAAATCATCGGAAAATTAGATTCTATGAAACTTTTCGAAATGCAAGTTTCGGTCAAAAATCATAGTATATTATACACTAGTTTCGGTCAAAAAAATCGAATTTAATTAGGGACTATATGAAATGATACGAGACTTTTCAGATCATTTATATATGTTAAGCGGGAAGGTTATGATGGTAGTCCATGTAAAAAAACCATCTGAAAACTAGATTCAATGAAACTTTTTGAAATGCAAGTATCGGGCAAAAAATCATAATATATTATACACTAGTTTATACTAGTTTCGGTCAAAAATCAAATTAAATCGGGGACTGTTTGAAATGATATGAAACTTCACATATCATTTATATATTTTAAGAGGGAAGGTTATGATAGAACTCCATGCAAAAAATCATCGAAAAATTAGATTCTTTGAAACTTTTCAAAACGCAAGTTTCGGTCAAAAATCATAGTATATTATACACTAGTTTCGGTCAAAAAAATCAAATTAAATCGAGGAATGTTTGAAATGATATGAAACTTCATTTATCATTGATATATTTTACGAGGGATGGTTATGATGGAAGTTCATGCTAAAAATCATCGGAAAATTAGATTCTATGAAACTTTTCGAAATGCAAGTTTCGGTCAAAAATCATAGTATATTATACACTAGTTTCTGTCAAAAAAAATCAAATTTAATTGGGGACTGTTTGACATGATACAAGACTTTTCAGATCATTTATATATGTTAAAAGGGAAGGTTATGATGGTAGTCCATGCAAAAAAAATCATCTGAAAACTAGATTCTATGAAACTTTTCGAAATGCAAGTTTCGGCCAAAAAATCATAATATATTATCTACTAGTTTATACTAGTTTCGGTCAAAAATTAAATTAAATCGGGGACTATTCGAAATGATACGAAACTTCACATATCATTCATATAATTTACGAGGGAAGGTTATGATAAAATTCCATGCAAAAAATAATCGGAAAATTAGATTATATGAAATTTTTCGAAATGCAAGTAATGGTCAAAAATCATTGTATATTATACACTAGTTTCGGTCAAAAAAATTAAATTTAATTGTGGACTGTTTGACATGATACGAGACTTTTCAAATCATTTATATATGTTAAGAGGGAACGTTATGATGGTAGACCATGCAAAAAAATCATCTGAAAACTAGATTCTATGAAACTTTTCAAAATCCAAGTTGCGGCCAAAAAATCATAATATATTATACACTAGTTTATACTAGTTTCGTCGAAAATCTAATTAAATCGGGGACTATTCGAAATGATACGAAACTTCACATATCATTTATATATTTTACGAGGGAAGGTTATGATGGAAGTCCATGCAAAAAATCATCGGAAAATTAGATTCTATGCAACTTTTCGAAATGCATATTTCAGTCAAAAATCATAATATATTATACACTAGTTTCGTTCAAAAAAATAAAATTTAAGTGGGGACTATTTGAAATGATACGAGACTTTTCAGATCATTTATATATGTTAAGAGGGAAGGTTATGATGGTAGTCCATGCAAAAAAATAATCTGAAAACTGGATTCGATGAAACTTTTCGAAATTCAAGTTTCGGCCAAAAAATCATATTATATTATACACTAGTTTATACTAGTTTCGGTCAAAAATCGAATTAAATCGGAGACTGTTAGAAATGATACAAAACATCACATATCATTTATATATTTTACGAGGGAAGGTTATGGTGGAAGTCCATGGAAAAAATCATCGGAAAATTAGATTCTATGAAACTTTTCGAAATGCAAGTTTCGGTCAAAAATCATAGTATATTATTCACTAGTTTCGGTCAAAAAAATCAAATTTAATTCGAGACTGTTTGACATGATACGAGACTTTTCAGATCATTTATATATGTTAAAAGGGAAGGTTATGATTGTAGGCCATGCAAAAAAATGATCTGAACACTAGATTCTATGAAACTTTTCGAAATACGAGTTTCAGCCAAAAAATCATAATATATTATACACTAGTTTATACTAGTTTTGGTCAAAAATCAAATTAAATCGGGGACTGTTCGAAATGATATGAAACTTCACATATCATTTATATATTTTACGAGGGAAGGTTATGATGGAAGTCCATGCAAAAAATCATCGGAAAATTAGATTCTATGAAACTTTTCGAAATGCAAGTTTCGGTCAAAAATCATAGTATATTATACACTAGTTTCGGTCAAAAAAATCGAATTTAATTAGGGACTATATGAAATGATACGAGACTTTTCAGATCATTTATATATGTTAAGCGGGAAGGTTATGATGGTAGTCCATGTAAAAAAACCATCTGAAAACTAGATTCAATGAAACTTTTTGAAATGCAAGTATCGGGCAAAAAATCATAATATATTATACACTAGTTTATACTAGTTTCGGTCAAAAATCAAATTAAATCGGGGACTGTTTGAAATGATATGAAACTTCACATATCATTTATATATTTTAAGAGGGAAGGTTATGATAGAACTCCATGCAAAAAATCATCGAAAAATTAGATTCTTTGAAACTTTTCAAAACGCAAGTTTCGGTCAAAAATCATAGTATATTATACACTAGTTTCGGTCAAAAAAATCAAATTAAATCGAGGAATGTTTGAAATGATATGAAACTTCATTTATCATTGATATATTTTACGAGGGATGGTTATGATGGAAGTTCATGCTAAAAATCATCGGAAAATTAGATTCTATGAAACTTTTCGAAATGCAAGTTTCGGTCAAAAATCATAGTATATTATACACTAGTTTCTGTCGAAAAAAATCAAATTTAATTGGGGACTGTTTGACATGATACAAGACTTTTCAGATCATTTATATATGTTAAAAGGGAAGGTTATGATGGTAGTCCATGCAAAAAAAATCATCTGAAAACTAGATTCTATGAAACTTTTCGAAATGCAAGTTTCGGCCAAAAAATCATAATATATTATCTACTAGTTTATACTAGTTTCGGTCAAAAATTAAATTAAATCGGGGACTATTCGAAATGATACGAAACTTCACATATCATTCATATAATTTACGAGGGAAGGTTATGATAAAATTCCATGCAAAAAATAATCGAAAAATTAGATTATATGAAATTTTTCGAAATGCAAGTAATGGTCAAAAATCATTGTATATTATACACTAGTTTCGGTCAAAAAAATTAAATTTAATTGTGGACTGTTTGACATGATACGAGACTTTTCAAATCATTTATATATGTTAAGAGGGAACGTTATGATGGTAGACCATGCAAAAAAATCATCTGAAAACTAGATTCTATGAAACTTTTCAAAATCCAAGTTGCGGCCAAAAAATCATAATATATTATACACTAGTTTATACTAGTTTCGTCGAAAATCTAATTAAATCGGGGACTATTCGAAATGATACGAAACTTCACATATCATTTATATATTTTACGAGGGAAGGTTATGATGGAAGTCCATGCAAAAAATCATCGGAAAATTAGATTCTATGCAACTTTTCGAAATGCATATTTCAGTCAAAAATCATAATATATTATACACTAGTTTCGTTCAAAAAAATAAAATTTAAGTGGGGACTATTTGAAATGATACGAGACTTTTCAGATCATTTATATATGTTAAGAGGGAAGGTTATGATGGTAGTCCATGCAAAAAAATAATCTGAAAACTGGATTCGATGAAACTTTTCGAAATTCAAGTTTCGGCCAAAAAATCATATTATATTATACACTAGTTTATACTAGTTTCGGTCAAAAATCGAATTAAATCGGAGACTGTTAGAAATGATACAAAACATCACATATCATTTATATATTTTACGAGGGAAGGTTATGGTGGAAGTCCATGGAAAAAATCATCGGAAAATTAGATTCTATGAAACTTTTCGAAATGCAAGTTTCGGTCAAAAATCATAGTATATTATTCACTAGTTTCGGTCAAAAAAATCAAATTTAATTCGAGACTGTTTGACATGATACGAGACTTTTCAGATCATTTATATATGTTAAAAGGGAAGGTTATGATTGTAGGCCATGCAAAAAAATGATCTGAACACTAGATTCTATGAAACTTTTCGAAATACGAGTTTCGGCCAAAAAATCATAATATATTATACACTAGTTTATACTAGTTTTGGTCAAAAATCAAATTAAATCGGGGACTGTTCGAAATGATATGAAACTTCACATATCATTTATATATTTTACGAGGGAAGGTTATGATGGAAGTCCATGCAAAAAATCATCGGAAAATTAGATTCTATGAAACTTTTCGAAATGCAAGTTTCGGTCAAAAATCATAGTATATTATACACTAGTTTCGGTCAAAAAAATCGAATTTAATTAGGGACTATATGAAATGATACGAGACTTTTCAGATCATTTATATATGTTAAGCGGGAAGGTTATGATGGTAGTCCATGTAAAAAAACCATCTGAAAACTAGATTCAATGAAACTTTTTGAAATGCAAGTATCGGGCAAAAAATCATAATATATTATACACTAGTTTATACTAGTTTCGGTCAAAAATCAAATTAAATCGGGGACTGTTCGAAATGATATGAAACTTCACATATCATTTATATATTTTAAGAGGGAAGGTTATGATAGAACTCCATGCAAAAAATCATCGAAAAATTAGATTCTTTGAAACTTTTCAAAACGTAAGATTCGGTCAAAAATCATAGTATATTATACACTAGTTTCGATCAAAAAAATCAAATTAAATCGGGGACTGTTCGAAATGATATGAAACTTAATTTATCATTTATATATTTTACGAGGGAAGGTTATGATGGAAGTTCATGCTAAAAATCATCGGAAAATTAGATTCTATGAAACTTTTCGAAATGCAAGTTTCGGTCAAAAATCATAGTATATTAAACACTAGTTTCTGTCGAAAAAAATCAAATTTAATTGGGGACTGTTTGACATGATACAAGACTTTTCAGATCATTTATATATGTTAAAAGGGAAGGTTATGATGGTAGTCCATGCAAAAAAAATCATCTGAAAACTAGATTCTATGAAACTTTTCGAAATGCAAGTTTCGGCCAAAAAATCATAATATATTATCTACTAGTTTATACTAGTTTCGGTCAAAAATTAAATTAAATCGGGGACTATTCGAAATGATACGAAACTTCACATATCATTCATATAATTTACGAGGGAAGGTTATGATAAAATTCCATGCAAAAAATAATCGAAAAATTAGATTATATGAAATTTTTCGAAATGCAAGTAATGGTCAAAAATCATTGTATATTATACACTAGTTTCGGTCAAAAAAATTAAATTTAATTGTGGACTGTTTGACATGATACGAGACTTTTCAAATCATTTATATATGTTAAGAGGGAACGTTATGATGGTAGACCATGCAAAAAAATCATCTGAAAACTAGATTCTATGAAACTTTTCAAAATCCAAGTTGCGGCCAAAAAATCATAATATATTATACACTAGTTTATACTAGTTTCGTCGAAAATCTAATTAAATCGGGGACTATTCGAAATGATACGAAACTTCACATATCATTTATATATTTTACGAGGGAAGGTTATGATGGAAGTCCATGCAAAAAATCATCGGAAAATTAGATTCTATGCAACTTTTCGAAATGCATATTTCAGTCAAAAATCATAATATATTATACACTAGTTTCGTTCAAAAAAATAAAATTTAAGTGGGGACTATTTGAAATGATACGAGACTTTTCAGATCATTTATATATGTTAAGAGGGAAGGTTATGATGGTAGTCCATGCAAAAAAATAATCTGAAAACTGGATTCGATGAAACTTTTCGAAATTCAAGTTTCGGCCAAAAAATCATATTATATTATACACTAGTTTATACTAGTTTCGGTCAAAAATCGAATTAAATCGGAGACTGTTAGAAATGATACAAAACTTCACATATCATTTATATATTTTATGAGGGAAGGTTATGGTGGAAGTCCATGGAAAAAATCATCGGAAAATTAGATTCTATGAAACTTTTCGAAATGCAAGTTTCGGTCAAAAATCATAGTATATTATTCACTAGTTTCGGTCAAAAAAATCAAATTTAATTCGAGACTGTTTGACATGATACGAGACTTTTCAGATCATTTATATATGTTAAAAGGGAAGGTTATGATTGTAGGCCATGCAAAAAAATGATCTGAACACTAGATTCTATGAAACTTTTCGAAATACGAGTTTCGGCCAAAAAATCATAATATATTATACACTAGTTTATACTAGTTTTGGTCAAAAATCAAATTAAATCGGGGACTGTTCGAAATGATATGAAACTTCACATATCATTTATATATTTTACGAGGGAAGGTTATGATGGAAGTCCATGCAAAAAATCATCGGAAAATTAGATTCTATGAAACTTTTCGAAATGCAAGTTTCGGTCAAAAATCATAGTATATTATACACTAGTTTCGGTCAAAAAAATCGAATTTAATTAGGGACTATATGAAATGATACGAGACTTTTCAGATCATTTATATATGTTAAGCGGGAAGGTTATGATGGTAGTCCATGTAAAAAAACCATCTGAAAACTAGATTCAATGAAACTTTTTGAAATGCAAGTATCGGGCAAAAAATCATAATATATTATACACTAGTTTATACTAGTTTCGGTCAAAAATCAAATTAAATCGGGGACTGTTTGAAATGATATGAAACTTCACATATCATTTATATATTTTAAGAGGGAAGGTTATGATAGAACTCCATGCAAAAAATCATCGAAAAATTAGATTCTTTGAAACTTTTCAAAACGCAAGTTTCGGTCAAAAATCATAGTATATTATACACTAGTTTCGGTCAAAAAAATCAAATTAAATCGAGGAATGTTTGAAATGATATGAAACTTCATTTATCATTGATATATTTTACGAGGGATGGTTATGATGGAAGTTCATGCTAAAAATCATCGGAAAATTAGATTCTATGAAACTTTTCGAAATGCAAGTTTCGGTCAAAAATCATAGTATATTATACACTAGTTTCTGTCAAAAAAAATCAAATTTAATTGGGGACTGTTTGACATGATACAAGACTTTTCAGATCATTTATATATGTTAAAAGGGAAGGTTATGATGGTAGTCCATGCAAAAAAAATCATCTGAAAACTAGATTCTATGAAACTTTTCGAAATGCAAGTTTCGGCCAAAAAATCATAATATATTATCTACTAGTTTATACTAGTTTCGGTCAAAAATTAAATTAAATCGGGGACTATTCGAAATGATACGAAACTTCACATATCATTCATATAATTTACGAGGGAAGGTTATGATAAAATTCCATGCAAAAAATAATCGGAAAATTAGATTATATGAAATTTTTCGAAATGCAAGTAATGGTCAAAAATCATTGTATATTATACACTAGTTTCGGTCAAAAAAATTAAATTTAATTGTGGACTGTTTGACATGATACGAGACTTTTCAAATCATTTATATATGTTAAGAGGGAACGTTATGATGGTAGACCATGCAAAAAAATCATCTGAAAACTAGATTCTATGAAACTTTTCAAAATCCAAGTTGCGGCCAAAAAATCATAATATATTATACACTAGTTTATACTAGTTTCGTCGAAAATCTAATTAAATCGGGGACTATTCGAAATGATACGAAACTTCACATATCATTTATATATTTTACGAGGGAAGGTTATGATGGAAGTCCATGCAAAAAATCATCGGAAAATTAGATTCTATGCAACTTTTCGAAATGCATATTTCAGTCAAAAATCATAATATATTATACACTAGTTTCGTTCAAAAAAATAAAATTTAAGGGGGGACTATTTGAAATGATACGAGACTTTTCAGATCATTTATATATGTTAAGAGGGAAGGTTATGATGGTAGTCCATGCAAAAAAATAATCTGAAAACTGGATTCGATGAAACTTTTCGAAATTCAAGTTTCGGCCAAAAAATCATATTATATTATACACTAGTTTATACTAGTTTCGGTCAAAAATCGAATTAAATCGGAGACTGTTAGAAATGATACAAAACATCACATATCATTTATATATTTTACGAGGGAAGGTTATGGTGGAAGTCCATGGAAAAAATCATCGGAAAATTAGATTCTATGAAACTTTTCGAAATGCAAGTTTCGGTCAAAAATCATAGTATATTATTCACTAGTTTCGGTCAAAAAAATCAAATTTAATTCGAGACTGTTTGACATGATACGAGACTTTTCAGATCATTTATATATGTTAAAAGGGAAGGTTATGATTGTAGGCCATGCAAAAAAATGATCTGAACACTAGATTCTATGAAACTTTTCGAAATACGAGTTTCGGCCAAAAAATCATAATATATTATACACTAGTTTATACTAGTTTTGGTCAAAAATCAAATTAAATCGGGGACTGTTCGAAATGATATGAAACTTCACATATCATTTATATATTTTACGAGGGAAGGTTATGATGGAAGTCCATGCAAAAAATCATCGGAAAATTAGATTCTATGAAACTTTTCGAAATGCAAGTTTCGGTCAAAAATCATAGTATATTATACACTAGTTTCGGTCAAAAAAATCGAATTTAATTAGGGACTATATGAAATGATACGAGACTTTTCAGATCATTTATATATGTTAAGCGGGAAGGTTATGATGGTAGTCCATGTAAAAAAACCATCTGAAAACTAGATTCAATGAAACTTTTTGAAATGCAAGTATCGGGCAAAAAATCATAATATATTATACACTAGTTTATACTAGTTTCGGTCAAAAATCAAATTAAATCGGGGACTGTTCGAAATGATATGAAACTTCACATATCATTTATATATTTTAAGAGGGAAGGTTATGATAGAACTCCATGCAAAAAATCATCGAAAAATTAGATTCTTTGAAACTTTTCAAAACGTAAGATTCGGTCAAAAATCATAGTATATTATACACTAGTTTCGATCAAAAAAATCAAATTAAATCGGGGACTGTTCGAAATGATATGAAACTTAATTTATCATTTATATATTTTACGAGGGAAGGTTATGATGAAAGTTCATGCTAAAAATCATCGGAAAATTAGATTCTATGAAACTTTTCGAAATGCAAGTTTCGGTCAAAAATCATAGTATATTAAACACTAGTTTCTGTCGAAAAAAATCAAATTTAATTGGGGACTGTTTGACATGATACAAGACTTTTCAGATCATTTATATATGTTAAAAGGGAAGGTTATGATTGTAGGCCATGCAAAAAAATGATCTGAACACTAGATTCTATGAAACTTTTCGAAATACGAGTTTCGGCCAAAAAATCATAATATATTATACACTAGTTTATACTAGTTTTGGTCAAAAATCAAATTAAATCGGGGACTGTTCGAAATGATATGAAACTTCACATATCATTTATATATTTTACGAGGGAAGGTTATGATGGAAGTCCATGCAAAAAATCATCGGAAAATTAGATTCTATGAAACTTTTCGAAATGCAAGTTTCGGTCAAAAATCATAGTATATTATACACTAGTTTCGGTCAAAAAAATCGAATTTAATTAGGGACTATATGAAATGATACGAGACTTTTCAGATCATTTATATATGTTAAGCGGGAAGGTTATGATGGTAGTCCATGTAAAAAAACCATCTGAAAACTAGATTCAATGAAACTTTTTGAAATGCAAGTATCGGGCAAAAAATCATAATATATTATACACTAGTTTATACTAGTTTCGGTCAAAAATCAAATTAAATCGGGGACTGTTCGAAATGATATGAAACTTCACATATCATTTATATATTTTAAGAGGGAAGGTTATGATAGAACTCCATGCAAAAAATCATCGAAAAATTAGATTCTTTGAAACTTTTCAAAACGTAAGATTCGGTCAAAAATCATAGTATATTATACACTAGTTTCGATCAAAAAAATCAAATTAAATCGGGGACTGTTCGAAATGATATGAAACTTAATTTATCATTTATATATTTTACGAGGGAAGGTTATGATGAAAGTTCATGCTAAAAATCATCGGAAAATTAGATTCTATGAAACTTTTCGAAATGCAAGTTTCGGTCAAAAATCATAGTATATTAAACACTAGTTTCTGTCGAAAAAAATCAAATTTAATTGGGGACTGTTTGACATGATACAAGACTTTTCAGATCATTTATATATGTTAAAAGGGAAGGTTATGATTGTAGGCCATGCAAAAAAATGATCTGAACACTAGATTCTATGAAACTTTTCGAAATACGAGTTTCGGCCAAAAAATCATAATATATTATACACTAGTTTATACTAGTTTTGGTCAAAAATCAAATTAAATCGGGGACTGTTCGAAATGATATGAAACTTCACATATCATTTATATATTTTACGAGGGAAGGTTATGATGGAAGTCCATGCAAAAAATCATCGGAAAATTAGATTCTATGAAACTTTTCGAAATGCAAGTTTCGGTCAAAAATCATAGTATATTATACACTAGTTTCGGTCAAAAAAATCGAATTTAATTAGGGACTATATGAAATGATACGAGACTTTTCAGATCATTTATATATGTTAAGCGGGAAGGTTATGATGGTAGTCCATGTAAAAAAACCATCTGAAAACTAGATTCAATGAAACTTTTTGAAATGCAAGTATCGGGCAAAAAATCATAATATATTATACACTAGTTTATACTAGTTTCGGTCAAAAATCAAATTAAATCGGGGACTGTTCGAAATGATATGAAACTTCACATATCATTTATATATTTTAAGAGGGAAGGTTATGATAGAACTCCATGCAAAAAATCATCGAAAAATTAGATTCTTTGAAACTTTTCAAAACGTAAGATTCGGTCAAAAATCATAGTATATTATACACTAGTTTCGATCAAAAAAATCAAATTAAATCGGGGACTGTTCGAAATGATACGAAACTTAATTTATCATTTATATATTTTACGAGGGAAGGTTATGATGGAAGTTCATGCTAAAAATCATCGGAAAATTAGATTCTATGAAACTTTTCGAAATGCAAGTTTCGGTCAAAAATCATAGTATATTAAACACTAGTTTCTGTCGAAAAAAATCAAATTTAATTGGGGACTGTTTGACATGATACAAGACTTTTCAGATCATTTATATATGTTAAAAGGGAAGGTTATGATGGTAGTCCATGCAAAAAAAATCATCTGAAAACTAGATTCTATGAAACTTTTCGAAATGCAAGTTTCGGCCAAAAAATCATAATATATTATCTACTAGTTTATACTAGTTTTGGTCAAAAATCAAATTAAATCGGGGACTGTTCGAAATGATATGAAACTTCACATATCATTTATATATTTTACGAGGGAAGGTTATGATGGAAGTCCATGCAAAAAATCATCGGAAAATTGGATTCTATGAAACTTTTCGAAATGCAAGTTTCGGTCAAAAATCATAGTATATTATACACTAGTTTCGGTCAAAAAAATCGAATTTAATTAGGGACTATATGAAATGATACGAGACTTTTCAGATCATTTATATATGTTAAGCGGGAAGGTTATGATGGTAGTCCATGTAAAAAAACCATCTGAAAACTAGATTCAATGAAACTTTTTGAAATGCAAGTATCGGGCAAAAAATCATAATATATTATACACTAGTTTATACTAGTTTCGGTCAAAAATCAAATTAAATCGGGGACTGTTCGAAATGATATGAAACTTCACATATCATTTATATATTTTAAGAGGGAAGGTTATGATAGAACTCCATGCAAAAAATCATCGAAAAATTAGATTCTTTGAAACTTTTCAAAACGTAAGATTCGGTCAAAAATCATAGTATATTATACACTAGTTTCGATCAAAAAAATCAAATTAAATCGGGGACTGTTCGAAATGATATGAAACTTAATTTATCATTTATATATTTTACGAGGGAAGGTTATGATGAAAGTTCATGCTAAAAATCATCGGAAAATTAGATTCTATGAAACTTTTCGAAATGCAAGTTTCGGTCAAAAATCATAGTATATTAAACACTAGTTTCTGTCGAAAAAAATCAAATTTAATTGGGGACTGTTTGACATGATACAAGACTTTTCAGATCATTTATATATGTTAAAAGGGAAGGTTATGATGGTAGTCCATGCAAAAAAAATCATCTGAAAACTAGATTCTATGAAACTTTTCGAAATGCAAGTTTCGGCCAAAAAATCATAATATATTATCTACTAGTTTATACTAGTTTTGGTCAAAAATCAAATTAAATCGGGGACTGTTCGAAATGATATGAAACTTCACATATCATTTATATATTTTACGAGGGAAGGTTATGATGGAAGTCCATGCAAAAAATCATCGGAAAATTAGATTCTATGAAACTTTTCGAAATGCAAGTTTCGGTCAAAAATCATAGTATATTATACACTAGTTTCGGTCAAAAAAATCGAATTTAATTAGGGACTATATGAAATGATACGAGACTTTTCAGATCATTTATATATGTTAAGCGGGAAGGTTATGATGGTAGTCCATGTAAAAAAACCATCTGAAAACTAGATTCAATGAAACTTTTTGAAATGCAAGTATCGGGCAAAAAATCATAATATATTATACACTAGTTTATACTAGTTTCGGTCAAAAATCAAATTAAATCGGGGACTGTTCGAAATGATATGAAACTTCACATATCATTTATATATTTTAAGAGGGAAGGTTATGATAGAACTCCATGCAAAAAATCATCGAAAAATTAGATTCTTTGAAACTTTTCAAAACGTAAGATTCGGTCAAAAATCATAGTATATTATACACTAGTTTCGATCAAAAAAATCAAATTAAATCGGGGACTGTTCGAAATGATACGAAACTTAATTTATCATTTATATATTTTACGAGGGAAGGTTATGATGGAAGTTCATGCTAAAAATCATCGGAAAATTAGATTCTATGAAACTTTTCGAAATGCAAGTTTCGGTCAAAAATCATAGTATATTAAACACTAGTTTCTGTCGAAAAAAATCAAATTTAATTGGGGACTGTTTGACATGATACAAGACTTTTCAGATCATTTATATATGTTAAAAGGGAAGGTTATGATGGTAGTCCATGCAAAAAAAATCATCTGAAAACTAGATTCTATGAAACTTTTCGAAATGCAAGTTTCGGCCAAAAAATCATAATATATTATCTACTAGTTTATACTAGTTTTGGTCAAAAATCAAATTAAATCGGGGACTGTTCGAAATGATATGAAACTTCACATATCATTTATATATTTTACGAGGGAAGGTTATGATGGAAGTCCATGCAAAAAATCATCGGAAAATTGGATTCTATGAAACTTTTCGAAATGCAAGTTTCGGTCAAAAATCATAGTATATTATACACTAGTTTCGGTCAAAAAAATCGAATTTAATTAGGGACTATATGAAATGATACGAGACTTTTCAGATCATTTATATATGTTAAGCGGGAAGGTTATGATGGTAGTCCATGTAAAAAAACCATCTGAAAACTAGATTCAATGAAACTTTTTGAAATTCAAGTATCGGGCAAAAAATCATAATATATTATACACTAGTTTATACTAGTTTCGGTCAAAAATCAAATTAAATCGGGGACTGTTCGAAATGATATGAAACTTCACATATCATTTATATATTTTAAGAGGGAAGGTTATGATAGAACTCCATGCAAAAAATCATCGAAAAATTAGATTCTTTGAAACTTTTCAAAACGTAAGATTCGGTCAAAAATCATAGTATATTATACACTAGTTTCGATCAAAAAAATTAAATTAAATCGGGGACTGTTCGAAATGATATGAAACTTAATTTATCATTTATATATTTTACGAGGGAAGGTTATGATGGAAGTTCATGCTAAAAATCATCGGAAAATTAGATTCTATGAAACTTTTCGAAATGCAAGTTTCGGTCAAAAATCATAGTATATTAAACACTAGTTTCTGTCGAAAAAAATCAAATTTAATTGGGGACTGTTTGACATGATACAAGACTTTTCAGATCATTTATATATGTTAAAAGGGAAGGTTATGATGGTAGTCCATGCAAAAAAAATCATCTGAAAACTAGATTCTATGAAACTTTTCGAAATGCAAGTTTCGGCCAAAAAATCATAATATATTATCTACTAGTTTATACTAGTTTTGGTCAAAAATCAAATTAAATCGGGGACTGTTCGAAATGATATGAAACTTCACATATCATTTATATATTTTACGAGGGAAGGTTATGATGGAAGTCCAAGCAAAAAATCATCGGAAAATTAGATTCTATGAAACTTTTCGAAATGCAAGTTTCGGTCAAAAATCATAGTATATTATACACTAGTTTCGGTCAAAAAAATCGAATTTAATTAGGGACTATATGAAATGATACGAGACTTTTCAGATCATTTATATATGTTAAGCGGGAAGGTTATGATGGTAGTCCATGTAAAAAAACCATCTGAAAACTAGATTCAATGAAACTTTTTGAAATGCAAGTATCGGGCAAAAAATCATAATATATTATACACTAGTTTATACTAGTTTCGGTCAAAAATCAAATTAAATCGGGGACTGTTCGAAATGATATGAAACTTCACATATCATTTATATATTTTAAGAGGGAAGGTTATGATAGAACTCCATGCAAAAAATCATCGAAAAATTAGATTCTTTGAAACTTTTCAAAACGTAAGATTCGGTCAAAAATCATAGTATATTATACACTAGTTTCGATCAAAAAAATCAAATTAAATCGGGGACTGTTCGAAATGATATGAAACTTAATTTATCATTTATATATTTTACGAGGGAAGGTTATGATGAAAGTTCATGCTAAAAATCATCGGAAAATTAGATTCTATGAAACTTTTCGAAATGCAAGTTTCGGTCAAAAATCATAGTATATTAAACACTAGTTTCTGTCGAAAAAAATCAAATTTAATTGGGGACTGTTTGACATGATACAAGACTTTTCAGATCATTTATATATGTTAAAAGGGAAGGTTATGATGGTAGTCCATGCAAAAAAAATCATCTGAAAACTAGATTCTATGAAACTTTTCGAAATGCAAGTTTCGGCCAAAAAATCATAATATATTATCTACTAGTTTATACTAGTTTCAGTCAAAAATTAAATTAAATCGGACACTATTCGAAATGATACGAAACTTCACATATCATTCATATAATTTACGAGGGAAGGTTATGATAAAATTCCATGCAAAAAATCATCGGAAAATTAGATTCTATGAAACTTTTCGAAATGCAAGTTTCAGTCAAAAATCATAGTATATTAAACACTAGTTTCTGTCGAAAAAAATCAAATTTAATTGGGGACTGTTTGACATGATACAAGACTTTTCAGATCATTTATATATGTTAAAAGGGAAGGTTATGATGGTAGTCCATGGAAAAAAAATCATCTGAAAACTAGATTCTATGAAACTTTTCGAAATGCAAGTTTCGGCCAAAAAATCATAATATATTATCTACTAGTTTATACTAGTTTCAGTCAAAAATTAAATTAAATCGGGGACTATTCGAAATGATACGAAACTTCACATATCATTCATATAATTTACGAGGGAAGGTTATGATAAAATTCCATGCAAAAAATCATCGGAAAATTAGATTATATGAAATTTTTCGAAATGCAAGTAATGGTCAAAAATCATTGTATATTATACACTAGTTTCGGTCAAAAAAATAAAATTTAAGTGGGGACTATTTGAAATGATACGAGACTTTTCAGATCATTTATATATGTTAAGAGGGAAGGTTATGATGGTAGTCCATGCAAAAAAATAATCTGAAAACTGGATTCGATGAAACTTTTCGAAATTCAAGTTTCGGCCAAAAAATCATATTATATTATACACTAGTTTACACTAGTTTCGGTCAAAAATCGAATTAAATCGGAGACTGTTAGAAATGATACAAAACTTCACATATCATTTATATATTTTATGAGGGAAGGTTATGGTGGAAGTCCATGGAAAAAATCATCGGAAAATTAGATTCTATGAAACTTTTCGAAATGCAAGTTTCGGTCAAAAATCATAGTATATTATTCACTAGTTTCGGTCAAAAAAATCAAATTTAATTCGAGACTGTTTGACATGATACGAGACTTTTCAGATCATTTATATATGTTAAAAGGGAAGGTTATGATTGTAGGCCATGCAAAAAAATGATCTGAACACTAGATTCTATGAAACTTTTCGAAATACGAGTTTCGGCCAAAAAATCATAATATATTATACACTAGTTTATACTAGTTTTGGTCAAAAATCAAATTAAATCGGGGACTGTTCGAAATGATATGAAACTTCACATATCATTTATATATTTTACGAGGGAAGGTTATGATGGAAGTCCATGCAAAAAATCATCGGAAAATTAGATTCTATGAAACTTTTCGAAATGCAAGTTTCGGTCAAAAATCATAGTATATTATACACTAGTTTCGGTCAAAAAAATCGAATTTAATTAGGGACTATATGAAATGATACGAGACTTTTCAGATCATTTATATATGTTAAGCGGGAAGGTTATGATGGTAGTCCATGTAAAAAAACCATCTGAAAACTAGATTCAATGAAACTTTTTGAAATGCAAGTATCGGGCAAAAAATCATAATATATTATACACTAGTTTATACTAGTTTCGGTCAAAAATCAAATTAAATCGGGGACTGTTCGAAATGATATGAAAATTCACATATCATTTATATATTTTAAGAGGGAAGGTTATGATAGAACTCCATGCAAAAAATCATCGAAAAATTAGATTCTTTGAAACTTTTCAAAACGTAAGATTCGGTCAAAAATCATAGTATATTATACACTAGTTTCGATCAAAAAAATCAAATTAAATCGGGGACTGTTCGAAATGATATGAAACTTAATTTATCATTTATATATTTTACGAGGGAAGGTTATGATGGAAGTTCATGCTAAAAATCATCGGAAAATTAGATTCTATGAAACTTTTCGAAATGCAAGTTTCGGTCAAAAATCATAGTATATTAAACACTAGTTTCTGTCGAAAAAAATCAAATTTAATTGGGGACTGTTTGACATGATACAAGACTTTTCAGATCATTTATATATGTTAAAAGGGAAGGTTATGATGGTAGTCCATGCAAAAAAAATCATCTGAAAACTAGATTCTATGAAACTTTTCGAAATGCAAGTTTCGGCCAAAAAATCATAATATATTATCTACTAGTTTATACTAGTTTCAGTCAAAAATTAAATTAAATCGGGCACTATTCGAAATGATACGAAACTTCACATATCATTCATATAATTTACGAGGGAAGGTTATGATAAAATTCCATGCAAAAAATCATCGGAAAATTAGATTATATGAAATTTTTCGAAATGCAAGTAATGGTCAAAAATCATTGTATATTATACACTAGTTTCGGTCAAAAAAATTAAATTTAATTGGGGACTGTTTGACATGATACGAGACTTTTCAAATCATTTATATATGTTAAGAGGGAACGTTATGATGGTAGACCATGCAAAAAAATCCTCTGAAAACTAGATTCTATGAAACTTTTCAAAATCCAAGTTGCGGCCAAAAAATCATAATATATTATACACTAGTTTATACTAGTTTCGTCGAAAATCTAATTAAATCGGGGACTATTCGAAATGATACGAAACTTCACATATCATTTATATATTTTACGAGGGAAGGTTATGATGGAAGTCCATGCAAAAAATCATCGGAAAATTAGATTCTATGCAACTTTTCGAAATGCATATTTCAGTCAAAAATCATAATATATTATACACTAGTTTCGTTCAAAAAAATAAAATTTAAGTGGGGACTATTTGAAATGATACGAGACTTTTCAGATCATTTATATATGTTAAGAGGGAAGGTTATGATGGTAGTCCATGCAAAAAAATAATCTGAAAACTGGATTCGATGAAACTTTTCGAAATTCAAGTTTCGGCCAAAAAATCATATTATATTATACACTAGTTTATACTAGTTTCGGTCAAAAATCGAATTAAATCGGAGACTGTTAGAAATGATACAAAACTTCACATATCATTTATATATTTTATGAGGGAAGGTTATGGTGGAAGTCCATGGAAAAAATCATCGGAAAATTAGATTCTATGAAACTTTTCGAAATGCAAGTTTCGGTCAAAAATCATAGTATATTATTCACTAGTTTCGGTCAAAAAAATCAAATTTAATTCGAGACTGTTTGACATGATACGAGACTTTTCAGATCATTTATATATGTTAAAAGGGAAGGTTATGATTTTAGGCCATGCAAAAAAATGATCTGAACACTAGATTCTATGAAACTTTTCGAAATACGAGTTTCGGCCAAAAAATCATAATATATTATACACTAGTTTATACTAGTTTTGGTCAAAAATCAAATTAAATCGGGGACTGTTCGAAATGATATGAAACTTCACATATCATTTATATATTTTACGAGGGAAGGTTATGATGGAAGTCCATGCAAAAAATCATCGGAAAATTAGATTCTATGAAACTTTTCGAAATGCAAGTTTCGGTCAAAAATCATAGTATATTATACACTAGTTTCGGTCAAAAAAATCGAATTTAATTAGGGACTATATGAAATGATACGAGACTTTTCAGATCATTTATATATGTTAAGCGGGAAGGTTATGATGGTAGTCCATGTAAAAAAACCATCTGAAAACTAGATTCAATGAAACTTTTTGAAATGCAAGTATCGGGCAAAAAATCATAATATATTATACACTAGTTTATACTAGTTTCGGTCAAAAATCAAATTAAATCGGGGACTGTTCGAAATGATATGAAAATTCACATATCATTTATATATTTTAAGAGGGAAGGTTATGATAGAACTCCATGCAAAAAATCATCGAAAAATTAGATTCTTTGAAACTTTTCAAAACGTAAGATTCGGTCAAAAATCATAGTATATTATACACTAGTTTCGATCAAAAAAATCAAATTAAATCGGGGACTGTTCGAAATGATACGAAACTTAATTTATCATTTATATATTTTACGAGGGAAGGTTATGATGGAAGTTCATGCTAAAAATCATCGGAAAATTAGATTCTATGAAACTTTTCGAAATGCAAGTTTCGGTCAAAAATCATAGTATATTAAACACTAGTTTCTGTCGAAAAAAATCAAATTTAATTGGGGACTGTTTGACATGATACAAGACTTTTCAGATCATTTATATATGTTAAAAGGGAAGGTTATGATGGTAGTCCATGCAAAAAAAATCATCTGAAAACTAGATTCTATGAAACTTTTCGAAATGCAAGTTTCGGCCAAAAAATCATAATATATTTTCTACTAGTTTATACTAGTTTTGGTCAAAAATCAAATTAAATCGGGGACTGTTCGAAATGATATGAAACTTCACATATCATTTATATATTTTACGAGGGAAGGTTATGATGGAAGTCCATGCAAAAAATCATCGGAAAATTGGATTCTATGAAACTTTTCGAAATGCAAGTTTCGGTCAAAAATCATAGTATATTATACACTAGTTTCGGTCAAAAAAATCGAATTTAATTAGGGACTATATGAAATGATACGAGACTTTTCAGATCATTTATATATGTTAAGCGGGAAGGTTATGATGGTAGTCCATGTAAAAAAACCATCTGAAAACTAGATTCAATGAAACTTTTTGAAATGCAAGTATCGGGCAAAAAATCATAATATATTATACACTAGTTTATACTAGTTTCGGTCAAAAATCAAATTAAATCGGGGACTGTTCGAAATGATATGAAACTTCACATATCATTTATATATTTTAAGAGGGAAGGTTATGATAGAACTCCATGCAAAAAATCATCGAAAAATTAGATTCTTTGAAACTTTTCAAAACGTAAGATTCGGTCAAAAATCATAGTATATTATACACTAGTTTCGATCAAAAAAATTAAATTAAATCGGGGACTGTTCGAAATGATATGAAACTTAATTTATCATTTATATATTTTACGAGGGAAGGTTATGATGGAAGTTCATGCTAAAAATCATCGGAAAATTAGATTCTATGAAACTTTTCGAAATGCAAGTTTCGGTCAAAAATCATAGTATATTAAACACTAGTTTCTGTCGAAAAAAATCAAATTTAATTGGGGACTGTTTGACATGATACAAGACTTTTCAGATCATTTATATATGTTAAAAGGGAAGGTTATGATGGTAGTCCATGCAAAAAAAATCATCTGAAAACTAGATTCTATGAAACTTTTCGAAATGCAAGTTTCGGCCAAAAAATCATAATATATTATCTACTAGTTTATACTAGTTTTGGTCAAAAATCAAATTAAATCGGGGACTGTTCGAAATGATATGAAACTTCACATATCATTTATATATTTTACGAGGGAAGGTTATGATGGAAGTCCATGCAAAAAATCATCGGAAAATTAGATTCTATGAAACTTTTCGAAATGCAAGTTTCGGTCAAAAATCATAGTATATTATACACTAGTTTCGGTCAAAAAAATCGAATTTAATTAGGGACTATATGAAATGATACGAGACTTTTCAGATCATTTATATATGTTAAGCGGGAAGGTTATGATGGTAGTCCATGTAAAAAAACCATCTGAAAACTAGATTCAATGAAACTTTTTGAAATGCAAGTATCGGGCAAAAAATCATAATATATTATACACTAGTTTATACTAGTTTCGGTCAAAAATCAAATTAAATCGGGGACTGTTCGAAATGATATGAAACTTCACATATCATTTATATATTTTAAGAGGGAAGGTTATGATAGAACTCCATGCAAAAAATCATCGAAAAATTAGATTCTTTGAAACTTTTCAAAACGTAAGATTCGGTCAAAAATCATAGTATATTATACACTAGTTTCGATCAAAAAAATCAAATTAAATCGGGGACTGTTCGAAATGATATGAAACTTAATTTATCATTTATATATTTTACGAGGGAAGGTTATGATGGAAGTTCATGCTAAAAATCATCGGAAAATTAGATTCTATGAAACTTTTCGAAATGCAAGTTTCGGTCAAAAATCATAGTATATTAAACACTAGTTTCTGTCGAAAAAAATCAAATTTAATTGGGGACTGTTTGACATGATACAAGACTTTTCAGATCATTTATATATGTTAAAAGGGAAGGTTATGATGGTAGTCCATGCAAAAAAAATCATCTGAAAACTAGATTCTATGAAACTTTTCGAAATGCAAGTTTCGGCCAAAAAATCATAATATATTATCTACTAGTTTATACTAGTTTTGGTCAAAAATCAAATTAAATCGGGGACTGTTCGAAATGATATGAAACTTCACATATCATTTATATATTTTACGAGGGAAGGTTATGATGGAAGTCCATGCAAAAAATCATCGGAAAATTAGATTCTATGAAACTTTTCGAAATGCAAGTTTCGGTCAAAAATCATAGTATATTATACACTAGTTTCGGTCAAAAAAATCGAATTTAATTAGGGACTATATGAAATGATACGAGACTTTTCAGATCATTTATATATGTTAAGCGGGAAGGTTATGATGGTAGTCCATGTAAAAAAACCATCTGAAAACTAGATTCAATGAAACTTTTTGAAATGCAAGTATCGGGCAAAAAATCATAATATATTATACACTAGTTTATACTAGTTTCGGTCAAAAATCAAATTAAATCGGGGACTGTTCGAAATGATATGAAACTTCACATATCATTTATATATTTTAAGAGGGAAGGTTATGATAGAACTCCATGCAAAAAATCATCGAAAAATTAGATTCTTTGAAACTTTTCAAAACGTAAGATTCGGTCAAAAATCATAGTATATTATACACTAGTTTCGATCAAAAAAATTAAATTAAATCGGGGACTGTTCGAAATGATATGAAACTTAATTTATCATTTATATATTTTACGAGGGAAGGTTATGATGGAAGTTCATGCTAAAAATCATCGGAAAATTAGATTCTATGAAACTTTTCGAAATGCAAGTTTCGGTCAAAAATCATAGTATATTAAACACTAGTTTCTGTCGAAAAAAATCAAATTTAATTGGGGACTGTTTGACATGATACAAGACTTTTCAGATCATTTATATATGTTAAAAGGGAAGGTTATGATGGTAGTCCATGCAAAAAAAATCATCTGAAAACTAGATTCTATGAAACTTTTCGAAATGCAAGTTTCGGCCAAAAAATCATAATATATTATCTACTAGTTTATACTAGTTTTGGTCAAAAATCAAATTAAATCGGGGACTGTTCGAAATGATATGAAACTTCACATATCATTTATATATTTTACGAGGGAAGGTTATGATGGAAGTCCATGCAAAAAATCATCGGAAAATTGGATTCTATGAAACTTTTCGAAATGCAAGTTTCGGTCAAAAATCATAGTATATTATACACTAGTTTCGGTCAAAAAAATCGAATTTAATTAGGGACTATATGAAATGATACGAGACTTTTCAGATCATTTATATATGTTAAGCGGGAAGGTTATGATGGTAGTCCATGTAAAAAAACCATCTGAAAACTAGATTCAATGAAACTTTTTGAAATGCAAGTATCGGGCAAAAAATCATAATATATTATACACTAGTTTATACTAGTTTCGGTCAAAAATCAAATTAAATCGGGGACTGTTCGAAATGATATGAAACTTCACATATCATTTATATATTTTAAGAGGGAAGGTTATGATAGAACTCCATGCAAAAAATCATCGAAAAATTAGATTCTTTGAAACTTTTCAAAACGTAAGATTCGGTCAAAAATCATAGTATATTATACACTAGTTTCGATCAAAAAAATCAAATTAAATCGGGGACTGTTCGAAATGATACGAAACTTAATTTATCATTTATATATTTTACGAGGGAAGGTTATGATAAAATTCCATGCTAAAAATCATCGGAAAATTAGATTCTATGAAACTTTTCGAAATGCAAGTTTCGGTCAAAAATCATAGTATATTAAACACTAGTTTCTGTCGAAAAAAATCAAATTTAATTGGGGACTATTTGAAATGATACGAGACTTTTCAGATCATTTATATATGTTAAGAGGGAAGGTTATGATGGTAGTCCATGCAAAAAAATAATCTGAAAACTGGATTCGATGAAACTTTTCGAAATTCAAGTTTCGGCCAAAAAATCATATTATATTATACACTAGTTTATACTAGTTTCGGTCAAAAATCGAATTAAATCGGAGACTGTTAGAAATGATACAAAACTTCACATATCATTTATATATTTTATGAGGGAAGGTTATGGTGGAAGTCCATGGAAAAAATCATCGGAAAATTAGATTCTATGAAACTTTTCGAAATGCAAGTTTCGGTCAAAAATCATAGTATATTATTCACTAGTTTCGGTCAAAAAAATCAAATTTAATTCGAGACTGTTTGACATGATACGAGACTTTTCAGATCATTTATATATGTTAAAAGGGAAGGTTATGATTGTAGGCCATGCAAAAAAATGATCTGAACACTAGATTCTATGAAACTTTTCGAAATACGAGTTTCGGCCAAAAAATCATAATATATTATACACTAGTTTATACTAGTTTTGGTCAAAAATCAAATTAAATCGGGGACTGTTCGAAATGATATGAAACTTCACATATCATTTATATATTTTACGAGGGAAGGTTATGATGGAAGTCCATGCAAAAAATCATCGGAAAATTAGATTCTATGAAACTTTTCGAAATGCAAGTTTCGGTCAAAAATCATAGTATATTATACACTAGTTTCGGTCAAAAAAATCGAATTTAATTAGGGACTATATGAAATGATACGAGACTTTTCAGATCATTTATATATGTTAAGCGGGAAGGTTATGATGGTAGTCCATGTAAAAAAACCATCTGAAAACTAGATTCAATGAAACTTTTTGAAATGCAAGTATCGGGCAAAAAATCATAATATATTATACACTAGTTTATACTAGTTTCGGTCAAAAATCAAATTAAATCGGGGACTGTTCGAAATGATATGAAAATTCACATATCATTTATATATTTTAAGAGGGAAGGTTATGATAGAACTCCATGCAAAAAATCATCGAAAAATTAGATTCTTTGAAACTTTTCAAAACGTAAGATTCGGTCAAAAATCATAGTATATTATACACTAGTTTCGATCAAAAAAATCAAATTAAATCGGGGACTGTTCGAAATGATATGAAACTTAATTTATCATTTATATATTTTACGAGGGAAGGTTATGATGGAAGTTCATGCTAAAAATCATCGGAAAATTAGATTCTATGAAACTTTTCGAAATGCAAGTTTCGGTCAAAAATCATAGTATATTAAACACTAGTTTCTGTCGAAAAAAATCAAATTTAATTGGGGACTGTTTGACATGATACAAGACTTTTCAGATCATTTATATATGTTAAAAGGGAAGGTTATGATGGTAGTCCATGCAAAAAAAATCATCTGAAAACTAGATTCTATGAAACTTTTCGAAATGCAAGTTTCGGCCAAAAAATCATAATATATTATCTACTAGTTTATACTAGTTTCAGTCAAAAATTAAATTAAATCGGGCACTATTCGAAATGATACGAAACTTCACATATCATTCATATAATTTACGAGGGAAGGTTATGATAAAATTCCATGCAAAAAATCATCGGAAAATTAGATTATATGAAATTTTTCGAAATGCAAGTAATGGTCAAAAATCATTGTATATTATACACTAGTTTCGGTCAAAAAAATTAAATTTAATTGGGGACTGTTTGACATGATACGAGACTTTTCAAATCATTTATATATGTTAAGAGGGAACGTTATGATGGTAGACCATGCAAAAAAATCCTCTGAAAACTAGATTCTATGAAACTTTTCAAAATCCAAGTTGCGGCCAAAAAATCATAATATATTATACACTAGTTTATACTAGTTTCGTCGAAAATCTAATTAAATCGGGGACTATTCGAAATGATACGAAACTTCACATATCATTTATATATTTTACGAGGGAAGGTTATGATGGAAGTCCATGCAAAAAATCATCGGAAAATTAGATTCTATGCAACTTTTCGAAATGCATATTTCAGTCAAAAATCATAATATATTATACACTAGTTTCGTTCAAAAAAATAAAATTTAAGTGGGGACTATTTGAAATGATACGAGACTTTTCAGATCATTTATATATGTTAAGAGGGAAGGTTATGATGGTAGTCCATGCAAAAAAATAATCTGAAAACTGGATTCGATGAAACTTTTCGAAATTCAAGTTTCGGCCAAAAAATCATATTATATTATACACTAGTTTATACTAGTTTCGGTCAAAAATCGAATTAAATCGGAGACTGTTAGAAATGATACAAAACTTCACATATCATTTATATATTTTATGAGGGAAGGTTATGGTGGAAGTCCATGGAAAAAATCATCGGAAAATTAGATTCTATGAAACTTTTCGAAATGCAAGTTTCGGTCAAAAATCATAGTATATTATTCACTAGTTTCGGTCAAAAAAATCAAATTTAATTCGAGACTGTTTGACATGATACGAGACTTTTCAGATCATTTATATATGTTAAAAGGGAAGGTTATGATTGTAGGCCATGCAAAAAAATGATCTGAACACTAGATTCTATGAAACTTTTCGAAATACGAGTTTCGGCCAAAAAATCATAATATATTATACACTAGTTTATACTAGTTTTGGTCAAAAATCAAATTAAATCGGGGACTGTTCGAAATGATATGAAACTTCACATATCATTTATATATTTTACGAGGGAAGGTTATGATGGAAGTCCATGCAAAAAATCATCGGAAAATTAGATTCTATGAAACTTTTCGAAATGCAAGTTTCGGTCAAAAATCATAGTATATTATACACTAGTTTCGGTCAAAAAAATCGAATTTAATTAGGGACTATATGAAATGATACGAGACTTTTCAGATCATTTATATATGTTAAGCGGGAAGGTTATGATGGTAGTCCATGTAAAAAAACCATCTGAAAACTAGATTCAATGAAACTTTTTGAAATGCAAGTATCGGGCAAAAAATCATAATATATTATACACTAGTTTATACTAGTTTCGGTCAAAAATCAAATTAAATCGGGGACTGTTCGAAATGATATGAAAATTCACATATCATTTATATATTTTAAGAGGGAAGGTTATGATAGAACTCCATGCAAAAAATCATCGAAAAATTAGATTCTTTGAAACTTTTCAAAACGTAAGATTCGGTCAAAAATCATAGTATATTATACACTAGTTTCGATCAAAAAAATCAAATTAAATCGGGGACTGTTCGAAATGATATGAAACTTAATTTATCATTTATATATTTTACGAGGGAAGGTTATGATGGAAGTTCATGCTAAAAATCATCGGAAAATTAGATTCTATGAAACTTTTCGAAATGCAAGTTTCGGTCAAAAATCATAGTATATTAAACACTAGTTTCTGTCGAAAAAAATCAAATTTAATTGGGGACTGTTTGACATGATACAAGACTTTTCAGATCATTTATATATGTTAAAAGGGAAGGTTATGATGGTAGTCCATGCAAAAAAAATCATCTGAAAACTAGATTCTATGAAACTTTTCGAAATGCAAGTTTCGGCCAAAAAATCATAATATATTATCTACTAGTTTATACTAGTTTCAGTCAAAAATTAAATTAAATCGGGCACTATTCGAAATGATACGAAACTTCACATATCATTCATATAATTTACGAGGGAAGGTTATGATAAAATTCCATGCAAAAAATCATCGGAAAATTAGATTATATGAAATTTTTCGAAATGCAAGTAATGGTCAAAAATCATTGTATATTATACACTAGTTTCGGTCAAAAAAATTAAATTTAATTGGGGACTGTTTGACATGATACGAGACTTTTCAAATCATTTATATATGTTAAGAGGGAACGTTATGATGGTAGACCATGCAAAAAAATCCTCTGAAAACTAGATTCTATGAAACTTTTCAAAATCCAAGTTGCGGCCAAAAAATCATAATATATTATACACTAGTTTATACTAGTTTCGTCGAAAATCTAATTAAATCGGGGACTATTCGAAATGATACGAAACTTCACATATCATTTATATATTTTATGAGGGAAGGTTATGATGGAAGTCCATGCAAAAAATCATCGGAAAATTAGATTCTATGCAACTTTTCGAAATGCATATTTCAGTCAAAAATCATAATATATTATACACTAGTTTCGTTCAAAAAAATAAAATTTAAGTGGGGACTATTTGAAATGATACGAGACTTTTCAGATCATTTATATATGTTAAGAGGGAAGGTTATGATGGTAGTCCATGCAAAAAAATAATCTGAAAACTGGATTCGATGAAACTTTTCGAAATTCAAGTTTCGGCCAAAAAATCATATTATATTATACACTAGTTTATACTAGTTTCGGTCAAAAATCGAATTAAATCGGAGACTGTTAGAAATGATACAAAACTTCACATATCATTTATATATTTTATGAGGGAAGGTTATGGTGGAAGTCCATGGAAAAAATCATCGGAAAATTAGATTCTATGAAACTTTTCGAAATGCAAGTTTCGGTCAAAAATCATAGTATATTATTCACTAGTTTCGGTCAAAAAAATCAAATTTAATTCGAGACTGTTTGACATGATACGAGACTTTTCAGATCATTTATATATGTTAAAAGGGAAGGTTATGATTGTAGGCCATGCAAAAAAATGATCTGAACACTAGATTCTATGAAACTTTTCGAAATACGAGTTTCGGCCAAAAAATCATAATATATTATACACTAGTTTATACTAGTTTTGGTCAAAAATCAAATTAAATCGGGGACTGTTCGAAATGATATGAAACTTCACATATCATTTATATATTTTACGAGGGAAGGTTATGATGGAAGTCCATGCAAAAAATCATCGGAATATTAGATTCTATGAAACTTTTCGAAATGCAAGTTTCGGTCAAAAATCATAGTATATTATACACTAGTTTCGGTCAAAAAAATCGAATTTAATTAGGGACTATATGAAATGATACGAGACTTTTCAGATCATTTATATATGTTAAGCGTGAAGGTTATGATGGTAGTCCATGTAAAAAAACCATCTGAAAACTAGATTCAATGAAACTTTTTGAAATGCAAGTATCGGGCAAAAAATCATAATATATTATACACTAGTTTATACTAGTTTCGGTCAAAAATCAAATTAAATCGGGGACTGTTCGAAATGATATGAAACTTCACATATCATTTATATATTTTAAGAGGGAAGGTTATGATAGAACTCCATGCAAAAAATCATCGAAAAATTAGATTCTTTGAAACTTTTCAAAACGCAAGTTTCGGTCAAAAATCATAGTATATTATACACTAGTTTCGGTCAAAAAAATCAAATTAAATCGAGGAATGTTTGAAATGATATGAAACTTCATTTATCATTGATATATTTTACGAGGTATGGTTATGATGGAAGTTCATGCTAAAAATCATCGGAAAATTAGATTCTATGAAACTTTTCGAAATGCAAGTTTCGGTCAAAAATCATAGTATATTATACACTAGTTTCTGTCAAAAAAAATCAAATTTAATTGGGGACTGTTTGACATGATACAAGACTTTTCAGATCATTTATATATGTTAAAAGGGAAGGTTATGATGGTAGTCCATGCAAAAAAAATCATCTGAAAACTAGATTCTATGAAACTTTTCGAAATGCACGTTTCGGCCAAAAAATCATAATATATTATCTACTAGTTTATACTAGTTTCGGTCAAAAATTAAATTAAATCGGGGACTATTCGAAATGATACGAAACTTCACATATCATTCATATAATTTACGAGGGAAGGTTATGATAAAATTCCATGCAAAAAATAATCGGAAAATTAGATTATATGAAATTTTTTCGAAATGCAAGTAATGGTCAAAAATCATTGTATATTATACACTAGTTTCGGTCAAAAAAATTAAATTTAATTGTGGACTGTTTGACATGATACGAGACTTTTCAAATCATTTATATATGTTAAGAGGGAACGTTATGATGGTAGACCATGCAAAAAAATCATCTGAAAACTAGATTCTATGAAACTTTTCAAAATCCAAGTTGCGGCCAAAAAATCATAATATATTATACACTAGTTTATACTAGTTTCGTCGAAAATCTAATTAAATCGGGGACTATTCGAAATGATACGAAACTTCACATATCATTTATATATTTTACGAGGGAAGGTTATGATGGAAGTCCATGCAAAAAATCATCGGAAAATTAGATTCTATGCAACTTTTCGAAATGCATATTTCAGTCAAAAATCATAATATATTATACACTAGTTTCGTTCAAAAAAATAAAATTTAAGTGGGGACTATTTGAAATGATACGAGACTTTTCAGATCATTTATATATGTTAAGAGGGAAGGTTATGATGGTAGTCCATGCAAAAAAATAATCTGAAAACTGGATTCGATGAAACTTTTCGAAATTCAAGTTTCGGCCAAAAAATCATATTATATTATACACTAGTTTATACTAGTTTCGGTCAAAAATCGAATTAAATCGGAGACTGTTAGAAATGATACAAAACTTCACATATCATTTATATATTTTATGAGGGAAGGTTATGGTGGAAGTCCATTGAAAAAATCATCGGAAAATTAGATTCTATGAAACTTTTCGAAATGCAAGTTTCGGTCAAAAATCATAGTATATTATTCACTAGTTTCGGTCAAAAAAATCAAATTTAATTCGAGACTGTTTGACATGATACGAGACTTTTCAGATCATTTATATATGTTAAAAGGGAAGGTTATGATTGTAGGCCATGCAAAAAAATGATCTGAACACTAGATTCTATGAAACTTTTCGAAATACGAGTTTCGGCCAAAAAATCATAATATATTATACACTAGTTTATACTAGTTTTGGTCAAAAATCAAATTAAATCGGGGACTGTTCGAAATGATATGAAACTTCACATATCATTTATATATTTTACGAGGGAAGGTTATGATGGAAGTCCATGCAAAAAATCATCGGAAAATTAGATTCTATGAAACTTTTCGAAATGCAAGTTTCGGTCAAAAATCATAGTATATTATACACTAGTTTCGGTCAAAAAAATCGAATTTAATTAGGGACTATATGAAATGATACGAGACTTTTCAGATCATTTATATATGTTAAGCGGGAAGGTTATGATGGTAGTCCATGTAAAAAAACCATCTGAAAACTAGATTCAATGAAACTTTTTGAAATGCAAGTATCGGGCAAAAAATCATAATATATTATACACTAGTTTATACTAGTTTCGGTCAAAAATCAAATTAAATCGGGGACTGTTCGAAATGATATGAAACTTCACATATCATTTATATATTTTAAGAGGGAAGGTTATGATAGAACTCCATGCAAAAAATCATCGAAAAATTAGATTCTTTGAAACTTTTCAAAACGCAAGTTTCGGTCAAAAATCATAGTATATTATACACTAGTTTCGGTCAAAAAAATCAAATTAAATCGAGGAATGTTTGAAATGATATGAAACTTCATTTATCATTGATATATTTTACGAGGTATGGTTATGATGGAAGTTCATGCTAAAAATCATCGGAAAATTAGATTCTATGAAACTTTTCGAAATGCAAGTTTCGGTCAAAAATCATAGTATATTATACACTAGTTTCTGTCAAAAAAAATCAAATTTAATTGGGGACTGTTTGACATGATACAAGACTTTTCAGATCATTTATATATGTTAAAAGGGAAGGTTATGATGGTAGTCCATGCAAAAAAAATCATCTGAAAACTAGATTCTATGAAACTTTTCGAAATGCACGTTTCGGCCAAAAAATCATAATATATTATCTACTAGTTTATACTAGTTTCGGTCAAAAATTAAATTAAATCGGGGACTATTCGAAATGATACGAAACTTCACATATCATTCATATAATTTACGAGGGAAGGTTATGATAAAATTCCATGCAAAAAATAATCGGAAAATTAGATTATATGAAATTTTTTCGAAATGCAAGTAATGGTCAAAAATCATTGTATATTATACACTAGTTTCGGTCAAAAAAATTAAATTTAATTGTGGACTGTTTGACATGATACGAGACTTTTCAAATCATTTATATATGTTAAGAGGGAACGTTATGATGGTAGACCATGCAAAAAAATCATCTGAAAACTAGATTCTATGAAACTTTTCAAAATCCAAGTTGCGGCCAAAAAATCATAATATATTATACACTAGTTTATACTAGTTTCGTCGAAAATCTAATTAAATCGGGGACTATTCGAAATGATACGAAACTTCACATATCATTTATATATTTTACGAGGGAAGGTTATGATGGAAGTCCATGCAAAAAATCATCGGAAAATTAGATTCTATGCAACTTTTCGAAATGCATATTTCAGTCAAAAATCATAATATATTATACACTAGTTTCGTTCAAAAAAATAAAATTTAAGTGGGGACTATTTGAAATGATACGAGACTTTTCAGATCATTTATATATGTTAAGAGGGAAGGTTATGATGGTAGTCCATGCAAAAAAATAATCTGAAAACTGGATTCGATGAAACTTTTCGAAATTCAAGTTTCGGCCAAAAAATCATATTATATTATACACTAGTTTATACTAGTTTCGGTCAAAAATCGAATTAAATCGGAGACTGTTAGAAATGATACAAAACTTCACATATCATTTATATATTTTATGAGGGAAGGTTATGGTGGAAGTCCATTGAAAAAATCATCGGAAAATTAGATTCTATGAAACTTTTCGAAATGCAAGTTTCGGTCAAAAATCATAGTATATTATTCACTAGTTTCGGTCAAAAAAATCAAATTTAATTCGAGACTGTTTGACATGATACGAGACTTTTCAGATCATTTATATATGTTAAAAGGGAAGGTTATGATTGTAGGCCATGCAAAAAAATGATCTGAACACTAGATTCTATGAAACTTTTCGAAATACGAGTTTCGGCCAAAAAATCATAATATATTATACACTAGTTTATACTAGTTTTGGTCAAAAATCAAATTAAATCGGGGACTGTTCGAAATGATATGAAACTTCACATATCATTTATATATTTTACGAGGGAAGGTTATGATGGAAGTCCATGCAAAAAATCATCGGAAAATTAGATTCTATGAAACTTTTCGAAATGCAAGTTTCGGTCAAAAATCATAGTATATTATACACTAGTTTCGGTCAAAAAAATCGAATTTAATTAGGGACTATATGAAATGATACGAGACTTTTCAGATCATTTATATATGTTAAGCGGGAAGGTTATGATGGTAGTCCATGTAAAAAAACCATCTGAAAACTAGATTCAATGAAACTTTTTGAAATGCAAGTATCGGGCAAAAAATCATAATATATTATACACTAGTTTATACTAGTTTCGGTCAAAAATCAAATTAAATCGGGGACTGTTCGAAATGATATGAAAATTCACATATCATTTATATATTTTAAGAGGGAAGGTTATGATAGAACTCCATGCAAAAAATCATCGAAAAATTAGATTCTTTGAAACTTTTCAAAACGTAAGATTCGGTCAAAAATCATAGTATATTATACACTAGTTTCGATCAAAAAAATCAAATTAAATCGGGGACTGTTCGAAATGATATGAAACTTAATTTATCATTTATATATTTTACGAGGGAAGGTTATGATGGAAGTTCATGCTAAAAATCATCGGAAAATTAGATTCTATGAAACTTTTCGAAATGCAAGTTTCGGTCAAAAATCATAGTATATTAAACACTAGTTTCTGTCGAAAAAAATCAAATTTAATTGGGGACTGTTTGACATGATACAAGACTTTTCAGATCATTTTATATACGTTAAACGGGAAGGTTATGATGGTAGTCCATGCAAAAAAAATCATCTGAAAACTAGATTCTATGAAACTTTTCGAAATGCAAGTTTCGGCCAAAAAATCATAATATATTATCCACTAGTTTATACTAGTTTCAGTCAAAAATTAAATTAAATCGGGCACTATTCGAAATGATACGAAACTTCACATATCATTCATATAATTTACGAGGGAAGGTTATGATAAAATTCCATGCAAAAAATCATCGGAAAATTAGATTATATGAAATTTTTCGAAATGCAAGTAATGGTCAAAAATCATTGTATATTATACACTAGTTTCGGTCAAAAAAATTAAATTTAATTGGGGACTGTTTGACATGATACGAGACTTTTCAAATCTTTTATATATGTTAGGAGGGAACGTTATGATGGTAGACCATGCAAAAAAATCATCTGAAAACTAGATTCTATGAAACTTTTCAAAATCCAAGTTGCGGCCAAAAAATCATAATATATTATACACTAGTTTATACTAGTTTCGTCGAAAATCTAATTAAATCGGGGACTATTCGAAATGATACGAAACTTCACATATCATTTATATATTTTACGAGGGAAGGTTATGATGGAAGTCCATGCAAAAAATCATCGGAAAATTAGATTCTATGCAACTTTTGGAAATGCATATTTCAGTCAAAAATCATAATATATTATACACTAGTTTCGTTCAAAAAAATAAAATTTAAGTGGGGACTATTTGAAATGATACGAGACTTTTCAGATCATTTATATATGTTAAGAGGGAAGGTTATGATGGTAGTCCATGCAAAAAAATAATCTGAAAACTGGATTCGATGAAACTTTTCGAAATTCAAGTTTCGGCCAAAAAATCATATTATATTATACACTAGTTTATACTAGTTTCGGTCAAAAATCGAATTAAATCGGAGACTGTTAGAAATGATACAAAACTTCACATATCATTTATATATTTTATGAGGGAAGGTTATGGTGGAAGTCCATGGAAAAAATCATCGGAAAATTAGATTCTATGAAACTTTTCGAAATGCAAGTTTCGGTCAAAAATCATAGTATATTATTCACTATATTCGGTCAAAAAAATCAAATTTAATTCGAGACTGTTTGACATGATACGAGACTTTTCAGATCATTTATATATGTTAAAAGGGAAGGTTATGATTGTAGGCCATGCAAAAAAATGATCTGAACACTAGATTCTATGAAACTTTTCGAAATACGAGTTTCGGCCAAAAAATCATAATATATTATACACTAGTTTATACTAGTTTTGGTCAAAAATCAAATTAAATCGGGGACTGTTCGAAATGATATGAAACTTCACATATCATTTATATATTTTACGAGGGAAGGTTATGATGGAAGTCCATGCAAAAAATCATCGGAAAATTAGATTCTATGAAACTTTTTGAAATGCAAGTTTCGGTCAAAAATCATAGTATATTATACACTAGTTTCGGTCAAAAAAATCGAATTTAATTAGGGACTATATGAAATGATACGAGACTTTTCAGATCATTTATATATGTTAAGCGGGAAGGTTATGATGGTAGTCCATGTAAAAAAACCATCTGAAAACTAGATTCAATGAAACTTTTTGAAATGCAAGTATCGGGCAAAAAATCATAATATATTATACACTAGTTTATACTAGTTTCGGTCAAAAATCAAATTAAATCGGGGACTGTTCGAAATGATATGAAACTTCACATATCATTTATATATTTTAAGAGGGAAGGTTATGATAGAACTCCATGCAAAAAATCATCGAAAAATTAGATTCTTTGAAACTTTTCAAAACGTAAGTTTCGGTCAAAAATCATAGTATATTATACACTAGTTTCGATCAAAAAAATCAAATTAAATCGGGGACTGTTCGAAATGATATGAAACTTAATTTATCATTTATATATTTTACGAGGGAAGGTTATGATGGAAGTTCATGCTAAAAATCATCGGAAAATTAGATTCTATGAAACTTTTCGAAATGCAAGTTTCGGTCAAAAATCATAGTATATTAAACACTAGTTTCTGTCGAAAAAAAATCAAATTTAATTGGGGACTGTTTGACATGATACAAGACTTTTCAGATCATTTTATATATGTTAAACGGGAAGGTTATGATGGTAGTCCATGCAAAAAAAATCATCTGAAAACTAGATTCTATGAAACTTTTCGAAATGCAAGTTTCGGCCAAAAAATCATAATATATTATCCACTAGTTTATACTAGTTTCAGTCAAAAATTAAATTAAATCGGGGACTATTCGAAATGATACGAAACTTCACATATCATTTATATAATTTACGAGGGAAGGTTATGATAAAATTCCATGCAAAAAATCATCGGAAAATTAGATTATATGAAATTTTTCGAAATGCAAGTAATGGTCAAAAATCATTGTATATTATACACTAGTTTCGGTCAAAAAAATTAAATTTAATTGGGGACTGTTTGACATGATACGAGACTTTTCAAATCTTTTATATATGTTAAGAGGGAACGTTATGATGGTAGACCATGCAAAAAAATCATCTGAAAACTAGATTCTATGAAACTTTTCAAAATCCAAGTTGCGGCCAAAAAATCATAATATATTATACACTAGTTTATAATAGTTTCGTCGAAAATCTAATTAAATCGGGGACTATTCGAAATGATACGAAACTTCACATATCATTTATATATTTTACGAGGGAAGGTTAAGATGGAAGTCCATGCAAAAAATCATCGGAAAATTAGATTCTATGGAACTTTTCGAAATGCATATTTCAGTCAAAAATCATAATATATTATACACTAGTTTCGGTCAAAAAAATAAAATTTAAGTGGGGACTATTTGAAATGATACGAGACTTTTCAGATCATTTATATATGTTAAGAGGGAAGGTTATGATGGTAGTCCATGCAAAAAAATAATCTGAAAACTGGATTCTATGAAACTTTTCGAAATTCAAGTTTCGGCCAAAAAAATATATTATATTATACACTAGTTTATACTAGTTTCGGTCAAAAATCGAATTAAATCGGGGATTGTTAGAAATTATACAAAACTTCACATATCATTTATATATTTTATGAGGGAAGGTTATGCTGGAAGTCCATGCAAAAAATCATCGGAAAATTAGATTCTATGAAACTTTTCGAAATGCAAGTTTCGGTCAAAAATCATAGTATATTATTCACTAGTTTCGGTCAAAAAAATCAAATTTAATTCGAGACTGTTTGACATGATACGAGACTTTTCAGATCATTTATATATGTTAAAAGGGAAGGTTATGATTGTAGGCCATGCAAAAAAATGATCTGAACACTAGATTCTATGAAACTTTTCGAAATACGAGTTTCGGCCAAAAAATCATAATATATTATACACTAGTTTATACTAGTTTTGGTCAAAAATCAAATTAAATCGGGGACTGTTCGAAATGATATGAAACTTCACATATCATTTATATATTTTACGAGGGAAGGTTATGATGGAAGTCCATGCAAAAAATCATCGGAAAATTAGATTCTATGAAACTTTTCGAAATGCAAGTTTCGGTCAAAAATCATAGTATATTATACACTAGTTTCGGTCAAAAAAATCGAATTTAATTAGGGACTATATGAAATGATACGAGACTTTTCAGATCATTTATATATGTTAAGCGGGAAGGTTATGATAGTAGTCCATGTAAAAAAACCATCTGAAAACTAGATTCAATGAAACTTTTTGAAATGCAAGTATCGGGCAAAAAATCATAATATATTATACACTAGTTTATACTAGTTTCGGTCAAAAATCAAATTAAATCGGGGACTGTTCGAAATGATATGAAACTTCACATATCATTTATATATTTTAAGAGGGAAGGTTATGATAGAACTCCATGCAAAAAATCATCGAAAAATTAGATTCTTTGAAACTTTTCAAAACGTAAGTTTCGGTCAAAAATCATAGTATATTATACACTAGTTTCGATCAAAAAAATCAAATTAAATCGGGGACTGTTCGAAATGATATGAAACTTAATTTATCATTTATATATTTTACGAGGGAAGTTTATGATGGAAGTTCATGCTAAAAATCATCGGAAAATTAGATTCTATGAAACTTTTCGAAATGCAAGTTTCGGTCAAAAATCATAGTATATTAAACACTAGTTTCTGTCGAAAAAAATCAAATTTAATTGGGGACTGTTTGACATGATACAAGACTTTTCAGATCATTTTATATATGTTAAACGGGAAGGTTATGATGGTAGTCCATGCAAAAAAAATCATCTGAAAACTAGATTCTATGAAACTTTTCGAAATGCAAGTTTCGGCCAAAAAATCATAATATATTATCCACTAGTTTATACTAGTTTCAGTCAAAAATTAAATTAAATCGGGGACTATTCGAAATGATACGAAACTTCACATATCATTTATATAATTTACGAGGGAAGGTTATGATAAAATTCCATGCAAAAAATCATCGGAAAATTAGATTATATGAAATTTTTCGAAATGCAAGTAATGGTCAAAAATCATTGTATATTATACACTAGTTTCGGTCAAAAAAATTAAATTTAATTGGGGACTGTTTGACATGATACGAGACTTTTCAAATCTTTTATATATGTTAAGAGGGAACGTTATGATGGTAGACCATGCAAAAAAATCATCTGAAAACTAGATTCTATGAAACTTTTCAAAATCCAAGTTGCGGCCAAAAAATCATAATATATTATACACTAGTTTATACTAGTTTCGTCGAAAATCTAATTAAATCGGGGACTATTCGAAATGATACGAAACTTCACATATCATTTATATATTTTACGAGGGAAGGTTAAGATGGAAGTCCATGCAAAAAATCATCGGAAAATTAGATTCTATGGAACTTTTCGAAATGCATATTTCAGTCAAAAATCATAATATATTATACACTAGTTTCGGTCAAAAAAATAAATTTTAAGTGGGGACTATTTGAAATGATACGAGACTTTTCAGATCATTTATATATTTTAAGAGGGAAGGTTATGATGGTAGTCCATGCAAAAAAATAATCTGAAAACTGGATTCTATGAAACTTTTCGAAATTCAAGTTTCGGCCAAAAAATTATATTATATTATACACTAGTTTATACTAGTTTCGGTCAAAAATCGAATTAAATCGGGGATTGTTAGAAATGATACAAAACTTCACATATCATTTATATATTTTATGAGGGTAGGTTATGATGGAAATCCATGCAAAAAATCATCGGAAAATTAGATTCTATGAAACTTTTCGAAATGCAAGTTTCGGTCAAAAATCATAGTATATTATTCACTAGTTTCGGTCAAAAAAATCAAATTTAATTCGAGACTGTTTGACATGATACGAGACTTTTCAGATCATTTATATATGTTAAAAGGGAAGGTTATGATTGTAGGCCATGCAAAAAAATGATCTGAACACTGGATTCTATGAAACTTTTCGAAATACGAGTTTCGGCCAAACAATCATAATATATTATACACTAGTTTATACTAGTTTTGGTCAAAAATCAAATTAAATCGGGGACTGTTCGAAATGATATGAAACTTCACATATCATTTATATATTTTACGAGGGAAGGTTATGATGGAAGTCCATGCAAAAAATCATCGGAAAATTAGATTCTATGAAACTTTTCGAAATGCAAGTTTCGGTCAAAAATCATAGTATATTATACACTAGTTTCGGTCAAAAAAATCGAATTTAATTAGGGACTATATGAAATGATACGAGACTTTTCAGATCATTTATATATGTTAAGCGGGAAGGTTATGATGGTAGTCCATGTAAAAAAACCATCTGAAAACTAGATTCAATGAAACTTTTTGAAATGCAAGTATCGGGCAAAAAATCATAATATATTATACACTAGTTTATACTAGTTTCGGTCAAAAATCAAATTAAATCGGGGACTGTTCGAAATGATATGAAACTTCACATATCATTTATATATTTTAAGAGGGAAGGTTATGATAGAACTCCATGCAAAAATTCATCGAAAAATTAGATTCTTTGAAACTTTTCAAAACGTAAGTTTCGGTCAAAAATCATAGTATATTATACACTAGTTTCGATCAAAAAAATCAAATTAAATCGGGGACTGTTCGAAATGATATGAAACTTAATTTATCATTTATATATTTTACGAGGGAAGGTTATGATGGAAGTTCATGCTAAAAATCATCGGAAAATTAGATTCTATGAAACTTTTCGAAATGCAAGTTTCGGTCAAAAATCATAGTATATTAAACACTAGTTTCTGTCGAAAAAAATCAAATTTAATTGGGGACTGTTTGACATGATACAAGACTTTTCAGATCATTTTATATATGTTAAACGGGAAGGTTATGATGGTAGTCCATGCAAAAAAAATCATCTGAAAACTAGATTCTATGAAACTTTTCGAAATGCAAGTTTCGGCCAAAAATCATAATATATTATCCACTAGTTTATACTAGTTTCAGTCAAAAATTAAATTAAATCGGGGACTATTCGAAATGATACGAAACTTCACATATCATTTATATAATTTACGAGGGAAGGTTATGATAAAATTCCATGCAAAAAATCATCGGAAAATTAGATTATATGAAATTTTTCGAAATGCAAGTAATGGTCAAAAATCATTGTATATTATACACTAGTTTCGGTCAAAAAAATTAAATTTAATTGGGGACTGTTTGACATGATACGAGACTTTTCAAATCTTTTATATATGTTAAGAGGGAACGTTATGATGGTAGACCATGCAAAAAAATCATCTGAAAACTAGATTCTATGAAACTTTTCAAAATCCAAGTTGCGGCCAAAAAATCATAATATATTATACACTAGTTTATACTAGTTTCGTCGAAAATCTAATTAAATCGGGGACTATTCGAAATGATACGAAACTTCACATATCATTTATATATTTTACGAGGGAAGGTTAAGATGGAAGTCCATGCAAAAAATCATCGGAAAATTAGATTCTATGGAACTTTTCGAAATGCATATTTCAGTCAAAAATCATAATATATTATACACTAGTTTCGGTCAAAAAAATAAATTTTAAGTGGGGACTATTTGAAATGATACGAGACTTTTCAGATCATTTATATATTTTAAGAGGGAAGGTTATGATGGTAGTCCATGCAAAAAAATAATCTGAAAACTGGATTCTATGAAACTTTTCGAAATTCAAGTTTCGGCCAAAAAATTATATTATATTATACACTAGTTTATACTAGTTTCGGTCAAAAATCGAATTAAATCGGGGATTGTTAGAAATGATACAAAACTTCACATATCATTTATATATTTTATGAGGGTAGGTTATGATGGAAGTCCATGCAAAAAATCATCGGAAAATTAGATTCTATGAAACTTTTCGAAATGCAAGTTTCGGTCAAAAATCATAGTATATTATTCACTAGTTTCGGTCAAAAAAATCAAATTTAATTCGAGACTGTTTGACATGATACGAGACTTTTCAGATCATTTATATATGTTAAAAGGGAAGGTTATGATTGTAGGCCATGCAAAAAAATGATCTGAACACTAGATTCTATGAAACTTTTCGAAATACGAGTTTCGGCCAAAAAATCATAATATATTATACACTAGTTTATACTAGTTTTGGTCAAAAATCAAATTAAATCGGGGACTATTCGAAATGATATGAAACTTCACATATCATTTATATATTTTACGAGGGAAGGTTATGATGGAAGTCCATGCAAAAAATCATCGGAAAATTAGATTCTATGAAACTTTTCGAAATGCAAGTTTCGGTCAAAAATCATAGTATATTATACACTAGTTTCGGTCAAAAAAATCGAATTTAATTAGGGACTATATGAAATGATACGAGACTTTTCAGATCATTTATATATGTTAAGCGGGAAGGTTATGATGGTAGTCCATGTAAAAAAACCATCTGAAAACTAGATTCAATGAAACTTTTTGAAATGCAAGTATCGGGCAAAAAATCATAATATATTATACACTAGTTTATACTAGTTTCGGTCAAAAATCAAATTAAATCGGGGACTGTTCGAAATGATATGAAACTTCACATATCATTTATATATTTTAAGAGGGAAGGTTATGATAGAACTCCATGCAAAAATTCATCGAAAAATTAGATTCTTTGAAACTTTTCAAAACGTAAGTTTCGGTCAAAAATCATAGTATATTATACACTAGTTTCGATCAAAAAAATCAAATTAAATCGGGGACTGTTCGAAATGATATGAAACTTAATTTATCATTTATATATTTTACGAGGGAAGGTTATGATGGAAGTTCATGCTAAAAATCATCGGAAAATTAGATTCTATGAAACTTTTCGAAATGCAAGTTTCGGTCAAAAATCATAGTATATTAAACACTAGTTTCTGTCGAAAAAAATCAAATTTAATTGGGGACTGTTTGACATGATACAAGACTTTTCAGATCATTTTATATATGTTAAACGGGAAGGTTATGATGGTAGTCCATGCAAAAAAAATCATCTGAAAACTAGATTCTATGAAACTTTTCGAAATGCAAGTTTCGGCCAAAAAATCATAATATATTATCCACTAGTTTATACTAGTTTCAGTCAAAAATTAAATTAAATCGGGGACTATTCGAAATGATACGAAACTTCACATATCATTTATATAATTTACGAGGGAAGGTTATGATAAAATTCCATGCAAAAAATCATCGGAAAATTAGATTATATGAAATTTTTCGAAATGCAAGTAATGGTCAAAAATCATTGTATATTATACACTAGTTTCGGTCAAAAAAATTAAATTTAATTGGGGACTGTTTGACATGATACGAGACTTTTCAAATCTTTTATATATGTTAAGAGGGAACGTTATGATGGTAGACCATGCAAAAAAATCATCTGAAAACTAGATTCTATGAAACTTTTCAAAATCCAAGTTGCGGCCAAAAAATCATAATATATTATACACTAGTTTATACTAGTTTCGTCGAAAATCTAATTAAATCGGGGACTATTCGAAATGATACGAAACTTCACATATCATTTATATATTTTACGAGGGAAGGTTAAGATGGAAGTCCATGCAAAAAATCATCGGAAAATTAGATTCTATGGAACTTTTCGAAATGCATATTTCAGTCAAAAATCATAATATATTATACACTAGTTTCGGTCAAAAAAATAAATTTTAAGTGGGGACTATTTGAAATGATACGAGACTTTTCAGATCATTTATATATTTTAAGAGGGAAGGTTATGATGGTAGTCCATGCAAAAAAATAATCTGAAAACTGGATTCTATGAAACTTTTCGAAATTCAAGTTTCGGCCAAAAAATTATATTATATTATACACTAGTTTATACTAGTTTCGGTCAAAAATCGAATTAAATCGGGGATTGTTAGAAATGATACAAAACTTCACATATCATTTATATATTTTATGAGGGTAGGTTATGATGGAAGTCCATGCAAAAAATCATCGGAAAATTAGATTCTATGAAACTTTTCGAAATGCAAGTTTCGGTCAAAAATCATAGTATATTATTCACTAGTTTCGGTCAAAAAAATCAAATTTAATTCGAGACTGTTTGACATGATACGAGACTTTTCAGATCATTTATATATGTTAAAAGGGAAGGTTATGATTGTAGGCCATGCAAAAAAATGATCTGAACACTAGATTCTATGAAACTTTTCGAAATACGAGTTTCGGCCAAAAAATCATAATATATTATACACTAGTTTATACTAGTTTTGGTCAAAAATCAAATTAAATCGGGGACTGTTCGAAATGATATGAAACTTCACATATCATTTATATATTTTACGAGGGAAGGTTATGATGGAAGTCCATGCAAAAAATCATCGGAAAATTAGATTCTATGAAACTTTTCGAAATGCAAGTTTCGGTCAAAAATCATAGTATATTATACACTAGTTTCGGTCAAAAAAATCGAATTTAATTAGGGACTATATGAAATGATACGAGACTTTTCAGATCATTTATATATGTTAAGCGGGAAGGTTATGATGGTAGTCCATGTAAAAAAACCATCTGAAAACTAGATTCAATGAAACTTTTTGAAATGCAAGTATCGGGCAAAAAATCATAATATATTATACACTAGTTTATACTAGTTTCGGTCAAAAATCAAATTAAATCGGGGACTGTTCGAAATGATATGAAACTTCACATATCATTTATATATTTTAAGAGGGAAGGTTATGATAGAACTCCATGCAAAAATTCATCGAAAAATTAGATTCTTTGAAACTTTTCAAAACGTAAGTTTCGGTCAAAAATCATAGTATATTATACACTAGTTTCGATCAAAAAAATCAAATTAAATCGGGGACTGTTCGAAATGATATGAAACTTAATTTATCATTTATATATTTTACGAGGGAAGGTTATGATGGAAGTTCATGCTAAAAATCATCGGAAAATTAGATTCTATGAAACTTTTCGAAATGCAAGTTTCGGTCAAAAATCATAGTATATTAAACACTAGTTTCTGTCGAAAAAAATCAAATTTAATTGGGGACTGTTTGACATGATACAAGACTTTTCAGATCATTTATATATGTTAAAAGGGAAGGTTATGATGGTAGTCCATGCAAAAAAAATCATCTGAAAACTAGATTCTATGAAACTTTTCGAAATGCAAGTTTCGGCCAAAAAGTCATAATATATTATCCACTAGTTTATACTAGTTTCGGTCAAAAATTAAATTAAATCGGGGACTATTCGAAATGATACGAAACTTCACATATCATTTATATAATTTACGAGGGAAGGTTATGATAAAATTCCATGCAAAAAATCATCGGAAAATTAGATTATATGAAATTTTTCGAAATGCAAGTAATGGTCAAAAATCATTGTATATTATACACTAGTTTCGGTCAAAAAAATTAAATTTAACTGGGGACTGTTTGACATGATACGAGACTTTTCAAATCTTTTATATATGTTAAGAGGGAACGTTATGATGGTAGACCATGCAAAAAAATCATCTGAAAACTAGATTCTATGAAACTTTTCAAAATCCAAGTTGCGGCCAAAAAATCATAATATATTATACACTAGTTTATACTAGTTTCGTCGAAAATCTAATTAAATCGGGGACTATTCGAAATGATACGAAACTTCACATATCATTTATATATTTTACGAGGGAAGGTTAAGATGGAAGTCCATGCAAAAAATCATCGGAAAATTAGATTCTATGGAACTTTTCGAAATGCATATTTCAGTCAAAAATCATAATATATTATACACTAGTTTCGGTCAAAAAAATAAAATTTAAGTGGGGACTATTTGAAATGATAAGAGACTTTTCAGATCATTCATATATGTTAAGAGGGAAGGTTATGATGGTAGTCCATGCAAAAAAATAATCTGAAAACTGGATTCTATGAAACTTTTCGAAATTCAAGTTTCGGCCAAAAAAATATATTATATTATACACTAGTTTATACTAGTTTCGGTCAAAAATCGAATTAAATCGGAGACTGTTAGAAATGATTAAAAACTTCACATATCATTTATATATTTTATGAGGGAAGGTTATGGTGGAAGTCCATGGAAAAAATCATCGGAAAATTAGATTCTATGAAACTTTTCGAAATGCAAGTTTCCGTCAAAAATCATAGTATATTATTCACTAGTTTCGGTCAAAAAAATCAAATTTAATTCGAGACTGTTTGACATGATACGAGACTTTTCAGATCATTTATATATGTTAAAAGGGAAGGTTATGATTGTAGGCCATGCAAAAAAATGATCTGAACACTAGATTCTATGAAACTTTTCGAAATACGAGTTTCGGCCAAAAAATCATAATATATTATACACTAGTTTATACTAGTTTTGGTCAAAAATCAAATTAAATCGGGGACTGTTCGAAATGATATGAAACTTCACATATCATTTATATATTTTACGAGGGAAGGTTATGATGGAAGTCCATGCAAAAAATCATCGGAAAATTAGATTCTATGAAACTTTTCGAAATGCAAGTTTCGGTCAAAAATCATAGTATATTATACACTAGTTTCGGTCAAAAAAATCGAATTTAATTAGGGACTATATGAAATGATACGAGACTTTTCAGATCATTTATATATGTTAAGCGGGAAGGTTATGATGGTAGTCCATGTAAAAAAACCATCTGAAAACTAGATTCAATGAAACTTTTTGAAATGCAAGTTTCGGCCAAAAAATCATAATATATTATACACTAGTTTATACTAGTTTCGGTCAAAAATCAAATTAAATCGGGGACTGTTCGAAATGATATGAAACTTCACATATCATTTATATATTTTAAGAGGGAAGGTTATGATAGAACTCCATGCAAAAATTCATCGAAAAATTAGATTCTTTGAAACTTTTCAAAACGTAAGTTTCGGTCAAAAATCATAGTATATTATACACTAGTTTCGATCAAAAAAATCAAATTAAGTCGGGGACTGTTCGAAATGATATGAAACTTAATTTATCATTTATATATTTTACGAGGGAAGGTTATGATGGAAGTTCATGCTAAAAATCATCGGAAAATTAGATTCTATGAAACTTTTCGAAATGCAAGTTTCGGTCAAAAATCATAGTATATTAAACACTAGTTTCTGTCAAAAAAAATCAAATTTAATTGGGGACTGTTTGACATGATACAAGACTTTTCAGATCATTTATATATGTTAAAAGGGAAGGTTATGATGGTAGTCCATGCAAAAAAAATCATCTGAAAACTAGATTCTATGAAACTTTTCGAAATGCAAGTTTCGGCCAAAAAGTCATAATATATTATCCACTAGTTTATACTAGTTTCGGTCAAAAATTAAATTAAATCGGGGACTATTCGAAATGATACGAAACTTCACATATCATTTATATAATTTACGAGGGAAGGTTATGATAAAATTCCATGCAAAAAATCATCGGAAAATTAGATTATATGAAATTTTTCGAAATGCAAGTAATGGTCAAAAATCATTGTATATTATACACAAGTTTCGGTCAAAAAAATTAAATTTAACTGGCGACTGTTTGACATGATACGAGACTTTTCAAATATTTTATATATGTTAAGAGGGAACGTTATGATGGTAGACCATGCAAAAAAATCATCTGAAAACTAGATTCTATGAAACTTTTCAAAATCCATGTTGCGGCCAAAAAATCATAATATATTATACACTAGTTTATACTAGTTTCGTCGAAAATCTAATTAAATCGGGGACTATTCGAAATGATACGAAACTTCACATATCATTTATATATTTTACGAGGGAAGGTTAAGATGGAAGTCCATGCAAAAAATCATCGGAAAATTAGATTCTATGGAACTTTTCGAAATGCATATTTCAGTCAAAAATCATAATATATTATACACTAGTTTCGGTCAAAAAAATAAAATTTAAGTGGGGACTATTTGAAATGATAAGAGACTTTTCAGATCATTCATATATGTTAAGAGGGAAGGTTATGATGGTAGTCCATGCAAAAAAATAATCTGAAAACTGGATTCTATGAAACTTTTCGAAATTCAAGTTTCGGCCAAAAAAATATATTATATTATACACTAGTTTATACTAGTTTCGGTCAAAAATCGAATTAAATCGGAGACTGTTAGAAATGATACAAAACTTCACATATCATTTATATATTTTATGAGGGAAGGTTATGGTGGAAGTCCATGGAAAAAATCATCGGAAAATTAGATTCTATGAAACTTTTCGAAATGCAAGTTTCGGTCAAAAATCATAGTATATTATTCACTAGTTTCGGTCAAAAAAATCAAATTTAATTCGAGACTGTTTGACATGATACGAGACTTTTCAGATCATTTATATATGTTAAAAGGGAAGATTATGATTGTAGGCCATGCAAAAAAATGATCTGAACACTAGATTCTATGAAACTTTTCGAAATACGAGTTTCGGCCAAAAAATCATAATATATTATACACTAGTTTATACTAGTTTTGGTCAAAAATCAAATTAAATCGGGGACTGTTCGAAATGATATGAAACTTCACATATCATTTATATATTTTACGAGGGAAGGTTATGATGGAAGTCCATGCAAAAAATCATCGGAAAATTAGATTCTATGAAACTTTTCGAAATGCAAGTTTCGGTCAAAAATCATAGTATATTATACACTAGTTTCGGTCAAAAAAATCGAATTTAATTAGGGACTATATGAAATGATACGAGACTTTTCAGATCATTTATATATGTTAAGCGGGAAGGTTATGATGGTAGTCCATGTAAAAAAACCATCTGAAAACTAGATTCAATGAAACTTTTTGAAATGCAAGTATCGGGCAAAAAATCATAATATATTATACACTAGTTTATACTAGTTTCGGTCAAAAATCAAATTAAATCGGGGACTGTTCGAAATGATATGAAACATCACATATCATTTATATATTTTAAGAGGGAAGGTTATGATAGAACTCCATGCAAAAATTCATCGAAAAATTAGATTCTTTGAAACTTTTCAAAACGTAAGTTTCGGTCAAAAATCATAGTATATTATACACTAGTTTCGATCAAAAAAATCAAATTAAATCGGGGACTGTTCGAAATGATATGAAACTTAATTTATCATTTATATATTTTACGAGGGAAGGTTATGATGGAAGTTCATGCTAAAAATCATCGGAAAATTAGATTCTATGAAACTTTTCGAAATGCAAGTTTCGGTCAAAAATCATAGTATATTAAACACTAGTTTCTGTCGAAAAAAATCAAATTTAATTGGGGACTGTTTGACATGATACAAGACTTTTCAGATCATTTATATATGTTAAAAGGGAAGGTTATGATGGTAGTCCATGCAAAAAAAATCATCTGAAAACTAGATTCTATGAAACTTTTCGAAATGCAAGTTTCGGCCAAAAAGTCATAATATATTATCCACTAGTTTATACTAGTTTCGGTCAAAAATTAAATTAAATCGGGGACTATTCGAAATGATACGAAACTTCACATATCATTTATATAATTTACGAGGGAAGGTTATGATAAAATTCCATGCAAAAAATCATCGGAAAATTAGATTATATGAAATTTTTCGAAATGCAAGTAATGGTCAAAAATCATTGTATATTATACACTAGTTTCGGTCAAAAAAATTAAATTTAACTGGGGACTGTTTGACATGATACGAGACTTTTCAAATATTTTATATATGTTAAGAGGGAACGTTATGATGGTAGACCATGCAAAAAAATCATCTGAAAACTAGATTCTATGAAACTTTTCAAAATCCAAGTTGCGGCCAAAATATCATAATATATTATACACTAGTTTATACTAGTTTCGTCGAAAATCTAATTAAATCGGGGACTATTCGAAATGATACGAAACTTCACATATCATTTATATATTTTACGAGGGAAGGTTAAGATGGAAGTCCATGCAAAAAATCATCGGAAAATTAGATTCTATGGAACTTTTCGAAATGCATATTTCAGTCAAAAATCATAATATATTATACACTAGTTTCGGTCAAAAAAATAAAATTTAAGTGGGGACTATTTGAAATGATAAGAGACTTTTCAGATCATTCATATATGTTAAGAGGGAAGGTTATGATGGTAGTCCATGCAAAAAAATAATCTGAAAACTGGATTCTATGAAACTTTTCGAAATTCAAGTTTCGGCCAAAAAAATATATTATATTATACACTAGTTTATACTAGTTTCGGTCAAAAATCGAATTAAATCGGAGACTGTTAGAAATGATACAAAACTTCACATATCATTTATATATTTTATGAGGGAAGATTATGGTGGAAGTCCATGGAAAAAATCATCGGAAAATTAGATTCTATGAAACTTTTCGAAATGCAAGTTTCGGTCAAAAATCATAGTATATTATTCACTAGTTTCGGTCAAAAAAATCAAATTTAATTCGAGACTGTTTGACATGATACGAGACTTTTCAGATCATTTATATATGTTAAAAGGGAAGGTTATGATTGTAGGCCATGCAAAAAAATGATCTGAACACTAGATTCTATGAAACTTTTCGAAATACGAGTTTCGGCCAAAAAATCATAATATATTATACACTAGTTTATACTAGTTTTGGTCAAAAATCAAATTAAATCGGGGACTGTTCGAAATGATATGAAACTTCACATATCATTTATATATTTTACGAGGGAAGGTTATGATGGAAGTCCATGCAAAAAATCATCGGAAAATTAGATTCTATGAAACTTTTCGAAATGCAAGTTTCGGTCAAAAATCATAGTATATTATACACTAGTTTCGGTCAAAAAAATCGAATTTAATTAGGGACTATATGAAATGATACGAGACTTTTCAGATCATTTATATATGTTAAGCGGGAAGGTTATGATGGTAGTCCATGTAAAAAAAACATCTGAAAACTAGATTCAATGAAACTTTTTGAAATGCAAGTATCGGGCAAAAAATCATAATATATTATACACTAGTTTATACTAGTTTCGGTCAAAAATCAAATTAAATCGGGGACTGTTCGAAATGATATGAAACTTCACATATCATTTATATATTTTAAGAGGGAAGGTTATGATAGAACTCCATGCAAAAATTCATCGAAAAATTAGATTCTTTGAAACTTTTCAAAACGTAAGTTTCGGTCAAAAATCATAGTATATTATACACTAGTTTCGATCAAAAAAATCAAATTAAGTCGGGGACTGTTCGAAATGATATGAAACTTAATTTATCATTTATATATTTTACGAGGGAAGGTTATGATGGAAGTTCATGCTAAAAATCATCGGAAAATTAAATTCTATGAAACTTTTCGAAATGCAAGTTTCGGTCAAAAATCATAGTATATTAAACACTAGTTTCTGTCGAAAAAAATCAAATTTAATTGGGGACTGTTTGACATGATACAAGACTTTTCAGATCATTTATATATGTTAAAAGGGAAGGTTATGATGGTAGTCCATGCAAAAAAAATCATCTGAAAACTAGATTCTATGAAACTTTTCGAAATGCAAGTTTCGGCCAAAATGTCATAATATATTATCCACTAGTTTATACTAGTTTCGGTCAAAAATTAAATTAAATCGGGGACTATTCGAAATGATACGAAACTTCACATATCATTTATATAATTTACGAGGGAAGGTTATGATAAAATTCCATGCAAAAAATCATCGGAAAATTAGATTATATGAAATTTTTCGAAATGCAAGTAATGGTCAAAAATCATTGTATATTATACACTAGTTTCGGTCAAAAAAATTAAATTTAACTGGGGACTGTTTGACATGATACGAGACTTTTCAAATATTTTATATATGTTAAGAGGGAACGTTATGATGGTAGACCATGCAAAAAAATCATCTGAAAACTAGATTCTATGAAACTTTTCAAAATCCAAGTTGCGGCCAAAAAATCATAATATATTATACACTAGTTTATACTAGTTTCGTCGAAAATCTAATTAAATCGGGGACTATTCGAAATGATACGAAACTTCACATATCATTTATATATTTTACGAGGGAAGGTTAAGATGGAAGTCCATGCAAAAAATCATCGGAAAATTAGATTCTATGGAACTTTTCGAAATGCATATTTCAGTCAAAAATCATAATATATTATACACTAGTTTCGGTCAAAAAAATAAAATTTAAGTGGGGACTATTTGAAATGATAAGAGACTTTTCAGATCATTCATATATGTTAAGAGGGAAGGTTATGATGGTAGTCCATGCAAAAAAATAATCTGAAAACTGGATTCTATGAAACTTTTCGAAATTCAAGTTTCGGCCAAAAAAATATATTATATTATACACTAGTTTATACTAGTTTCGGTCAAAAATCGAATTAAATCGGAGACTGTTAGAAATGATACAAAACTTCACATATCATTTATATATTTTATGAGGGAAGGTTATGGTGGAAGTCCATGGAAAAAATCATCGGAAAATTAGATTCTATGAAACTTTTCGAAATGCAAGTTTCGGTCAAAAATCATAGTATATTATTCACTAGTTTCGGTCAAAAAAATCAAATTTAATTCGAGACTGTTTGACATGATACGAGACTTTTCAGATCATTTATATATGTTAAAAGGGAAGGTTATGATTGTAGGCCATGCAAAAAAATGATCTGAACACTGGATTCTATGAAACTTTTCGAAATACGAGTTTCGGCCAAACAATCATAATATATTATACACTAGTTTATACTAGTTTTGGTCAAAAATCAAATTAAATCGGGGACTGTTCGAAATGATATGAAACTTCACATATCATTTATATATTTTACGAGGGAAGGTTATGATGGAAGTCCACGCAAAAAATCATCGGAAAATTAGATTCTGTGAAACTTTTCGAAATGCAAATTTCGGTCAAAAAACATAGAATATTATACACTAGTTTCCGTCAAAAAAATCTAATTTAATTAGGGACTATTTGAAATGATACGAGACTTTTCAGATCATTTATATATGTTAAGAAAGAAGGTTATGATAGTAGTCCATGCAAAAAATCATCTGAAAACTAGACTCTAAGAAACTTTTCAAAATGCAAGTTTCGGGGCAAAAATCATAATATATTATGAATTAGTTTATACTAGTTTCGGTCAAAAATAAAATTAAATCGGGGACTGTTCGAAATGATATGAAACTTCATTTATCATTTATATATTTTACGAGGGAAGGTTATGTTGGAATTTCATGCTAAAAATCATCGGAAAATTAGATTCTATGAAACTTTTCGAAATGCCAGTTTCGGTCAAAAATCATAGTATATTATACACTAGTTTCTGTCTAAAAATATCAAATTTAATTGGGGATTGTTTGACATGATACGAGACTTTGTAGATCATTTATATATGTTAAAAGGGAATGTTATGATGGTAGTCCATGCAAAAAAAATCATCTGAAAACTAGATTCTATGAAACTTTTCGAAATGCAAGTTTCGGCCAAAAAATCATAATATATTATACACTAGTTTATACTAGTTTCGGTCAAAAATTAAATTAAATCGGGGACTATTCAAAATGATACGAAACTTCACATATCATTTATATAATTTACGAGGGAAGGTTATGATAAAAGTCCATGCAAAAAATCATCGGAAAATTAGATTATATGAAATTTTTCGAAATGCAAGTAATGGTCAAAAATCATAGTATATTATACACTAGTTTCGGTCAAAAATATTAAATTTAATTGGGCACTGTTTAACATGATACGAGACTTTTCAGATCATTTTATATGTTAAGAGGGAACGTTATGATGGTAGACCATGCAAAAAAATCATCTGAAAACTAGATTCTATGAAACTTTTCGAAATGCAAGTTTCGGCCAAAAAAACATAATATATTATACACTAGTTTATACTAGTTTCGGTCGAAAATCTAATTAAATCGGAGACTATTCGAAAAGATACTAAACTTCACATATCATTTATATATTTTACGAGGGAAGGTTATGATGGAAGTCCATGCAAAAAATCATCGGAAAATTAAATTCTATGAAACTTTTCGAAATGCATATTTCAGTCAAAAATCAGAATATATTATACACTAGTTTCGATCAAAAAAAATAAAATCTAAGTGGGGACTAATTGAAATGATACGAGACTTTTCATATCATTTATATATGTTAAGAGGGAAGGTTATGATGGTAGTCCATGCAAAAAAAATAATCTGAAAACTGGATTCTATGAAACGTTTCGAAATTCAAGTTTCGGCCTAAAAATCTTAATATATTATACACTAGTTTATACTAGTTTCGGTTAAAAATCAAATTAAATCGGGGACTGTTCGAAATGATATGAAACTTCACATATCATTTATATATTTTACGAGGGAAGATTATGGTGGAACTCCATGCAAAAAATCATCGGAAAATTAGATTCTACGAAACTTTTCGAAATGTAAATTTCGGTCAAAAATCATAGAATATTATACACTAGTTTCGGTCAAAAAAATCTAATTTAATTAGGGACTATTTTGAAATGATACGAGACTTTTCAGATCATTTATATATGTTAAAAGGGAAGGTTATGATTGTAGTCCATGCAAAAAAATGATCTGAAAACTAGATTCTATGAAACTTTTCGAAATACGAGTTTCGGCCAAAAAATTATAATATATTATACACTAGTTTATACTAGTTTTGGTCAAAAATCAAATTAAATCGGGGACTGTTCGAAATGATATGAAACTTCACATATCATTTATATATTTTACGAGGGAAGGTTATGATGGAAGTCCATGCAAAAAATCATCGGAAAATTAGATTCTATGAAACTTTTCGAAATGCATGTTTCGGTCAAAAATCATAGTATATTATACACTAGTTTCGGTCAAAAAAATCGAATTTAATTAGGGACTATTTGAAATGATACGAGACTTTTCAGATCATTTATATATGTTAAGAGGGAAGGTTATGATGGTAGTCCATGCAAAAAAACCATCTGAAAAATAGATTCTATGAAACTTTTCGAAATGCAAGTATCGGCCACAAAATCATAATATATTATACACTAGTTTTTACTAGTTTCGGTTGAAAATCAAATAAAATCGGGGACTGTTCGAAATGATACGAAACTTCACATATCATTTATATATTTTACGAGGGAAGATTATGATGGAATTCCACGCAAAAATTCATCGGAAAATTAGATTCTGTGAAACTTTTCGAAATGCAAATTTCGGTCAAAAATCATAGAATATTATACACTAGTTTCCGTCAAAAAAATATAATTTAATTAGGGACTATTTGAAATGATACGAGACTTTTCAGATCATTTATATATGTTAAGAAAGAAGGTTATGATGGTAGTCCATGCAAAAAATCATCTAAAAACTAGACTCTAAGAAACTTTTCAAAATGCAAGTTTCGGGGCAAAAATCATAATATATTATGAACTAGTTTATACTAGTTTCGGTCAAAAATAAAATTAAATCGGGGACTGTTCGAAATGATATGAAACTTCATTTATCATTTATATATTTTACGAGGGAAGGTTATGTTGGAATTTCATGCTAAAAATCATCGGAAAATTAGATTCTATGAAACTTTTCGAAATGCCAGTTTCGGTCAAAAATCATAGTATATTATACACTAGTTTCTGTCTAAAAATATCAAATTTAATTGGGGACTGTTTGACATGATACGAAACTTTATAGATCATTTATATATGTTAAAAGGGAAGGTTATGATGGTAGTCCATGCAAAAAAAATCATCTGAAAACTAGATTCTATGAAACTTTTCGAAATGCAAGTTTCGGCCAAAAAATCATAATATATTATACACTAGTTTATACTAGTTTCGGTCAAAAATTAAATTAAATCGGGGACTATTCAAAATGATACGAAACTTCACATATCATTTATATAATTTACGAGGGACAGTTATGATAAAAGTCCATGCAAAAAATCATCGGAAAATTAGATTATATTAAATTTTTCGAAATGCAAGTAATGGTCAAAAATCATAGTATATTATACACTAGTTTCGGTCAAAAATATTAAATTTAATTGGGCACTGTTTAACATGATACGAGACTTTTCAGATCATTTTATATGTTAAGAGGGAACGTTATGATGGTAGACCATGCAAAAAAATCATCTGAAAACTAGATTCTATGAAACTTTTCGAAATGCAAGTTTCGGCCAAAAAAACATAATATATTATACACTAGTTTATACTAGTTTCGGTCGAAAATCTAATTAAATCGGAGACTATTCGAAAAGATACGAAACTTCACATATCATTTATATATTTTACGAGGGAAGGTTATGATGGAAGTCCATGCAAAAAATCATCGGAAAATTAAATTCTATGAAACTTTTCGAAATGCATATTTCAGTCAAAAATCATAATATATTATACACTAGTTTCGATCAAAAAAATAAAATCTAAGTGGGGACTAATTGAAATGATACGAGACTTTTCATATCATTTATATATGTTAAGAGGGAAGGTTATGATGGTAGTCCATGCAAAAAAAATAATCTGAAAACTGGATTCTATGAAACTTTTCGAAATTCAAGTTTCGGCCAAAAAATCTTAATATATTATACACTAGTTTATACTAGTTTCGGTCAAAAATCAAATTAAATCGGGGACTGTTCGAAATGATATGAAACTTCACATATCATTAATATATTTTACGAGGGAAGATTATGGTGGAACTCCATGCAAAAAATCATCGGAAAATTAGATTCTATGAAACTTTTCCAAATGTAAATTTCGGTCAAAAATCATAGAATATTATACACTAGTTTCGGTCAAAAAAATCTAATTTAATTAGGGACTATTTTGAAATGATACGAGACTTTTCAGATCATTTATATATGTTAAAAGGGAAGGTTATGATTGTAGTCCATGCAAAAAAATGATCTGAAAACTAGATTCTATGAAACTTTTCGAAATACGAGTTTCGGCCAAAAAATTATAATATATTATACACTAGTTTATACTAGTTTTGGTCAAAAATCAAATTAAATCGGGGACTGTTCGAAATGATATGAAACTTCACATATCATTTATATATTTTACGAGGGAAGGTTATGATGGAAGTCCATGCAAAAAATCATCGGAAAATTAGATTCTATGAAACTTTTCGAAATGCAAGTTTCGGTCAAAAATCATAGTATATTATACACTAGTTTCGGTCAAAAAAATCGAATTTAATTAGGGACTATTTGAAATGATACGAGACTTTTCAGATCATTTATATATGTTAAGCGGGAAGGTTATGATGGTAGTCCATGCAAAAAAAAACATCTGAAAAATAGATTCAATGAAACTTTTTGAAATGCAAGTATCGGGCAAAAAATCATAATATATTATACACTAGTTTATACTAGTTTCGGTCAAAAATCAATCTAAATCGGGGACTGTTCGAAATGATATGAAACTTCACATATCATTTATATATTTTAAGAGGGAAGGTTATGATAGTACTCCATGCAAAAAATCATCGGAAAATTAGATTCTTTGAAACTTTTCAAAACGCAAGTTTCGGTAAAAAATCATAGTATATTATACACTAGTTTCGGTCAAAAAAATCAAATTAAATCAGGGACTGTTTCAAATGATATGAAACTTCATTTATCATTTATATATTTTACGAGGGAAGGTTATGATGCAAGTTCATGCTAAAAATCATCGGAAAATTAGATTCTATGAAACTTTTCGAAATGCCCGTTTCGGTCAAAAATCATAGTATATTATACACTAGTTTCTGTCAAAAAATATCAAATTTAATTGGGGACTGTTTGACATGATACGAGACTTTTCAGAACATTTATATATGTTAAAAGGGAAAGTTATGATGTTAGTCCATGCAAAAAAAATCATCTGAAAATTAGATTCTATGAAACTTTTCGAAATGCAAGTTTTGGCCAAAAAATCATAATATATTATCCACTTGTTTATACTAGTATCGGTCAAAAATTAAATTAAATCGGGGACTATTCGAAATGATACGAAACTTCACATATCATTTATATAATTTACGAGGGAAGGTTATGATAAAATTCCATGCAAAAAATCATCGGAAAATTAGATTATATGAAATTTTTCGAAATGCAAGTAATGGTCAAAAATCATTGTATATTATACACTAGTTTCGGTCAAAAAAATTAAATTTAATTGGGGACTGTTTGACATGATACGAGACTTTTCAAATCATTTATATATGTTAAGAGGGAACGTTATGATGGTAGACCATGCAAAAAAATCATCTGAAAACTAGATTCTATGAAACTTTTCGAAATCCAAGTTGCGGCCAAAAAATCATAATATATTATACACTAGTTTATACTAGTTTCGTCGAAAATCTAATTAAATCGGGGACTATTCGAAATGATACGAAACTTCACATATCATTTATATATTTTACGAGGGAAGGTTATGATGGAAGTCCATGCAAAAAATCATCGGAAAATTAGAATCTATGAAACTTTTCCTAATGCATATTTCAGTCAAAAATCATAATATATTATACACTAGTTTCGGTCAAAAAAATAAAATTTAAATGGGGACTATTTGAAATGATACGAGACTTTTCAGATCATTTATATATGTTAAGAGGGAAGGTTATGATGGTAGTCCATGCAAAAAAATCATCTGAAAAATAGATTCTATGAAACTTTTCGAAATGCAAGTATCGGCCACAAAATCATAATATATTATACACTAGTTTTTACTAGTTTCGGTTGAAAATCAAATAAAATCGGGGACTGTTCGAAATGATACGAAACTTCACATATCATTTATATATTTTACGAGGGAAGATTATGATGGAATTCCATGCAAAAAATTATCGGAAAATTAGATTCTATGAAACTTTTCGAAATGCAAATTTCGGTCAAAAATCATAGAATACTATACACTAGTTTCGGTCAAAAAAATCTAATTTAATTAGGGACTATTTGAAATGATACGAGACTTTTCAGATCATTTATATATGTTAAAAGGGAAGGTTATGATTGTAGTCCATGCAAAAAAATGATCTAAAAACTAGATTCTATGAAACTTATCGAAATACGAGTTTCGGCCAAAATATCATAATATATTATACACTAGTTTATACTAGTTTTGGTCAAAAATCAAATTAAATCTGGGACTGTTCGAAATGATATGAAACTTCACTTATCATTTATATATTTTACGAGGGAAGGTTATGATGGAAGTCCATGCAAAAAATCATCGGAAAATTAGATTCTATGAAACTTTTCGAAATGCAAGTTTCGGTCAAAAATCTTAGTATATTATACACTAGTTTCGGTCAAAAAAATCGAATTTAATTAGGGACTATATGAAATGATACGAGACTTTTCAGATCATTTATATATGTTAAGCAGGAAGGTTATGATGGTAGTCCATGCAAAAAAACCATCTGAAAAATAGATTCAATGAAACTTTTTGAAATGCAAGTATCGGGCAAAAAATCATAATATATTATACACTAGTTTATACTAGTTTCGGTCAAAAATCAAATTAAATTGGGGACTGTTCGAAATGATATGAAACTTCACATATCATTTATATATTTTAAGAGGGAAGGTTATGATAGAACTCCATGCAAAAAATCATCGAAAAATTAGATTCTTTGAAACTTTTCAAAACGCAAGTTACGGTCAAAAATCATAGTATATTATACACTAGTTTCGGTCAAAAAAATCAAATTAAATCGGGGACTGTTTCAAATGATAGGAAACTTCATTTATCATTTCTATATTTTACAAGGGAAGGTTATGATGGAAGTTCATGCTAAAAATCATCGGAAAATTAGATTCTATGAAACTTTTCGAAATGCAAGTTTCGGTCAAAAATCATAGTATATTATACACTAGTTTCTGTCAAAAAAAAATCAAATTTAATTGGGGACTGTTTGACATGATACGAGACTTTTCAGATCATTTATATATGTTAAGGGAAGGTTATGATGGTAGTCCATGCAAAAAAATCATCTGAAAACTAGATTCTATGAAACTTTTTGAAATGGAAGTTTCGGCCAAAAAATCATAATATATTATCCACTAGTTTATACTAGTTTCGGTCAAAAATTAAATTAAATCGGGGACTATTAGAAATGATACAAAACTTCACATATCATTTATATAATTTACGAGGGAAGGTTATGATAAAATTCCATGCAAAAAATAATCGGAAAATTAGATTATATGAAATTTTTCGAAATGCAAGTAATGGTCAAAAATCATTGTATATTATACACTAGTTTCGGTCAAAAAAATTAAATTTAATTGGGAACTGTTTGACATGATACGAGACTTTTCAAATCATTTATATATGTTAAGAGGGAACGTTATGATGGTAGACCATGCAAAAAAATCATCTGAAAACTAGATTCTATGAAACTTTTCGAAATCCAAGTTGCGGCCAAAAAATCATAATATATTATACACTAGTTTATACTAGTTTCGTCGAAAATCTAATTAAATCGGGGACTATTCGAAATGATACGAAACTTCACATATCATTTATATATTTTATGAGGGAATGTTATGATGGAAGTCCATGCAAAAAATCATCGGAAAATTAGAATCTATGAAACTTTTCGAAATGCATATTTCAGTCAAAAATCATATTATATTATACACTAGCTTCGGTCAAAAAAATAAAATTTAAATGGGGACTATTTGAAATGATACGTGACTTTTCAGATCATTTATATATGTTAAGAGGGAAGGTTATGATGGTAGTCCATGCAAAAAAATAATCTGAAAACTGGATTCTATGAAACTTTTTGAAATTCAAGTTTCGGCCAAAAAATCATATTATATTATACACTAGTTTATACTAGTTTCGGTCAAAAATCGAATTAAATCAGGGACTGTTTGAAATTATATGAAAATTCATTTATCATTTATATATTTTATGAGGGAAGGTTATGATGGAAGTCCATGCAAAAAATCATCGGAAAATTAGATTCTATGAAACTTTTCGAAATGCAAGTTTCGCTCAAAAATCATAGTATATTATTCACTAGTTTCGATCAAAAAAATCAAATTTAATTTGAGACTGTTTGACATGATACGAGACTTTTCAGATCATTTATATATATTAAAAGGGAAGGTTATGATTGTAGTCCATGCAAAAAAATGATCTGAAAACTAGATTCTATGAAACTTTTCGAAATACAAGTTTCGGCCAAAAAATCATAATATATTATACACTAGTTTATACTAGTATTGGTCAAAAATCAAATTAAATCGGGGACTGTTCGAAATGATATGAAACTTCACATATCATTTATATATTTTACGAGGGAAGGTTATGATGGAAGTCCATGCAAAAAATCATCGGAAAATTAGATTCTATGAAAATTTTCGAAATGCATGTTTCGGTCAAAAATCATAGTATATTATACATTAGTTTCGGTCAAAAAAATCGAATTTAATTAGGGACTATTTGAAATGATACGAGACTTTTCAGATCATTTATATATGTTAAGAGGGAAGGTTATGATAGTAGTCCATGCAAAAAAACAATCTGAAAAATAGATTCTATGAAACTTTTCGAAATGCAAGTATCGGCCACAAAATCATAATATATTATACACTAGTTTTTACTAGTTTCGGTTGAAAATCAAATAAAATTGGGGACTGTTCGAAATGATACGAAACTTCACATATCATTTATATATTTTACGAGGGAAGATTATGATGGAATTCCATGCAAAAAATCATCGGAAAATTAGATTTTGTGAAACTTTTCGAAATGCAAATTTCGGTCAAAAATCATAGAATATTATACACTAGTTTCGGTCAAAAAAATCTAAGTTAATTAGGGACTATTTGAAATGATACGAGACTTTTCAGATTATTTATATTTGTTAAGAAGGAAGGTTATGATGGTAGTCCAAGCAAAAAATCATCTGAAAACTAGACTCTAAGAAACTTTTCGAAATGCAAGTTTCGGGGCAAAAATCATAATATATTATGAACTAGTTTATACTAGTTTCGGTCAAAAATAAAATTAAATCGGGAACTGTTCGAAATGATATGAAACTTCATTTATCATTTATATATTTTACGAGGGAAGGTTATCTTGGAAGTTCATGCTTAAAATCATCGGAAAATTAGATTCTATGAAACTTTTCGAAATATCAGTTTCGGTCAAAAATCATAGTATATTATACACTAGTTTCTGTCAAATTTAATTCGGGACTATTTGACATGATACGAGACTTTGCAGATCATTTATATATGTTAAAAGGGAAGGTTATGATGGTAGTCCATGCAAAAAAAATCATCTGAAAACTAGATTCTATGAAACTTTTCGAAATGCAAGTTTCGGCCAAAAAATCATAATATATTATACACTAGTTTATACAAGTTTCGGTCAAAAATTAAATTAAATCGGGGACTATTCAAAATGATACGAAACTTCACATATCATTTATATAATTTACGAGGGAAGGTTATGATAAAAGTCCATGCAAAAAATCATCGGAAAATTAGATTATATTAAATTTTTCGAAATGCAAGTAATGGTCAAAAATCATAGTATATTATACACTAGTTTCGGTCAAAAATATTAAATTTAATTGGGCACTGTTTAACATGATACGAGACTTTTCAGATCATTTTATATGTTAAGAGGGAACGTTATGATGGTAGACCATGCAAAAAAATCATCTGAAAACTAAATTCTATGAAACTTTTCTAAATGCAAGTTTCGGCCACAAAATCATAATATATTATACACTAGTTTTTTCTAGTTTCGGTTGAAAATCAAATAAAATCAGGGACTGTTCGAAATGATACGAAACTTCACATATCGTTTATATATTTTACGAGGGAAGATTATGATGGAATTCCATGCAAAAAATCATCGGAAAATTAGATTTTGTGAAACTTTTCGAAATGCAAATTTCGGTCAAAAATCATAGAATATTATACACTAGTTTCGTTCAAAAAAATCTAATTTAATTAAGGACTATTTTAAATGATACGAGACTTTTCAGATCATTTATATTTTTTAAGAAGGAAGGTTATGTTGGTATTCCATGCAAAAAATCATCTGAAAACTAGACTTTAAGAAATTTTTCAAAATGCAAGTTTCGGGGCAAAAATCATAATATATTATGAACTAGTTTATACTAGTTTAGGTCAAAAATAAAATTAAATCGGGGACTGTTCGAAATGATATGAAACTTCATTTATCATTTATATATTTTACGAGGGAAGGTTATCTTGGAAGTTCATGCTAAAAATCATCGGAAAATTGGATTCTATGAAACTTTTCGAAATGCCAGTTTCGGTCAAAAATCATAGTATATTATACACTAGTTTCTGTCAAAAAATATCAAATTTAATTCGGGACTATTTGACATGATACGAGACTTTGCAGATCATTTATATATGTTAAAAGGGAAGGTTATGATGGTAGTCCATGCAAAAAAAATCATCTGAAAACTAGATTCTATGAAACTTTTCGAAATGAAAGTTTCGGCCAAAAAATCATAATATATTATACACTAGTTTATACTAGTTTCGGTCAAAAATTAAATTAAATCGGGGACTATTCAAAATGATACGAAACTTCACATATCATTTATATAATTTACGAGGCAATGTTATGATAAAAGTCCATGCAAAAAATCATCGAAAAATTAGATTATATTAAATTTTTCGAAATGCAAGTAATGGTCAAAAATCATAGTATATTATACACTAGTTTCGGTCAAAAATATTAAATTTAATTGGGCACTGTTTAACATGATACGAGACTTTTCAGATCATTTTATATGTTAAGAGGGAGCGTTATGATGGTAGACCATGCAAAAAAATCATCTGAAAACTAGATTCTATGAAACTTTTCTAAATGCAAGTTTCGGCCAAAAAAACATAATATATTATACACTAGTTTATACTAGTTTCGGTCGAAAATCTAATTAAATCGGGGACTATTCGAAAAGATACGAAACTTCACATATCATTTATATATTTTAAGAGGGAAGGTTATGATGGAAGTCCATTCAAAAAATCATCGGAAAATTAGATTCTATGAAACTTTTCGAAATGCATATTTCAGTCAAAAATCATAATATATTATACACTAGTTTCGATCAAAAAAATAAAATCTAAGTGGGGACTAATTTAAATGATACGAGACTTTTCATATCATTTATATATGTTAAGAGGGAAGGTTATGATGGTAGTCAATGCAAAAAAAAATAATCTGAAAACTGGATTCTATGAAACTTTTCGAAATTCAAGTTTCTGCCAAAAAATCATAATATATTATAAACTAGTTTATACTAGTTTCGGTCAAAAATCAAATTAAATCGGGGACTGTTCGAAATGATATGAAACTTCACATATCATTTATATATTTTACAAGGGAATATTATGGTGGAATTCCATGCAAAAAATCATCGGAAAATTAGATTCTATTAAACTTTTCGAAATGCAAATTTCGGTCAAAAATCATTGAATATTATACACTAGTTTCGGTCAAAAAAATCTAATTTAATTAGGGACTATATGAAATGATACGAGACTTTTCAGATCATTTATATATGTTAATAGGGAAGGTTATGATTGTAGTCCATGCAAAAAAATGATCTGAAATTTAGATTCTATGAAACTTTTCGAAATACGAGTTTAGGCCAAAAAATCATAATATATTATACACTAGTTTATACTAGTTTCGGTCAAAAATCAAATTAAATCGGGGATTGTTCGAAATGATATGAAACTTCACATATCATTTATATATTTTAAGAGGGAAGGTTATGATAGAACTCCATGCAAAAAATCATCGAAAAATTAGATTCTTTGAAACTTTTCAAAACGCAAGTTTAGGTCAAAAATCATAGTATATTATACACTAGTTTCGGTCAAAAAAATCAAATTAAATCGGGGACTGTTTGAAATGATATGAAACTTCATTTATCATTTATATATTTTACGAGGGAAGGTTATGATGGAAGTTCATGCTAAAAATCATCGGAAAATTGGATTCTATGAAACTTTTCGAAATGCCAGTTTCGGTCAAAAATCATAGTATATTATACACTAGTTTCTGTCAAAAAATATCAAATTTAATTGGGGATTGTTTGACATGATACGAGGCTTTTCAGATCATTTATATATGTTAAAAGGGAAGGTTATGATGGTAGTCCATGCAAAAAAAATCATCTGAAAACTAGATTCTATGAAACTTTTCGAAATGAAAGTTTCGGCCAAAAAATCATAATATATTATCCACTAGTTTATACTAGTTTCGGTCAAAAATTAAATTAAATCGGGGACTATTCAAAATGATACGAAACTTCACATATCATTTATATAATTTACGAGGCAATGTTATGATAAAAGTCCATGCAAAAAATCATCGAAAAATTAGATTATATTAAATTTTTCGAAATGCAAGTAATGGTCAAAAATCATAGTATATTATACACTAGTTTCGGTCAAAAATATTAAATTTAATTGGGCACTGTTTAACATGATACGAGACTTTTCAGATCATTTTATATGTTAAGAGGGAGCGTTATGATGGTAGACCATGCAAAAAAATCATCTGAAAACTAGATTCTATGAAACTTTTCTAAATGCAAGTTTCGGCCAAAAAAACATAATATATTATACACTAGTTTATACTAGTTTCGGTCGAAAATCTAATTAAATCGGGTACTATTCGAAAAGATACGAAACTTCACATATCATTTATATATTTTACGAGGGAAGGTTATGATGGAAGTCCATTCAAAAAATCATCGGAAAATTAGATTCTATGAAACTTTTCGAAATGCATATTTCAGTCAAAAATCATAATATATTATACACTAGTTTCGATCAAAAAAATAAAATCTAAGTGGGGACTAATTTAAATGATACGAGACTTTTCATATCATTTATATATGTTAAGAGGGAAGGTTATGATGGTAGTCCATGCAAAAAAAAATAATCTGAAAACTGGATTCTATGAAACTTTTCGAAATTCAAGTTTCTGCCAAAAAATCATAATATATTATAAACTAGTTTATACTAGTTTCGGTCAAAAATCAAATTAAATCGGGGACTGTTCGAAATGATATGAAACTTCACATATCATTTATATATTTTACAAGGGAATATTATGGTGGAATTCCATGCAAAAAATCATCGGAAAATTAGATTCTATTAAACTTTTCGAAATGCAAATTTCGGTCAAAAATCATTGAATATTATACACTAGTTTCGGTCAAAAAAATCTAATTTAATTAGGGACTATATGAAATGATACGAGACTTTTCAGATCATTTATATATGTTAATAGGGAAGGTTATGATTGTAGTCCATGCAAAAAAATGATCTGACAATTAGATTCTATGAAACTTTTCGAAATACGAGTTTAGGCCAAAAAATCATAATATATTATACACTAGTTTATACTAGTTTCGGTCAAAAATCAAATTAAATCGGGGACTGTTCGAAATGATATGAAACTTCACATATCATTTATATATTTTAAGAGGGAAGGTTATGATAGAACTCCATGCAAAAAATCATCGAAAAATTAGATTCTTTGAAACTTTTCAAAACGCAAGTTTAGGTCAAAAATCATAGTATATTATAAACTAGTTTCGGTCAAAAAAATCAAATTAAATCGGGGACTGTTTGAAATGATATGAAACTTCATTTATCATTTATATATTTTACGAGGGAAGGTTATGATGGAAGTTCATGCTAAAAATCATCGGAAAATTAGATTCTATGAAACTTTTCGAAATGCAAGTTTCGGTCAAAAATCATAGTATAATATACACTAGTTTCTGTCAAAAAAAATCAAATTTAATTGGGGATTGTTTGACATGATACGAGGCTTTTCAGATCATTTATATATGTTAAAAGGGAAGGTTATGATGGTAGTCCATGCAAAAAAAATCATCTGAAAACTAGATTCTATGAAACTTTTCGAAATGCAAGTTTCGGCCAAAAAATCATAATATATTATCCACTAGTTTATACTAGTTTCGGTCAAAAATTAAATTAAATCGGGGACTATTCGAAATGATACGAAACTTCACATATCATTTATATAATTTAAGAAGGAAGGTTATGATAAAATTCCATGCAAGAAATCATCGGAAAATTAGATTATATGAAATTTTTCGAAATGCAAGTTTCGGTCAAAAATCGTAGTATATTATACACTAGTTTCGGTGAAAAAAATCGAATTTAATTAGGGACTATTTGAAATGATACGAGACTTTTCAGATCATTTATATATGTTAAGAGGGAAGGTTATGATGGTAGTCCATGCAAAAAATCATCTGAAAAATAGATTCTATGAAACTTTTCGAAATGCAAGTATCAGCCACAAAATCATAATATATTATACACTAGTTTTTACTAGTTTCGGTTGAAAATCAAATAAAATCGGGGACTGTTCGAAATGATACGAAACTTCACATATCATTTATATATTTTACGAGGGAAGATTATGATGGAATTCCATGCAAAAAATCATCGGAAAATTAGATTTTGTGAAACTTTTCGAAATGCAAATTTCGGTCAAAAATCATAGAATATTATACACTAGTTTCGATCAAAAAAATCTAATTTAATTAGGGACTATTTGAAATGATACGAGACTTTTCAGATTATTTATATATGTTAAGAAAGAAGGTTATGATGGTAGTCCATGCAAAAAATCATCTGAAAACTAGACTCTAAGAAACTTTTCGAAATGCAAGTTTCGGGGCAAAAATCATAATATATTATGAACAAGTTTATACTAGTTTCGGTCAAAAATAAAATTAAATCGTGGACTGTTCGAAATGATATGAAACTTCATTTATCATTGATATATTTTACGAGGGAAGGTTATCTTGGAAGTTCATGCTAAAAATCATCGGAAAATTAGATTCTATGAAACTTTTCGAAATGCCAGTATCAGTCAAAAATCATAGTATATTATACACTAGTTTTTGTCAAAAAATATCAAATTTAATTCGGGACTATTTGACATGATACGAGACTTTGCAGATCATTTATATATGTTAAAAGGGGAGGTTATGATGGTAATCCATACAAAAAAAATCATTTGAAAACTAGATTCTATGAAACTTTTCGAAATGCAAGTTTCGGCCAAAAAATCATAATATATTATACACTAGTTTATACAAGTTTCGGTCAAAAATTAAATTAAATCGGGGACTATTCAAAATGATACGAAACTTCACATATCATTTATATAATTTACGAGGGAAGGTTATGATAAAAGTCCATGCAAAAAATCATCGGAAAATTAGATTATATTAAATTTTTCGAAATGCAAGTAATGGTCAAAAATCATAGTATATTATACACTAGTTTCGGTCAAAAATATTAAATTTAATTGGGCACTGTTTAACATGATACGAGACTTTTCAGATCATTTTATATGTTAAGAGGGAACGTTATGATGGTAGACCATGCAAAAAAATCATCTGAAAACTAAATTCTATGAAACTTTTCTAAATGCAAGTTTCGGCCACAAAATCATAATATATTATACACTAGTTTTTTCTAGTTTCGGTTGAAAATCAAATAAAATCAGGGACTGTTCGAAATGATACGAAACTTCACATATCGTTTATATATTTTACGAGGGAAGATTATGATGGAATTCCATGCAAAAAATCATCGGAAAATTAGATTTTGTGAAACTTTTCGAAATGCAAATTTCGGTCAAAAATCATAGAATATTATACACTAGTTTCGTTCAAAAAAATCTAATTTAATTAAGGACTATTTTAAATGATACGAGACTTTTCAGATCATTTATATTTTTTAAGAAGGAAGGTTATGTTGGTATTCCATGCAAAAAATCATCTGAAAACTAGACTTTAAGAAATTTTTCAAAATGCAAGTTTCGGGGCAAAAATCATAATATATTATGAACTAGTTTATACTAGTTTAGGTCAAAAATAAAATTAAATCGGGGACTGTTCGAAATGATATGAAACTTCATTTATCATTTATATATTTTACGAGGGAAGGTTATCTTGGAAGTTCATGCTAAAAATCATCGGAAAATTGGATTCTATGAAACTTTTCGAAATGCCAGTTTCGGTCAAAAATCATAGTATATTATACACTAGTTTCTGTCAAAAAATATCAAATTTAATTCGGGACTATTTGACATGATACGAGACTTTGCAGATCATTTATATATGTTAAAAGGGAAGGTTATGATGGTAGTCCATGCAAAAAAAATCATCTGAAAACTAGATTCTATGAAACTTTTCGAAATGAAAGTTTCGGCCAAAAAATCATAATATATTATACACTAGTTTATACTAGTTTCGGTCAAAAATTAAATTAAATCGGGGACTATTCAAAATGATACGAAACTTCACATATCATTTATATAATTTACGAGGCAATGTTATGATAAAAGTCCATGCAAAAAATCATCGAAAAATTAGATTATATTAAATTTTTCGAAATGCAAGTAATGGTCAAAAATCATAGTATATTATACACTAGTTTCGGTCAAAAATATTAAATTTAATTGGGCACTGTTTAACATGATACGAGACTTTTCAGATCATTTTATATGTTAAGAGGGAGCGTTATGATGGTAGACCATGCAAAAAAATCATCTGAAAACTAGATTCTATGAAACTTTTCTAAATGCAAGTTTCGGCCAAAAAAACATAATATATTATACACTAGTTTATACTAGTTTCGGTCGAAAATCTAATTAAATCGGGGACTATTCGAAAAGATACGAAACTTCACATATCATTTATATATTTTAAGAGGGAAGGTTATGATGGAAGTCCATTCAAAAAATCATCGGAAAATTAGATTCTATGAAACTTTTCGAAATGCATATTTCAGTCAAAAATCATAATATATTATACACTAGTTTCGATCAAAAAAATAAAATCTAAGTGGGGACTAATTTAAATGATACGAGACTTTTCATATCATTTATATATGTTAAGAGGGAAGGTTATGATGGTAGTCAATGCAAAAAAAAATAATCTGAAAACTGGATTCTATGAAACTTTTCGAAATTCAAGTTTCTGCCAAAAAATCATAATATATTATAAACTAGTTTATACTAGTTTCGGTCAAAAATCAAATTAAATCGGGGACTGTTCGAAATGATATGAAACTTCACATATCATTTATATATTTTACAAGGGAATATTATGGTGGAATTCCATGCAAAAAATCATCGGAAAATTAGATTCTATTAAACTTTTCGAAATGCAAATTTCGGTCAAAAATCATTGAATATTATACACTAGTTTCGGTCAAAAAAATCTAATTTAATTAGGGACTATATGAAATGATACGAGACTTTTCAGATCATTTATATATGTTAATAGGGAAGGTTATGATTGTAGTCCATGCAAAAAAATGATCTGAAATTTAGATTCTATGAAACTTTTCGAAATACGAGTTTAGGCCAAAAAATCATAATATATTATACACTAGTTTATACTAGTTTCGGTCAAAAATCAAATTAAATCGGGGATTGTTCGAAATGATATGAAACTTCACATATCATTTATATATTTTAAGAGGGAAGGTTATGATAGAACTCCATGCAAAAAATCATCGAAAAATTAGATTCTTTGAAACTTTTCAAAACGCAAGTTTAGGTCAAAAATCATAGTATATTATACACTAGTTTCGGTCAAAAAAATCAAATTAAATCGGGGACTGTTTGAAATGATATGAAACTTCATTTATCATTTATATATTTTACGAGGGAAGGTTATGATGGAAGTTCATGCTAAAAATCATCGGAAAATTGGATTCTATGAAACTTTTCGAAATGCCAGTTTCGGTCAAAAATCATAGTATATTATACACTAGTTTCTGTCAAAAAATATCAAATTTAATTGGGGATTGTTTGACATGATACGAGGCTTTTCAGATCATTTATATATGTTAAAAGGGAAGGTTATGATGGTAGTCCATGCAAAAAAAATCATCTGAAAACTAGATTCTATGAAACTTTTCGAAATGAAAGTTTCGGCCAAAAAATCATAATATATTATCCACTAGTTTATACTAGTTTCGGTCAAAAATTAAATTAAATCGGGGACTATTCAAAATGATACGAAACTTCACATATCATTTATATAATTTACGAGGCAATGTTATGATAAAAGTCCATGCAAAAAATCATCGAAAAATTAGATTATATTAAATTTTTCGAAATGCAAGTAATGGTCAAAAATCATAGTATATTATACACTAGTTTCGGTCAAAAATATTAAATTTAATTGGGCACTGTTTAACATGATACGAGACTTTTCAGATCATTTTATATGTTAAGAGGGAGCGTTATGATGGTAGACCATGCAAAAAAATCATCTGAAAACTAGATTCTATGAAACTTTTCTAAATGCAAGTTTCGGCCAAAAAAACATAATATATTATACACTAGTTTATACTAGTTTCGGTCGAAAATCTAATTAAATCGGGTACTATTCGAAAAGATACGAAACTTCACATATCATTTATATATTTTACGAGGGAAGGTTATGATGGAAGTCCATTCAAAAAATCATCGGAAAATTAGATTCTATGAAACTTTTCGAAATGCATATTTCAGTCAAAAATCATAATATATTATACACTAGTTTCGATCAAAAAAATAAAATCTAAGTGGGGACTAATTTAAATGATACGAGACTTTTCATATCATTTATATATGTTAAGAGGGAAGGTTATGATGGTAGTCCATGCAAAAAAAAATAATCTGAAAACTGGATTCTATGAAACTTTTCGAAATTCAAGTTTCTGCCAAAAAATCATAATATATTATAAACTAGTTTATACTAGTTTCGGTCAAAAATCAAATTAAATCGGGGACTGTTCGAAATGATATGAAACTTCACATATCATTTATATATTTTACAAGGGAATATTATGGTGGAATTCCATGCAAAAAATCATCGGAAAATTAGATTCTATTAAACTTTTCGAAATGCAAATTTCGGTCAAAAATCATTGAATATTATACACTAGTTTCGGTCAAAAAAATCTAATTTAATTAGGGACTATATGAAATGATACGAGACTTTTCAGATCATTTATATATGTTAATAGGGAAGGTTATGATTGTAGTCCATGCAAAAAAATGATCTGACAATTAGATTCTATGAAACTTTTCGAAATACGAGTTTAGGCCAAAAAATCATAATATATTATACACTAGTTTATACTAGTTTCGGTCAAAAATCAAATTAAATCGGGGACTGTTCGAAATGATATGAAACTTCACATATCATTTATATATTTTAAGAGGGAAGGTTATGATAGAACTCCATGCAAAAAATCCTCGAAAAATTAGATTCTTTGAAACTTTTCAAAACGCAAGTTTAGGTCAAAAATCATAGTATATTATACACTAGTTTCGGTCAAAAAAATCAAATTAAATCGGGGACTGTTTGAAATGATATGAAACTTCATTTATCATTTATATATTTTACGAGGGAAGGTTATGATGGAAGTTCATGCTAAAAATCATCGGAAAATTAGATTCTATGAAACTTTTCGAAATGCAAGTTTCGGTCAAAAATCATAGTATATTATACACTAGTTTCTGTCAAAAAAAATCAAATTTAATTGGGGATTGTTTGACATGATACGAGGCTTTTCAGATCATTTATATATGTTAAAAGGGAAGGTTATGATGGTAGTCCATGCAAAAAAAATCATCTGAAAACTAGATTCTATGAAACTTTTCGAAATGCAAGTTTCGGCCAAAAAATCATAATATATTATCCACTAGTTTATACTAGTTTCGGTCAAAAATTAAATTAAATCGGGGACTATTCGAAATGATACGAAACTTCACATATCATTTATATAATTTAAGAAGGAAGGTTATGATAAAATTCCATGCAAGAAATCATCGGAAAATTAGATTATATGAAATTTTTCGAAATGCAAGTTTCGGTCAAAAATCGTAGTATATTATACACTAGTTTCGGTGAAAAAAATCGAATTTAATTAGGGACTATTTGAAATGATACGAGACTTTTCAGATCATTTATATATGTTAAGAGGGAAGGTTATGATGGTAGTCCATGCAAAAAATCATCTGAAAAATAGATTCTATGAAACTTTTCGAAATGCAAGTATCGGCCACAAAATCATAATATATTATACACTAGTTTTTACTAGTTTCGGTTGAAAATCAAATAAAATCGGGGACTGTTCGAAATGATACGAAACTTCACATATCATTTATATATTTTACGAGGGAAGATTATGATGGAATTCCATGCAAAAAATCATCGGAAAATTAGATTTTGTGAAACTTTTCGAAATGCAAATTTCGGTCAAAAATCATAGAATATTATACACTAGTTTCGATCAAAAAAATCTAATTTAATTAGGGACTATTTGAAATGATACGAGACTTTTCAGATTATTTATATATGTTAAGAAAGAAGGTTATGATGGTAGTCCATGCAAAAAATCATCTGAAAACTAGACTCTAAGAAACTTTTCGAAATGCAAGTTTCGGGGCAAAAATCATAATATATTATGAACAAGTTTATACTAGTTTCGGTCAAAAATAAAATTAAATCGTGGACTGTTCGAAATGATATGAAACTTCATTTATCATTGATATATTTTACGAGGGAAGGTTATCTTGGAAGTTCATGCTAAAAATCATCGGAAAATTAGATTCTATGAAACTTTTCGAAATGCCAGTATCAGTCAAAAATCATAGTATATTATACACTAGTTTTTGTCAAAAAATATCAAATTTAATTCGGGACTATTTGACATGATACGAGACTTTGCAGATCATTTATATATGTTAAAAGGGGAGGTTATGATGGTAATCCATACAAAAAAAATCATTTGAAAACTAGATTCTATGAAACTTTTCGAAATGCAAGTTTCGGCCAAAAAATCATAATATATTATACACTAGTTTATACAAGTTTCGGTCAAAAATTAAATTAAATCGGGGACTATTCAAAATGATACGAAACTTCACATATCATTTATATAATTTACGAGGGAAGGTTATGATAAAAGTCCATGCAAAAAATCATCGGAAAATTAGATTATATTAAATTTTTCGAAATGCAAGTAATGGTCAAAAATCATAGTATATTATACACTAGTTTCGGTCAAAAATATTAAATTTAATTGGGCACTGTTTAACATGATACGAGACTTTTCAGATCATTTTATATGTTAAGAGGGAACGTTATGATGGTAGACCATGCAAAAAAATCATCTGAAAACTAGATTCTATGAAACTTTTCTAAATGCAAGTTTCGGCCAAAAACATAATATATTATACACTAATTAATACTAGTTTCGGTCGAAAATCAAATTAAATCGGGGACTATTCGAAAAGATACGAAACTTCACAAATCATTTATATATTTTACGAGGGAAGGTTATGATGGAAGTCCATTCAAAAAATCATCGGAAAATTAGATTCTATGAAACTTTTCGAAATGCATATTTCAGTCAAAAATCATAATATATTATACACTAGTTTCGATCAAAATAAAATCTAAGTGTCGACTAATTGAAATGATACGAGACTTTTCATATCATTTATATATGTTAAGAGGGAAGGTTAAGATGGTAGTCCATGCAAAAAAAATAATCTGAAAACTGGATTCTATGAAACTTTTCGAAATTAAAGTTTCGGCCAAAAAATCATATTATATTATACACTAGTTTATACTAGTTTATACTAGTTTCGGTCAAAAATCAAATTAAATCGGGGACAGTTCGAAATGATATGAAACTTCACATATCATTTACATATTTTACAAGGGAAGATTATGGTGGAATTCCATGCAAAAAATCATCGGAAAATTAGATTCTATGAAACTTTTCGAAATGCAAATTTCGGTCAAAAATCATAGAATACTATACACTAGTTTCGGTCAAAAAAATCTAATTTAATTAGGGACTATTTGAAATGATACGAGACTTTTCAGATCATTTATATATGTTAAAAGGGAAGGTTATGATTGTAGTCCATGCAAAAAAATGATCTAAAAACTAGATTCTATGAAACTTTTCGAAATACGAGTTTCGGCCAAAAAATCATAATATATTATACACTAGTTTATAGTAGTTTTGGTCATAAATCAAATTAAATCGGGGACTGTTCGAAATGATATGAAACTTCACTTATCATTTATATATTTTACGAGGGAAGGTTATGATGGAAGTCCATGCAAAAAATCATCGGAAAATTAGATTCTATGAAACTTTTCGAAATGCAAGTTTCGGTCAAAAATCATAGTATATTATACACTAGTTTCGGTCAAAAAAATCGAATTTAATTAGGGACTATATGAAATGATACGAGACTTTTAGGATCATTTATATATGTTAAGCAGGAAGGTTATGATGGTAGTCCATGCAAAAAAACCATCTGAAAAATAGATTCAATGAAACTTTTTGAAATGCAAGTATCGGGCAAAAAATCATAATATATTATACACTAGTTTATACTAGTTTCGGTCAAAAATCAAATTAAATTGGGGACTGTTCGAAATGATATGAAACTTCACATATCATTTATATATTTTAAGAGGGAAGGTTATGATAGAACTCCATGCAAAAAATCATCGAAAAATTAGATTCTTTGAAACTTTTCAAAACGCAAGTTTCGGTCAAAAATCATAGTATATTATACACTAGTTTCGGTCAAAAAAATCAAATTAAATCGGGGACTGTTTGAAATGATATGAAACTTCATTTATCATTTATATATTTTACGAGGGAAGGTTATGATGGAAGTTCATGCTAAAAATCATCGGAAAATTAGATTCTATGAAACTTTTCGAAATGCAAGTTTCGGTCAAAAATCATAGTATATTATACACTAGTTTCTGTCAAAAAAAATCAAATTTAATTGGGGATTGTTTGACATGATACGAGGCTTTTCAGATCATTTATATATGTTAAAAGGGAAGGTTATGATGGTAGTCCATGCAAAAAAAATCATCTGAAAACTAGATTCTATGAAACTTTTCGAAATGCAAGTTTCGGCCAAAAAATCATAATATATTATCCACTAGTTTATACTAGTTTCGGTCAAAAATTAAATTAAATCGGGGACTATTCGAAATGATACGAAACTTCACATATCATTTATATAATTTAAGAAGGAAGGTTATGATAAAATTCCATGCAAGAAATCATCGGAAAATTAGATTATATGAAATTTTTCGAAATGCAAGTTTCGGTCAAAAATCGTAGTATATTATACACTAGTTTCGGTGAAAAAAATCGAATTTAATTAGGGACTATTTGAAATGATACGAGACTTTTCAGATCATTTATATATGTTAAGAGGGAAGGTTATGATGGTAGTCCATGCAAAAAATCATCTGAAAAATAGATTCTATGAAACTTTTCGAAATGCAAGTATCGGCCACAAAATCATAATATATTATACACTAGTTTTTACTAGTTTCGGTTGAAAATCAAATAAAATCGGGGACTGTTCGAAATGATACGAAACTTCACATATCATTTATATATTTTACGAGGGAAGATTATGATGGAATTCCATGCAAAAAATCATCGGAAAATTAGATTTTGTGAAACTTTTCGAAATGCAAATTTCGGTCAAAAATCATAGAATATCATACACTAGTTTCGATCAAAAAAATCTAATTTAATTAGGGACTATTTGAAATGATACGAGACTTTTCAGATTATTTATATATGTTAAGAAAGAAGGTTATGATGGTAGTCCATGCAAAAAATCATCTGAAAACTAGACTCTAAGAAACTTTTCGAAATGCAAGTTTCGGGGCAAAAATCATAATATATTATGAACAAGTTTATACTAGTTTCGGTCAAAAATAAAATTAAATCGTGGACTGTTCGAAATGATATGAAACTTCATTTATCATTGATATATTTTACGAGGGAAGGTTATCTTGGAAGTTCACGCTAAAAATCATCGGAAAATTAGATTCTATGAAACTTTTCGAAATGCCAGTATCAGTCAAAAATCATAGTATATTATACACTAGTTTTTGTCAAAAAATATCAAATTTAATTCGGGACTATTTGACATGATACGAGACTTTGCAGATCATTTATATATGTTAAAAGGGGAGGTTATGATGGTAATCCATACAAAAAAAATCATTTGAAAACTAGATTCTATGAAACTTTTCGAAATGCAAGTTTCGGCCAAAAAATCATAATATATTATACACTAGTTTATACAAGTTTCGGTCAAAAATTAAATTAAATCGGGGACTATTCAAAATGATACGAAACTTCACATATCATTTATATAATTTACGAGGGAAGGTTATGATAAAAGTCCATGCAAAAAATCATCGGAAAATTAGATTATATTAAATTTTTCGAAATGCAAGTAATGGTCAAAAATCATAGTATATTATACACTAGTTTCGGTCAAAAATATTAAATTTAATTGGGCACTGTTTAACATGATACGAGACTTTTCAGATCATTTTATATGTTAAGAGGGAACGTTATGATGGTAGACCATGCAAAAAAATCATCTGAAAACTAGATTCTATGAAACTTTTCTAAATGCAAGTTTCGGCCAAAAACATAATATATTATACACTAGTTTATACTAGTTTCGGTCGAAAATCAAATTAAATCGGGGACTATTCGAAAAGATACGAAACTTCACAAATCATTTATATATTTTACGAGGGAAGGTTATGATGGAAGTCCATTCAAAAAATCATCGGAAAATTAGATTCTATGAAACTTTTCGAAATGCATATTTCAGTCAAAAATCATAATATATTATACACTAGTTTCGATCAAAATAAAATCTAAGTGTCGACTAATTGAAATGATACGAGACTTTTCATATCATTTATATATGTTAAGAGGGAAGGTTAAGATGGTAGTCCATGCAAAAAAAATAATCTGAAAACTGGATTCTATGAAACTTTTCGAAATTAAAGTTTCGGCCAAAAAATCATATTATATTATACACTAGTTTATACTAGTTTATACTAGTTTCGGTCAAAAATCAAATTAAATCGGGGACAGTTCGAAATGATATGAAACTTCACATATCATTTACATATTTTACAAGGGAAGATTATGGTGGAATTCCATGCAAAAAATCATCGGAAAATTAGATTCTATGAAACTTTTCGAAATGCAAATTTCGGTCAAAAATCATAGAATACTATACACTAGTTTCGGTCAAAAAAATCTAATTTAATTAGGGACTATTTGAAATGATACGAGACTTTTCAGATCATTTATATATGTTAAAAGGGAAGGTTATGATTGTAGTCCATGCAAAAAACTGATCTAAAAACTAGATTCTATGAAACTTTTCGAAATACGAGTTTCGGCCAAAAAATCATAATATATTATACACTAGTTTATAGTAGTTTTGGTCAAAAATCAAATTAAATCGGGGACTGTTCGAAATGATATGAAACTTCACTTATCATTTATATATTTTACGAGGGAAGGTTATGATGGAAGTCCATGCAAAAAATCATCGGAAAATTAGATTCTATGAAACTTTTCGAAATGCAAGTTTCGGTCAAAAATCATAGTATATTATACACTAGTTTCGGTCAAAAAAATCGAATTTAATTAGGGACTATATGAAATGATACGAGACTTTTCAGATCATTTATATATGTTAAGCAGGAAGGTTATGATGGTAGTCCATGCAAAAAAACCATCTGAAAAATAGATTCAATGAAACTTTTTGAAATGCAAGTATCGGGCAAAAAATCATAATATATTATACACTAGTTTATACTAGTTTCGGTCAAAAATCAAATTAAATTGGGGACTGTTCGAAATGATATGAAACTTCACATATCATTTATATATTTTAAGAGGGAAGGTTATGATAGAACTCCATGCAAAAAATCATCGAAAAATTAGATTCTTTGAAACTTTTCAAAACGCAAGTTTCGGTCAAAAATCATAGTATATTATACACTAGTTTCGGTCAAAAAAATCAAATTAAATCGGGGACTGTTTGAAATGATATGAAACTTCATTTATCATTTCTATATTTTACGAGGGAAGGTTATGATGGAAGTTCATGCTAAAAATCATCGGAAAATTAGATTCTATGAAACTTTTCGAAATGCAAGTTTCGGTCAAAAATCATAGTATATTATACACTAGTTTCTGTCCAAAAAAAAATCAAATTTAATTGGGGACTGTTTGACATGATACGAGACTTTTCAGATCATTTATATATGTTAAGGGAAGGTTATGATGGTAGTCCATGCAAAAAAATCATCTGAAAACTAGATTCTATGAAACTTTTCGAAATGGAAGTTTCGGCCAAAAAATCTTAATATATTATCCACTAGTTTATACTAGTTTCGGTCAAAAATTAAATTAAATCGGGGACTATTCGAAATGATACGAAACTTCACATATCATTTATATAATTTACGAGGGAAGGTTATGATAAAATTCCATGCAAAAAATCATCGGAAAATTAGATTATATGAAATTTTTCGAAATGCAAGTAATGGTCAAAAATCATTGTATATTATACACTAGTTTCGTTCAAAAAAATTAAATTTAATTGGGGACTGTTTGACATGATACGAGACTTTTCAAATCATTTATATATGTTAAGAGGGAACGTTATGATGGTAGACCATGCAAAAAAATCATCTGAAAACTAGATTCTATGAAACTTTTCGAAATCCAAGTTGCGGCCAAAAAATCATAATATATTATACACTAGTTTATACTAGTTTCGTCGAAAATCTAATTAAATCGGGGACTATTCGAAATGATACCAAACTTCACATATCATTTATATATTTTACGAGGGAATGTTATGATGGAAGTCCATGCAAAAAATCATCGGAAAATTAGAATCTATGAAACTTTTCGAAATGCATATTTCAGTCAAAAATCATATTATATTATACACTAGCTTCGGTCAAAAAAATAAAATTTAAATGGGGACTATTTGAAATGATACGTGACTTTTCAGATCATTTATATATGTTAAGAGGGAAGGTTATGATGGTAGTCCATGCAAAAAAATAATCTGAAAACTGGATTCTATGAAACTTTTTGAAATTCAAGTTTCGGCCAAAAAATCATATTATATTATACACTAGTTTATACTAGTTTCGGTCAAAAATCGAATTAAATCGGGGACTATTTGAAATTATATGAAAATTCATTTATCATTTATATATTTTATGAGGGAAGGTTATGATGGAAGTCCATGCAAAAAATCATCGGAAAATTAGATTTTATGAAACTTTTCGAAATGCAAGTTTCGCTCAAAAATCATAGTATATTATTCACTAGTTTCGATCAAAAAAATCAAATTTAATTTGAGACTGTTTGACATGATACGAGACTTTTCAGATCATTTATATATATTAAAAGGGAAGGTTATGATTGTAGTCCATGCAAAAAAATGATCTGAAAACTAGATTCTATGAAACTTTTCGAAATACAAGTTTCGGCCAAAAAATCATAATATATTATACACTAGTTTATACTAGTATTGGTCAAAAATCAAATTAAATCGGGGACTGTTCGAAATGATATGAAACTTCACATATCATTTATATATTTTACGAGGGAAGGTTATGATGGAAGTCCATGCAAAAAATCATCGGAAAATTAGATTCTATGAAAATTTTCGAAATGCATGTTTCGGTCAAAAATCATAGTATATTATACATTAGTTTCGGTCAAAAAAATCGAATTTAATTAGGGACTATTTGAAATGATACGAGACTTTTCAGATCATTTATATATGTTAAGAGGGAAGGTTATGATAGTAGTCCATGCAAAAAAACAATCTGAAAAATAGATTCTATGAAACTTTTCGAAATGCAAGTATCGGCCACAAAATCATAATATATTAACACTAGTTTTTACTAGTTTCGGTTGAAAATCAAATAAAATTGGGGACTGTTCGAAATGATACGAAACTTCACATATCATTTATATATTTTACGAGGGAAGATTATGATGGAATTCCATGCAAAAAATCATCGGAAAATTAGATTTTGTGAAACTTTTCGAAATGCAAATTTCGGTCAAAAATCATAGAATATTATACACTAGTTTCGGTCAAAAAAATCTAAAATAATTAGGGACTATTTGAAATGATACGAGACTTTTCAGATTATTTATATTTGTTAAGAAGGAAGGTTATGATGGTAGTCCAAGCAAAAAATCATCTGAAAGCTAGACTCTAAGAAACTTTTCGAAATGCAAGTTTCGGGGCAAAAATCATAATATATTATGAACTAGTTTATACTAGTTTCGGTCAAAAATAAAATTAAATCGGGAACTGTTCGAAATGATATGAAACTTCATTTATCATTTATATATTTTACGAGGGAAGGTTATCTTGGAAGTTCATGCTTAAAATCATCGGAAAATTAGATTCTATGAAACTTTTCGAAATATCAGTTTCGGTCAAAAATCATAGTATATTATACACTAGTTTCTGTCAAATTTAATTCGGGACTATTTGACATGATACGAGACTTTGCAGATCATTTATATATGTTAAAAGGGAAGGTTATGATGGTAGTCCATGCAAAAAAAATCATCTGAAAACTAGATTCTATGAAACTTTTCGAAATGCAAGTTTCGGCCAAAAAATCATAATATATTATACACTAGTTTATACTAGTTTCGGTCAAAAATTAAATTAAATCGGGGACTATTCAAAATGATACGAAACTTCACATATCATTTATATAATTTACGAGGGAATGTTATGATAAAAGTCCATGCAAAAAATCATCGAAAAATTAGATTATATTAAATTTTTCGAAATGCAAGTAATGGTCAAAAATCATAGTATATTATACACTAGTTTCGGTCAAAAATATTAAATTTAATTGGGCACTGTTTAACATGATACGAGACTTTTCAGATCATTTTATATGTTAAGAGGGAACGTTATGATGGTAGACCATGCAAAAAAATCATCTGAAAACTAGATTCTATGAAACTTTTCTAAATGCAAGTTTCGGCCACAAAATCATAATATATTATACACTAGTTTTTACTAGTTTCGGTTGAAAATCAAATAAAATCAGGGACTGTTCGAAATGATACGAAACTTCACATATCGTTTATATATTTTACGAGGGAAGATTATGATGGAATTCCATGCAAAAAATCATCGGAAAATTAGATTTTGTGAAACTTTTCGAAATGCAAATTTCGGTCAAAAATCATAGAATATTATACACTAGTTTCGTTCAAAAAAATCTAATTTAATTAAGGACTATTTTAAATGATATGAGACTTTTCAGATCATTTATATTTTTTAAGTAGGAAGGTTATGATGGTATTCCATGCAAAAAATCATCTGAAAACTAGACTCTAAGAAATTTTTCAAAATGCAAGTTTCGGGGCAAAAATCATAATATATTATGAACTAGTTTATACTAGTTTAGGTCAAAAATAAAATTAAATCGGGGACTGTTCGAAATGATATGAAACTTCATTTATCATTTATATATTTTACGAGGGAAGGTTATCTTGGAAGTTCATGCTAAAAATCATCGGAAAATTGGATTCTATGAAACTTTTCGAAATGCCAGTTTCGGTCAAAAATCATAGTATATTATACACTAGTTTCTGTCAAAAAATATCAAATTTAATTCGGGACTATTTGACATGATACGAGACTTTGCAGATCATTTATATATGTTAAAAGGGAAGGTTATGATGGTAGTCCATGCAAAAAAAATTATCTGAAAACTAGATTCTATGAAACTTTTCGAAATGCAAGTTTCGGCCAAAAAATCATAATATATTATACACTAGTTTATACTAGTTTCGGTCAAAAATTAAATTAAATCGGGGACTATTCAAAATGATACGAAACTTCACATATCATTTATATAATTTACGAGGCAATGTTATGATAAAAGTCCATGCAAAAAATCATCGAAAAATTAGATTATATTAAATTTTTCGAAATGCAAGTAATGGTCAAAAATCATAGTATATTATACACTAGTTTCGGTCAAAAATATTAAATTTAATTGGGCACTGTTTAACATGATACGAGACTTTTCAGATCATTTTATATGTTAAGAGGGAACGTTATGATGGTAGACCATGCAAAAAAATCATCTGAAAACTAGATTCTATGAAACTTTTCTAAATGCAAGTTTCGGCCAAAAAAACATAATATATTATACACTAGTTTATACTAGTTTCGGTCGAAAATCTAATTAAATCGGGGACTATTCGAAAAGATACGAAACTTCACATATCATTTATATATTTTACGAGGGAAGGTTATGATGGAAGTCCATTCAAAAAATCATCGGAAAATTAGATTCTATGAAACTTTTCGAAATGCATATTTCAGTCAAAAATCATAATATATTATACACTAGTTTCGATCAAAAAAATAAAATCTAAGTGGGGACTAATTTAAATGATACGAGACTTTTCATATCATTTATATATGTTAAGAGGGAAGGTTATGATGGTAGTCCATGCAAAAAAAAATAATCTGAAAACTGGATTCTATGAAACTTTTCGAAATTCAAGTTTCTGCCAAAAAATCATAATATATTATACACTAGTTTATACTAGTTTCGGTCAAAAATCAAATTAAATCGGGGACTGTTCGAAATGATATGAAACTTCACATATCATTTATATATTTTACAAGGGAATATTATGGTGGAATTCCATGCAAAAAATCATCGGAAAATTAGATTCTATGAAACTTTTCGAAATGCAAATTTCGGTCAAAAATCATTGAATATTATACACTAGTTTCGGTCAAAAAAATCTAATTTAATTAGGGACTATATGAAATGATACGAGACTTTTCAGATCATTTATATATGTTAATAGGGAAGGTTATGATTGTAGTCCATGCAAAAAAATGATCTGAAAATTAGATTCTATGAAACTTTTCGAAATATGAGTTTAGGCCAAAAAATCATAATATATTATACACTAGTTTATACTAGTTTTGGTCAAAAATCAAATTAAATCGGGGACTGTTCGAAATGATATGAAACTTCACATATCATTTATATATTTTACGAGGGAAGGTTATGATGGAAGTCCATGCAAAAAATCATCGGAAAATTAGATTCTATGAAACTTTTCGAAATGCAAGTTTCGGTCAAAAATCATAATATATTATACACTAGTTTCGATCAAAAAAATAAAATCTAAGTGGGGACTAATTTAAATGATACGAGACTTTACATATCATTTATATATGTTAAGCGGGAAGGTTATGATGGTAGTCCATGCAAAAAAACCATCTGAAAAATAGATTCAATGAAACTTTTTGAAATGCAAGTATCGGGCAAAAAATCATAATATATTATACACTAGTTTATACTAGTTTCGGTCAAAAATCAAATTAAATCGGAGACTGTTCGAAATGATATGAAACTTCACATATCATTTATATATTTTAAGAGGGAAGGTTATGATAGAACTTCATGCAAAAAATCATCGAAAAATTAGATTCTTTGAAACTTTTCAAAACGCAAGTTTCGGTCAAAAATCATAGTATATTATACACTAGTTTCGGTCAAAAAAATCAAATTAAATCGGGGACTGTTTGAAATGATATGAAACTTCATTTATCATTTATATATTTTACGAGGGAAGGTTATGATGGAAGTTCATGCTAAAAATCATCAGAAAATTAGAATCTATGAAACTTTTCGAAATGCAAGTTTCGGTCAAAAATCATTGTATATTATACACTAGTTTCTGTCAAAAAAATCAAATTTAATTGGGGACTGTTTGACATGATACGAGACTTTTCAGATCATTTATATATGTTAAAAGGGAAGGTTTATGATGGTAGTCCATGCAAAAAAAATCATCTGAAAACTAGATTCTATGAAACTTTTCGAAATGCAAGTTTCGGCCAAAAAATCATAATATATTATCCACTAGTTTATACTAGTTTCGGTCAAAAATTAAATTAAATCGGGGACTATTCGAAATGATACGAAACTTCACATATCATTTATATAATTTACGAGGGAAGGTTATGATAAAATTCCATGCAAAAAATCATCGGAAAATTAGATTATATGAAATTTTTCGAAATACAAGTAATGGTCAAAAATCATTGTATATTATACACTAGTTTCGGTTAAAAAAATTAAATTTAATTGGGGACTGTTTGACATGATACGAGACTTTTCAAATCATTTATATATGTTAAGAGGGAACGTTATGATGGTAGACCATGCAAAAAAATCATCTGAAAACTAGAATCTATGAAACTTTTCAAAATCCAAGTTGCGGCCAAAAAATAATAATATATTATAGACTAGATTATACTAGTTTCGTCGAAAATCTAATTAAATCGGGGACTATTCGAAATGATACGAAACTTCACATATCATTTATATATTTTACGAGGGAAGGTTATGATGGAAGTCCATGCAAAAGATCATCGGAAAATTAGAATCTATGAAACTTTTCGAAATGCATATTTCAGTCAAAAATCATAATATATTATACACTAGTTTCGGTCAAAAAAATAAAATTTAAATGGGGACTATTTGAAATGATACGAGACTTTTCAGATCATTTATATATGCTAAGAGGGAAGGTTATGATGGTAGTCCATGCAAAAAAATAATCTGAAAACTGGATTCTATGAAACTTTTCGAAATTCAAGTTTCGGCCAAAAAATCATATTATATTATACACTAGTTTATACTAGTTTCGGTCAAAAATCGAATTAAATCGGGGGCTGTTTGAAATGATATGAAACTTCATTAATCATTTATATATTTTGTGAGGGAAGGTTATGATGGAAGTCCATGCAAAAAATCATCGGAAAATTAGATTCTATGAAACTTTTCAAAATGCAAGTTTCGCTCAAAAATCATAGTATATTATTCACTAGTTTCGATCCAAAAAATCAAATTTAATTCGAGACTGTTTGACATGATACGAGACTTTTCAGATCATTTAAATATGTTAAAAGGGAAGTATATGATTGTAGTCCATGCAAAAAAATGATCTGAAAACTAGATTCTATGAAACTTTTCGAAATACAAGTTTCGGCCAAAAAATCATAATATATTATACACTAGTTTATACTAGTTTCGGTCAAAAATTGAATTAAATCGGGGATTATTCAAAATGATACGAAACTTCACATATCATTTATATAATTTACGAGGCAATGTTATGATAAAAGTCCATGCAAAAAATCATCGAAAAATTAGATTATATTAAATTTTTCGAAATGCAAGTAATGGTCAAAAATCATAGTATATTATACACTAGTTTCGGTCAAAAATATTAAATTTAATTGGGCACTGTTTAACATGATACGAGACTTTTCAGATCATTTTATATGTTAAGAGGGAACGTTATGATGGTAGACCATGCAAAAAAATCATCTGAAAACTAGATTCTATGAAACTTTTCTAATTGCAAGTTTCGGCCAAAAAAACATAATATATTATACACTAGTTTATACTAGTTTCGGTCGAAAATCTAATTAAATCGGGGACTATTCGAAAAGATACGAAACTTCACATATCATTTATATATTTTACGAGGGAAGGTTATGATGGAAGTCCATTCAAAAAATCATCGGAAAATTAGATTCTATGAAACTTTTCGAAATGCATATTTCAGTCAAAAATCATAATATATTATACACTAGTTTCGATCAAAAAAATAAAATCTAAGTGGGGACTAATTTAAATGATACGAGACTTTTCATATCATTTATATATGTTAAGAGGGAAGGTTATGATGGTAGTCCATGCAAAAAAAAATAATCTGAAAACTGGATTCTATGAAATTTTTCGAAATTCAAGTTTCTGCCAAAAAATCATAATATATTATACACTAGTTTATACTAGTTTCGGTCAAAAATCAAATTAAATCGGGGACTGTTCGAAATGATATGAAACTTCACATATCATTTATATATTTTACAAGGGAATATTATGGTGGAATTCCATGCAAAAAATCATCGGAAAATTAGATTCTATGAAACTTTTCGAAATGCAAATTTCGGTCAAAAATCATTGAATATTATACACTAGTTTCGGTCAAAAAAATCTAATTTAATTAGGGACTATATGAAATGATACGAGACTTTTCAGATCATTTATATATGTTAATAGGGAAGGTTATGATTGTAGTCCATGCAAAAAAATGATCTGAAAATTAGATTCTATGAAACTTTTCGAAATACGAGTTTAGGCCAAAAAATCATAATATATTATACACTAGTTTATACTAGTTTTGGTCAAAAATCAAATTAAATCGGGGACTGTTCGAAATGATATGAAACTTCACATATCATTTATATATTTTACGAGGGAAGGTTATGATGGAAGTCCATGCAAAAAATCATCGGAAAATTAGATTCTATGAAACTTTTCGAAATGCAAGTTTCGGTCAAAAATCATAATATATTATACACTAGTTTCGATCAAAAAAATAAAATCTAAGTGGGGACTAATTTAAATGATACGAGACTTTACATATCATTTATATATGTTAAGCGGGAAGGTTATGATGGTAGTCCATGCAAAAAAAACATCTGAAAAATAGATTCAATGAAACTTTTTGAAATGCAAGTATCGGGCAAAAAATCATAATATATTATACACTAGTTTATACTAGTTTCGGTCAAAAATCAAATTAAATCGGAGACTGTTCGAAATGATATGAAACTTCACATATCATTTATATATTTTAAGAGGGAAGGTTATGATAGAACTTCATGCAAAAAATCATCGAAAAATTAGATTCTTTGAAACTTTTCAAAACGCAAGTTTCGGTCAAAAATCATAGTATATTATACACTAGTTTCGGTCAAAAAAATCAAATTAAATCGGGGACTGTTTGAAATGATATGAAACTTCATTTATCATTTATATATTTTACGAGGGAAGGTTATGATGGAAGTTCATGCTAAAAATCATCAGAAAATTAGAATCTATGAAACTTTTCGAAATGCAAGTTTCGGTCAAAAATCATTGTATATTATACACTAGTTTCTGTCAAAAAAATCAAATTTAATTGGGGACTGTTTGACATGATACGAGACTTTTCAGATCATTTATATATGTTAAAAGGGAAGGTTTATGATGGTAGTCCATGCAAAAAAAATCATCTGAAAACTAGATTCTATGAAACTTTTCGAAATGCAAGTTTCGGCCAAAAAATCTTAATATATTATCCACTAGTTTATACTAGTTTCGGTCAAAAATTAAATTAAATCGGGGACTATTCGAAATGATACGAAACTTCACATATCATTTATATAATTTACGAGGGAAGGTTATGATAAAATTCCATGCAAAAAATCATCGGAAAATTAGATTATATGAAATTTTTCGAAATACAAGTAATGGTCAAAAATCATTGTATATTATACACTAGTTTCGGTTAAAAAAATTAAATTTAATTGGGGACTGTTTGACATGATACGAGACTTTTCAAATCATTTATATATGTTAAGAGGGAACGTTATGATGGTAGACCATGCAAAAAAATCATCTGAAAACTAGAATCTATGAAACTTTTCAAAATCCAAGTTGCGGCCAAAAAATAATAATATATTATAGACTAGATTATACTAGTTTCGTCGAAAATCTAATTAAATCGGGGACTATTCGAAATGATACGAAACTTCACATATCATTTATATATTTTACGAGGGAAGGTTATGATGGAAGTCCATGCAAAAGATCATCGGAAAATTAGAATCTATGAAACTTTTCGAAATGCATATTTCAGTCAAAAATCATAATATATTATACACTAGTTTCGGTCAAAAAAATAAAATTTAAATGGGGACTATTTGAAATGATACGAGACTTTTCAGATCATTTATATATGCTAAGAGGGAAGGTTATGATGGTAGTCCATGCAAAAAAATAATCTGAAAACTGGATTCTATGAAACTTTTCGAAATTCAAGTTTCGGCCAAAAAATCATATTATATTATACACTAGTTTATACTAGTTTCGGTCAAAAATCGAATTAAATCGGGGGCTGTTTGAAATGATATGAAACTTCATTAATCATTTATATATTTTGTGAGGGAAGGTTATGATGGAAGTCCATGCAAAAAATCATCGGAAAATTAGATTCTATGAAACTTTTCAAAATGCAAGTTTCGCTCAAAAATCATAGTATATTATTCACTAGTTTCGATCCAAAAAATCAAATTTAATTCGAGACTGTTTGACATGATACGAGACTTTTCAGATCATTTAAATATGTTAAAAGGGAAGTATATGATTGTAGTCCATGCAAAAAAATGATCTGAAAACTAGATTCTATGAAACTTTTCGAAATACAAGTTTCGGCCAAAAAATCATAATATATTATACACTAGTTTATACTAGTTTCGGTCAAAAATTGAATTAAATCGGGGATTATTCAAAATGATACGAAACTTCACATATCATTTATATAATTTACGAGGCAATGTTATGATAAAAGTCCATGCAAAAAATCATCGAAAAATTAGATTATATTAAATTTTTCGAAATGCAAGTAATGGTCAAAAATCATAGTATATTATACACTAGTTTCGGTCAAAAATATTAAATTTAATTGGGCACTGTTTAACATGATACGAGACTTTTCAGATCATTTTATATGTTAAGAGGGAACGTTATGATGGTAGACCATGCAAAAAAATCATCTGAAAACTAGATTCTATGAAACTTTTCTAATTGCAAGTTTCGGCCAAAAAAACATAATATATTATACACTAGTTTATACTAGTTTCGGTCGAAAATCTAATTAAATCGGGGACTATTCGAAAAGATACGAAACTTCACATATCATTTATATATTTTACGAGGGAAGGTTATGATGGAAGTCCATTCAAAAAATCATCGGAAAATTAGATTCTATGAAACTTTTCGAAATGCATATTTCAGTCAAAAATCATAATATATTATACACTAGTTTCGATCAAAAAAATAAAATCTAAGTGGGGACTAATTTAAATGATACGAGACTTTTCATATCATTTATATATGTTAAGAGGGAAGGTTATGATGGTAGTCCATGCAAAAAAAAATAATCTGAAAACTGGATTCTATGAAATTTTTCGAAATTCAAGTTTCTGCCAAAAAATCATAATATATTATACACTAGTTTATACTAGTTTCGGTCAAAAATCAAATTAAATCGGGGACTGTTCGAAATGATATGAAACTTCACATATCATTTATATATTTTACAAGGGAATATTATGGTGGAATTCCATGCAAAAAATCATCGGAAAATTAGATTCTATGAAACTTTTCGAAATGCAAATTTCGGTCAAAAATCATTGAATATTATACACTAGTTTCGGTCAAAAAAATCTAATTTAATTAGGGACTATATGAAATGATACGAGACTTTTCAGATCATTTATATATGTTAATAGGGAAGGTTATGATTGTAGTCCATGCAAAAAAATGATCTGAAAATTAGATTCTATGAAACTTTTCGAAATACGAGTTTAGGCCAAAAAATCATAATATATTATACACTAGTTTATACTAGTTTTGGTCAAAAATCAAATTAAATCGGGGACTGTTCGAAATGATATGAAACTTCACATATCATTTATATATTTTACGAGGGAAGGTTATGATGGAAGTCCATGCAAAAAATCATCGGAAAATTAGATTCTATGAAACTTTTCGAAATGCAAGTTTCGGTCAAAAATCATAATATATTATACACTAGTTTCGATCAAAAAAATAAAATCTAAGTGGGGACTAATTTAAATGATACGAGACTTTACATATCATTTATATATGTTAAGCGGGAAGGTTATGATGGTAGTCCATGCAAAAAAACCATCTGAAAAATAGATTCAATGAAACTTTTTGAAATGCAAGTATCGGGCAAAAAATCATAATATATTATACACTAGTTTATACTAGTTTCGGTCAAAAATCAAATTAAATCGGAGACTGTTCGAAATGATATGAAACTTCACATATCATTTATATATTTTAAGAGGGAAGGTTATGATAGAACTTCATGCAAAAAATCATCGAAAAATTAGATTCTTTGAAACTTTTCAAAACGCAAGTTTCGGTCAAAAATCATAGTATATTATACACTAGTTTCGGTCAAAAAAATCAAATTAAATCGGGGACTGTTTGAAATGATATGAAACTTCATTTATCATTTATATATTTTACGAGGGAAGGTTATGATGGAAGTTCATGCTAAAAATCATCAGAAAATTAGAATCTATGAAACTTTTCGAAATGCAAGTTTCGGTCAAAAATCATTGTATATTATACACTAGTTTCTGTCAAAAAAATCAAATTTAATTGGGGACTGTTTGACATGATACGAGACTTTTCAGATCATTTATATATGTTAAAAGGGAAGGTTTATGATGGTAGTCCATGCAAAAAAAATCATCTGAAAACTAGATTCTATGAAACTTTTCGAAATGCAAGTTTCGGCCAAAAAATCTTAATATATTATCCACTAGTTTATACTAGTTTCGGTCAAAAATTAAATTAAATCGGGGACTATTCGAAATGATACGAAACTTCACATATCATTTATATAATTTACGAGGGAAGGTTATGATAAAATTCCATGCAAAAAATCATCGGAAAATTAGATTATATGAAATTTTTCGAAATACAAGTAATGGTCAAAAATCATTGTATATTATACACTAGTTTCGGTTAAAAAAATTAAATTTAATTGGGGACTGTTTGACATGATACGAGACTTTTCAAATCATTTATATATGTTAAGAGGGAACGTTATGATGGTAGACCATGCAAAAAAATCATCTGAAAACTAGAATCTATGAAACTTTTCAAAATCCAAGTTGCGGCCAAAAAATAATAATATATTATAGACTAGATTATACTAGTTTCGTCGAAAATCTAATTAAATCGGGGACTATTCGAAATGATACGAAACTTCACATATCATTTATATATTTTACGAGGGAAGGTTATGATGGAAGTCCATGCAAAAGATCATCGGAAAATTAGAATCTATGAAACTTTTCGAAATGCATATTTCAGTCAAAAATCATAATATATTATACACTAGTTTCGGTCAAAAAAATAAAATTTAAATGGGGACTATTTGAAATGATACGAGACTTTTCAGATCATTTATATATGCTAAGAGGGAAGGTTATGATGGTAGTCCATGCAAAAAAATAATCTGAAAACTGGATTCTATGAAACTTTTCGAAATTCAAGTTTCGGCCAAAAAATCATATTATATTATACACTAGTTTATACTAGTTTCGGTCAAAAATCGAATTAAATCGGGGGCTGTTTGAAATGATATGAAACTTCATTAATCATTTATATATTTTGTGAGGGAAGGTTATGATGGAAGTCCATGCAAAAAATCATCGGAAAATTAGATTCTATGAAACTTTTCAAAATGCAAGTTTCGCTCAAAAATCATAGTATATTATTCACTAGTTTCGATCCAAAAAATCAAATTTAATTCGAGACTGTTTGACATGATACTAGACTTTTCAGATCATTTAAATATGTTAAAAGGGAAGTATATGATTGTAGTCCATGCAAAAAAATGATCTGAAAACTAGATTCTATGAAACTTTTCGAAATACAAGTTTCGGCCAAAAAATCATAATATATTATACACTAGTTTATACTAGTTTCGGTCAAAAATTAAATTAAATCGGGGACTATTCAAAATGATACGAAACTTCACATATCATTTATATAATTTACGAGGCAATGTTATGATAAAAGTCCATGCAAAAAATCATCGAAAAATTAGATTATATTAAATTTTTCGAAATGCAAGTAATGGTCAAAAATCATAGTATATTATACACTAGTTTCGGTCAAAAATATTAAATTTAATTGGGCACTGTTTAACATGATACGAGACTTTTCAGATCATTTTATATGTTAAGAGGGAACGTTATGATGGTAGACCATGCAAAAAAATCATCTGAAAACTAGATTCTATGAAACTTTTCTAAATGCAAGTTTCGGCCAAAAAAACATAATATATTATACACTAGTTTATACTAGTTTCGGTCGAAAATCTAATTAAATCGGGGACTATTCGAAAAGATACGAAACTTCACATATCATTTATATATTTTACGAGGGAAGGTTATGATGGAAGTCCATTCAAAAAATCATCGGAAAATTAGATTCTATGAAACTTTTCGAAATGCATATTTCAGTCAAAAATCATAATATATTATACACTAGTTTCGATCAAAAAAATAAAATCTAAGTGGGGACTAATTTAAATGATACGAGACTTTTCATATCATTTATATATGTTAAGAGGGAAGGTTATGATGGTAGTCCATGCAAAAAAAAATAATCTGAAAACTGGATTCTATGAAATTTTTCGAAATTCAAGTTTCTGCCAAAAAATCATAATATATTATACACTAGTTTATACTAGTTTCGGTCAAAAATCAAATTAAATCGGGGACTGTTCGAAATGATATGAAACTTCACATATCATTTATATATTTTACAAGGGAATATTATGGTGGAATTCCATGCAAAAAATCATCGGAAAATTAGATTCTATGAAACTTTTCGAAATGCAAATTTCGGTCAAAAATCATTGAATATTATACACTAGTTTCGGTCAAAAAAATCTAATTTAATTAGGGACTATATGAAATGATACGAGACTTTTCAGATCATTTATATATGTTAATAGGGAAGGTTATGATTGTAGTCCATGCAAAAAAATGATCTAAAAATTAGATTCTATGAAACGTTTCGAAATACGAGTTTAGGCCAAAAAATCATAATATATTATACACTAGTTTATACTAGTTTTGGTCAAAAATCAAATTAAATCGGGGACTGTTCGAAATGATATGAAACTTCACATATCATTTATATATTTTACGAGGGAAGGTTATGATGGAAGTCCATGCAAAAAATCATCGGAAAATTAGATTCTATGAAACTTTTCGAAATGCAAGTTTCGGTCAAAAATCATAATATATTATACACTAGTTTCGATCAAAAAAATAAAATCTAAGTGGGGACTAATTTAAATGATACGAGACTTTACATATCATTTATATATGTTAAGCGGGAAGGTTATGATGGTAGTCCATGCAAAAAAAACATCTGAAAAATAGATTCAATGAAACTTTTTGAAATGCAAGTATCGGGCAAAAAATCATAATATATTATACACTAGTTTATACTAGTTTCGGTCAAAAATCAAATTAAATCGGAGACTGTTCGAAATGATATGAAACTTCACATATCATTTATATATTTTAAGAGGGAAGGTTATGATAGAACTTCATGCAAAAAATCATCGAAAAATTAGATTCTTTGAAACTTTTCAAAACGCAAGTTTCGGTCAAAAATCATAGTATATTATACACTAGTTTCGGTCAAAAAAATCAAATTAAATCGGGGACTGTTTGAAATGATATGAAACTTCATTTATCATTTATATATTTTACGAGGGAAGGTTATGATGGAAGTTCATGCTAAAAATCATCAGAAAATTAGAATCTATGAAACTTTTCGAAATGCAAGTTTCGGTCAAAAATCATTGTATATTATACACTAGTTTCTGTCAAAAAAATCAAATTTAATTGGGGACTGTTTGACATGATACGAGACTTTTCAGATCATTTATATATGTTAAAAGGGAAGGTTTATGATGGTAGTCCATGCAAAAAAAATCATCTGAAAACTAGATTCTATGAAACTTTTCGAAATTCAAGTTTCGGCCAAAAAATCTTAATATATTATCCACTAGTTTATACTAGTTTCGGTCAAAAATTAAATTAAATCGGGGACTATTCGAAATGATACGAAACTTCACATATCATTTATATAATTAACGAGGGAAGGTTATGATAAAATTCCATGCAAAAAATCATCGGAAAATTAGATTATATGAAATTTTTCGAAATACAAGTAATGGTCAAAAATCATTGTATATTATACACTAGTTTCGGTTAAAAAAATTAAATTTAATTGGGGACTGTTTGACATGATACGAGACTTTTCAAATCATTTATATATGTTAAGAGGGAACGTTATTATGGTAGACCATGCAAAAAAATCATCTCAAAACTAGATTCTATGAAACTTTTCAAAATCCAAGTTGCGGCCAAAAAATAATAATATATTATAGACTAGATTATACTAGTTTCGTCGAAAATCTAATTAAATCGGGGACTATTCGAAATGATACGAAACTTCACATATCATTTATATATTTTACGAGGGAAGGTTATGATGGAAGTCCATGCAAAAGATCATCGGAAAATTAGAATCTATGAAACTTTTCGAAATGCATATTTCAGTCAAAAATCATAATATATAATACACTAGTTTCGGTCAAAAAAATAAAATTTAAATGGGGACTATTTGAAATGATACGAGACTTTTCAGATCATTTATATATGCTAAGAGGGAAGGTTATGATGGTAGTCCATGCAAAAAAATAATCTGAAAACTGGATTCTATGAAACTTTTCGAAATTCAAGTTTCGGCCAAAAAATCATATTATATTATACACTAGTTTATACAAGTTTCGGTCAAAAATCGAATTAAATCGGGGGCTGTTTGAAATGATATGAAACTTCATTAATCATTTATATATTTTGTGAGGGAAGGTTATGATGGAAGTCCATGCAAAAAATCATCGGAAAATTAGATTCTATGAAACTTTTCAAAATGCAAGTTTCGCTCAAAAATCATAGTATATTATTCACTAGTTTCGATCCAAAAAATCAAATTTAATTCGAGACTGTTTGACATGATACGAGACTTTTCAGATCATTTAAATATGTTAAAAGGGAAGTATATGATTGTAGTCCATGCAAAAAAATGATCTGAAAACTAGATTCTATGAAACTTTTCGAAATACAAGTTTCGGCCAAAAAATCATAATATATTATACACTAGTTTATACTAGTTTTGGTCAAAAATCAAATTAAATCGGGGACTGTTCGAAATGATATGAAACTTCACATATCATTTATATATTTTACGAGGGAAGGTTATGATGGAAGTCCATGCAAAAAATCATCGGAAAATTAGATTCTATGAAAATTTTCGAAATGCATGTTTCGGTCAAAAATCATAGTATATTATACACTAGTTTCGGTCAAAAAAATCGAATTTAATTAGGGACTATTTGAAATGATACAAGACTTTTCAGATCATTTATATATGTTAAGAGGGAAGGTTATGATGGTAGTCCATGCAAAAAAACCATCTGAAAAATAGGTTCTATGAAACTTTTCGAAATGCAAGTATCGACCACAAAATCATAATATATTATACATTAGTTTTTACTAGTTTCGGTTGAAAATCAAATAAAATCGGGGACTGTTCGAAATGATACGAAACTTCACATATCATTTATATATTTTACGAGGGAAGATTATGATGGAATTCCATGCAAAAAATCATCGGAAAATTAGATTTTGTGAAACTTTTCGAAATGCAAATTTCGGTCAAAAATCATAGAATATTATACAAGAGTTTCGTTCAAAAAATCTAATTTAATTAGGGACTATTTTAAATGATACGAGACTTTTCAGATCATTTATATTTGTTAAGAAGGAAGGTTATGATGGTATTCCATGCAAAAAATCATCTAAAAACTAGACTCTAAGAAATTTTTCAAAATGCAAGTTTCGGGGCAAAAATCATAATATATTATGAACTAGTTTATACTAGTTTCGGTCAAAAATAAAATTAAATCGGGGACTGTTCGAAATGATATGAAACTTCATTTATCATTTATGTATTTTACGAGGGAAGGTTATCTTGGAAGTTCATGCTAAAAATCATCGGAAAATTAGATTCTATGAAACTTTTCGAAATGCCAGTTTCGGTCAAAAATCATAGTATATTATACACTAGTTTCTGTCAAAAAATATCAAATTTAATTCGGGACTATTTGACATGATACGAGACTTTGCAGATCATTTATATATGTTAAAAGGGAAGGTTATGATGGTAGTCCATGCAAAAAAAATCATCTGAAAACTAGATTCTATGAAACTTTTCGAAATGCAAGTTTCGGCCAAAAAATCATAATATATTATACACTAGTTAATACTAGTTTCGGTCAAAAATTAAATTAAATCGGGGACTATTCAAAATGATACGAAACTTCACATATCATTTATATAATTTACGAGGGAAGGTTATGATAAAAGTCCATGCAAAAAATCATCGGAAAATTAGATTATATTAAATTTTTCGAAATGCAAGTAATGGTCAAAAATCATAGTATATTATACACTTGTTTCGGTCAAAAATATTAAATTTAATTGGGCACTGTTTAACATGATACGAGACTTTTCAAATCATTTTATATGTTAAGAGGGAACGTTATGATGGTAGACCATGCAAAAAAATCATTTGAAAACTAGATTCTATGAAACTTTTCAAAATGCAAGTTTCGGCCAAAAAAACATAATATATTATACACTAGTTTATACTAGTTTCGGTCGAAAATCTAATTAAATCGGGGACTATTCGAAAAGATACGAAACTTCACATATCATTTATATATTTTACGAGGGAAGGTTATGATGGAAGTCCATGCAAAAAATCATCGGAAAATTAGATTCTATGAAACTTTTCGAAATGCATATTTCATTCAAAAATCATAATATATTATACAATAGTTTCGGTCTAAAAAATAAAATCTAAGTGGGGACTATTTGAAATGATACGAGACTTTTCATATCATTTATATATGTTAAGAGGGAAGGTTATGATGGTAGTCCATGCAAAAAAATAATCTGAAAACTGGATTCTATGAAAATTTTCGAAATTAAAATTCCGGCCAAAAAATCATATTATATTATACACTAGTTTATACTTGTTTCGGTCAAAAATCGAATTAAATCGGGGACTGTTAGAAATGATACAAAACTTCACATATCATTTATATATTTTATGAGGGAAGGTTATGATGGAATTCCATGCAAAAAATCATCGGAAAATTAGATTCTATGAAACTTTTTGAAATGCAAGTTTCGGTCAAAAATCATATTATATTATTCATTAGTTTCGGTCAAAAAAATCAAATTTAATTTGAGACTGTTTGACATGATACGAGACTTTTCAGATCATTTATATATGTTAAAAGGGAAGGTTATGATTGTAGTCCATGCAAAAAAATGATCTGAAAACTAGATTCTATGAAACTTTTCGAAATACAAGTTTCGGCCAAAAAATCATAATATATTATACACTAGTTTATACTTGTTTTGGTCAAAAATCAAATTAAATCGGGGACTGTTCGAAATGATATGAAACTTCACATATCATTTATATATTTTACGAGGGAAGGTTATGATGGAAGTCCATGCAAAAAATCATCGGAAAATTAGATTCTATGAAAATTTTCGAAATGCAAGTTTCGGTCAAAAATCATAGTATATTATACACTAGTTTCGGTCAAAAAAATCAAATTTAATTCGAGACTGTTTGACATGATACGAGACTTTTCAGATCATTTAAATATGTTAAAAGGGAAGTATATGATTGTAGTCCATGCAAAAAAATGATCTGAAAACTAGATTCTATGAAACTTTTCGAAATACAAGTTTCGGCCAAAAAATCATAATATATTATACACTAGTTTATACTAGTTTTGGTCAAAAATCAAATTAAATCGGGGACTGTTCGAAATGATATGAAACTTCACATATCATTTATATATTTTACGAGGGAAGGTTATGATGGAAGTCCATGCAAAAAATCATCGGAAAATTAGATTCTATGAAAATTTTCGAAATGCATGTTTCGGTCAAAAATCATAGTATATTATACACTAGTTTCGGTCAAAAAAAATCGAATTTAATTAGGGACTATTTGAAATGATACAAGACTTTTCAGATCATTTATATATGTTAAGAGGGAAGGTTATGATGGTAGTCCATGCAAAAAAACCATCTGAAAAATAGGTTCTATGAAACTTTTCGAAATGCAAGTATCGACCACAAAATCATAATATATTATACATTAGTTTTTACTAGTTTCGGTTGAAAATCAAATAAAATCGGGGACTGTTCGAAATGATACGAAACTTCACATATCATTTATATATTTTACGAGGGAAGATTATGATGGAATTCCATGCAAAAAATCATCGGAAAATTAGATTTTGTGAAACTTTTCGAAATGCAAATTTCGGTCAAAAATCATAGAATATTATACAAGAGTTTCGTTCAAAAAATCTAATTTAATTAGGGACTATTTTAAATGATACGAGACTTTTCAGATCATTTATATTTGTTAAGAAGGAAGGTTATGATGGTATTCCATGCAAAAAATCATCTAAAAACTAGACTCTAAGAAATTTTTCAAAATGCAAGTTTCGGGGCAAAAATCATAATATATTATGAACTAGTTTATACTAGTTTCGGTCAAAAATAAAATTAAATCGGGGACTGTTCGAAATGATATGAAACTTCATTTATCATTTATGTATTTTACGAGGGAAGGTTATCTTGGAAGTTCATGCTAAAAATCATCGGAAAATTAGATTCTATGAAACTTTTCGAAATGCCAGTTTCGGTCAAAAATCATAGTATATTATACACTAGTTTCTGTCAAAAAATATCAAATTTAATTCGGGACTATTTGACATGATACGAGACTTTGCAGATCATTTATATATGTTAAAAGGGAAGGTTATGATGGTAGTCCATGCAAAAAAAATCATCTGAAAACTAGATTCTATGAAACTTTTCGAAATGCAAGTTTCGGCCAAAAAATCATAATATATTATACACTAGTTAATACTAGTTTCGGTCAAAAATTAAATTAAATCGGGGACTATTCAAAATGATACGAAACTTCACATATCATTTATATAATTTACGAGGGAAGGTTATGATAAAAGTCCATGCAAAAAATCATCGGAAAATTAGATTATATTAAATTTTTCGAAATGCAAGTAATGGTCAAAAATCATAGTATATTATACACTTGTTTCGGTCAAAAATATTAAATTTAATTGGGCACTGTTTAACATGATACGAGACTTTTCAAATCATTTTATATGTTAAGAGGGAACGTTATGATGGTAGACCATGCAAAAAAATCATTTGAAAACTAGATTCTATGAAACTTTTCAAAATGCAAGTTTCGGCCAAAAAAACATAATATATTATACACTAGTTTATACTAGTTTCGGTCGAAAATCTAATTAAATCGGGGACTATTCGAAAAGATACGAAACTTCACATATCATTTATATATTTTACGAGGGAAGGTTATGATGGAAGTCCATGCAAAAAATCATCGGAAAATTAGATTCTATGAAACTTTTCGAAATGCATATTTCATTCAAAAATCATAATATATTATACAATAGTTTCGGTCTAAAAAATAAAATCTAAGTGGGGACTATTTGAAATGATACGAGACTTTTCATATCATTTATATATGTTAAGAGGGAAGGTTATGATGGTAGTCCATGCAAAAAAATAATCTGAAAACTGGATTCTATGAAAATTTTCGAAATTAAAATTCCGGCCAAAAAATCATATTATATTATACACTAGTTTATACTTGTTTCGGTCAAAAATCGAATTAAATCGGGGACTGTTAGAAATGATACAAAACTTCACATATCATTTATATATTTTATGAGGGAAGGTTATGATGGAATTCCATGCAAAAAATCATCGGAAAATTAGATTCTATGAAACTTTTTGAAATGCAAGTTTCGGTCAAAAATCATATTATATTATTCATTAGTTTCGGTCAAAAAAATCAAATTTAATTTGAGACTGTTTGACATGATACGAGACTTTTCAGATCATTTATATATGTTAAAAGGGAAGGTTATGATTGTAGTCCATGCAAAAAAATGATCTGAAAACTAGATTCTATGAAACTTTTCGAAATACAAGTTTCGGCCAAAAAATCATAATATATTATACACTAGTTTATACTTGTTTTGGTCAAAAATCAAATTAAATCGGGGACTGTTCGAAATGATATGAAACTTCACATATCATTTATATATTTTACGAGGGAAGGTTATGATGGAAGTCCATGCAAAAAATCATCGGAAAATTAGATTCTATGAAAATTTTCGAAATGCAAGTTTCGGTCAAAAATCATAGTATATTATACACTAGTTTCGGTCAAAAAAATCGAATTTAATTAGGGACTATTTGAAATGATACAAGACTTTTCAGATCATTTATATATGTTAAGAGGGAAGGTTATGATGGTAGTCCATGCAAAAAAACCATCTGAAAAATAGATTCTATGAAACTTTTCGAAATGCAAGTATCGGCCATAAAATCATAATATATTATACACTAGTTTTTACTAGTTTCGGTTGAAAATCAAATAAAATCGGGGACTGTTCGAAATGATACGAAACTTCACATATCATTTATATATTTTACGAGGGAAGATTATGATGGAATTCCATGCAAAAAATCATCGGAAAATTAGATTTTGTGAAACTTTTCGAAATGCAAATTTCGGTCAAAAATCATAGAATATTATACACTAGTTTCGTTCAAAAAAATCTAATTTAATTAGGGACTATTTTAAATGATACGAGACTTTTCAGATCATTTATATTTGTTAAGAAGGAAGGTTATGATGGTATTCCATGCAAAAAATCATCTGAAAACTAGACTCTAAGAAATTTTTCAAAATGCAAGTTTCGGGGCAAAAATCATAATATATTATGAACTAGTTTATACTAGTTTCGGTCAAAAATAAAATTAAATCGGGGACTGCTCGAAATGATATGAAACTTCATTTATCATTTATGTATTTTACGAGGGAAGGTTATCTTGGAAGTTCATGCTAAAAATCATCGGAAAATTAGATTCTATGAAACTTTTCGAAATGCCAGTTTCGGTCAAAAATCATAGTATATTATACACTAGTTTCTGTCAAAAAATATCAAATTTAATTCGGGACAATTTGACATGATACGAGACTTTGCAGATCATTTATATATGTTAAAAGGGAAGGTTATGATGGTAGTCCATGCAAAAAAAATCATCTGAAAACTAGATTCTATGAAACTTTTCGAAATGCAAGTTTCGGCCAAAAAATCATAATATATTATACACTAGTTTATACTAGTTTCGGTCAAAAATTAAATTAAATCGGGGACTATTCAAAATGATACGAAACTTCACATATCATTTATATAATTTACGAGGGAAGGTTATGATAAAAGTCCATGCAAAAAATCATCGGAAAATTAGATTATATTAAATTTTTCGAAATGCAAGTAATGGTCAAAAATCATAGTATATTATACACTTGTTTCGGTCAAAAATATTAAATTTAATTGGGCACTGTTTAACATGATACGAGACTTTTCAAATCATTTTATATGTTAAGAGGGAACGTTATGATGGTAGACCATGCAAAAAAATCATTTGAAAACTAGATTCTATGAAACTTTTCGAAATGCAAGTTTCGGCCAAAAAAACATAATATATTATACACTAGTTTATACTAGTTTCGGTCGAAAATCTAATTAAATCGGGGACTATTCGAAAAGATACGAAACTTCACATATCATTTATATATTTTACGAGGGAAGGTTATGATGGAAGTCCATGCAAAAAATCATCGGAAAATTAGATTCTATGAAACTTTTCGAAATGCATATTTCAGTCAAAAATTATAATATATTATACACTAATTTCGGTCAAAAAAAATAAAATCTAAGTGGGGACTAATTGAAATGATACGAGACTTTTCATATCATTTATATATGTTAAGAGGGAAGGTTATGATGGTAGTCCATGCAAAAAATCATCGGAAAATTAGATTCTATGAAACTTTTCGAAATGCAAGTTTCGGTCAAAAATCATATTATATTATTCATTAGTTTCGGTCAAAAAAATCAAATTTAATTTGAGACTGTTTGACATGATACGAGACTTTTCAGATCATTTATATATGTTAAAAGGGAAGGTTATGATTGTAGTCCATGCAAAAAATGATCTGAAAACTAGATTCTATGAAACTTTTCGAAATACAAGTTTCGGCCAAAAAATCATAATATATTATACACTAGTTTATACTAGTTTTGGTCAAAAATCAAATTAAATCGGGGACTGTTCGAAATGATATGAAACTTCACATATCATTTATATATTTTACGAGGTAAGGTTATGATGGTAGTCCATGCAAAAAATCATCGGAAAATTAGATTCTATGAAAATTTTCGAAATGCAAGTTTCGGTCAAAAATCATAGTATATTATACACTAGTTTCGGTCAAAAAAATCGAATTTAATTAGGGACTACTTGAAATGATACGAGACTTTTCAGATCATTTATATATGTTAAGAGTGAAGGTTATGATGGTAGTCCATGCAAAAAAAAACATCTGAAAAATAGATTCTATGAAACTTTTCGAAATTCAAGTATCGGCCACAAAATCATAATATATTATACACTAGTTTTTACTAGTTTCGGTTGAAAATCAAATAAAATCGGGGACTGTTCGAAATGATACGAAACTTCACATATCATTTATATATTTTACGAGGGAAGATTATGATGGAATTCCATGCAAAAAATCATCGGAAAATTAGATTTTGTGAAACTTTTCGAAATGCAAGTTTCGGTCAAAAATCATAGAATATTATACACTAGTTTCGGTCAAAAAAATCTAATTTAATTAGGGACTATTTGAAATGATACGAGACTTTTCAGATCATTTATATATGTTAAGAAGGAAGGTTATGATGGTAGTCCATGCAAAAAATCATCTGAAAACTAGACTCTAAGAAACTTTTCGAAATGCAAGTTTCGGGGCAAAAATCATAATATATTATGAACTAGTTTATACTAGTTTCGGTCAAAAATTAAATTAAATCGGGGACTGTTCGAAATGATATGAAACTTCATTTATCATTTATATATTTTACGGGGGAAGGTTATGTTGGAAGTTCATGCTAAAAATCATCGGAAAATTAGATTCTATGAAACTTTTCGAAATGCAAGTTTCGGTCAAAAATCATAGTATATTATACACTAGTTTCTGTCAAAAAATATCAAATTTAATTGGGGACTGTTTGACATGATACGAGACTTTGCAGATCATTTATATATGTTAAAAGGGAAGGTTATGATGGTAGTCCATGCTAAAAAAATCATCTGAAAACTAGATTCTATGAAACTTTTAGAAATGCAAGTTTCGGCCAAAAAATCATAATATATTATACACTAGTTTATACTAGTTTCGGTCAAAAATTAAATTAAATCGGGGACTATTCAAAATGATACGAAACTTCACATATCATTTATATAATTTACGAGGGAAGGTTATGATAAAATTCCATGCAAAAAATCAACGGAAAATTAGATTTATATTAAATTTTTCGAAATACAAGTAATGGTCAAAAATCATAGTATATTATACACTAGTTTCGGTCAAAAAAATTAAATTTAATTGGGCACTGTATAACATGATACGAGACTTTTCAGATCATTTTATATGTTTAGAGGGAACGTTATGATGGTAGACCATGCAAAAAAATAATCTGAAAACTAGATTCTATGAAACTTTTCGAAATGCAAGTTTCAGCCAAAAAAACATAATATATTATACACTAGTTTATACTAGTTTCGTTCGAAAATCTAATTAAATCGGGGACTATTCTAAAAGATACGAAACTTCACATATCATTTATATATTTTACGAGGGAAGGTTATGATGGAAGTCCATGCAAAAAATCATCGGAAAATTAGATTCTATGAAACTTTTCGAAATGCATATTTCAGTCAAAAATTATAATATATTATACACTAATTTCGGTCAAAAAAAATAAAATCTAAGTGGGGACTAATTGAAATGATACGAGACTTTTCATATCATTTATATATGTTAAGAGGGAAGGTTATGATGGTAGTCCATGCAAAAAAAATAATCTGAAAACTGGATTCTATGAAACTTTTCGAAATTCAAGTTTCGGCCAAAAAATCATAATATATTATACACTAGTTTATACTAGTTTCGGTCAAAAATCAAATTAAATCGGGGACTGTTCGAAATGATATGAAACTTCACATATCATTTATATATTTTACGAGGGAAGATTATGGTGGAATTCCATGCAAAAAATCATCGGAAAATTAGATTCTATGAAACTTTTCGAAATGCTAATTTCGGTCAAAAATCATAGAATATTATACACTAGTTTCGGTCAAAAAAATCTAATTTAATTAGGGACTATTTGAAATGATACGAGACTTTTCAGATCATTTATATATGTTAAGAGGGAAGGTTATGATGGTAGTCCATGCAAAAATCATCTGAAAACTAGACTCTAAGAAACTTTTCGAAATGCAAGTTTCGGGGAAAAAATCATAATATATTATAAACTAGTTTAAACTAGTTTCGGTCAAAAATCAAATTAAATCGGGGACTATTCGAAATGATATGAAACTTCATTTATCATTTATATATTTTACGAGGGAAGGTTATGATGGTAGTTCATGCGAAAAATCATCGGAAAATTAGATTCTATGTAACTTTTCGAAATGCAAGTATCGGTCAAAAATCATAGTATGTTATACACTAGTTTCTGTCAAAACAAATCAAATTTAATTGGGGATTGTTTGACATTGTACGAGACTTTTCAGATCATTTATATATGTTAAAAGGGAAGGTTATGATGGCAGTCCATGCAAAAAAAAATAATCTGAAAACTGGATTCTATTAAACTTTTCGAAACTCAAGTTTCGGCCAAAAAATCATTATATATTATACATTAGTTTATACTAGTTTCGGTCAAAAATCAAATTAAATCGGGGACTGTTCTAAATGATATGAAACTTCTCATATCATTTAAATATTTTACTAGGGAAGGTTATGATGGAAGTCCATGCAAAAAATCATCATAAAATTAGATTCTATGTAACTTTTCGAAATGCAAGTTTCGGTCAAAAATCATAGTACATTATACACTAGTTTCTGTCAAAAAATTCAAATTTAATTGGGGACTTTTTGACATGATACGAGACTTTTTAGATCATTTATATATGTTAAGAGGGAAGGTTATGATGGTAGTCCATGCAAAAAAATCATCTGAAAACTAGATTCTATGAAACTTTTTGAAATGCAAGTTTCGGCCAAAATATCATAATATATTATACACTAGTCTATACTAGTTTCGGTAAAAAAATCAAATTAAATCGGGGACTGTTTGAAATGATATGAAACTTCACATATCATTTATATATTTTACGAGGGAAGAATATGATGTAAGTCCATGCAAAAAATCATCGGAAAATTAAATTCTATGAAACTTTTCAAATCCAAGTTTCGGACAAAAATCATAGTATATTATACACTAGTTTCGGTCAAAAAAATCGAATTTAATTAGGGACTATTTAAAATGATACGAGACTTTTCAGATCATTTATATATGTTAAGAAGGAAGGTTATGATGGTAGTCCATGCAAAAAAACCATCTAAAAATTAGATTCTATGAAACTTTTCGAAATGCAAGTATCGGCCAAAAAATCATAATATATTATACACTAGGTTTTACTAGTTTCGGTTGAAAATCAAATTAAATCGGGGACTGTTCTAAATGATACGAAACTTCACATATCATTTATATATTATACGAGGGAAGATTATGATGGAATTCCATGCAAAAAATCATCGGAAAATTTGATTTTGTGAAACTTTTCGAAATGCAAATTTCGCTCAAAAATCATAGAATATTATACACTAGTTTCGTTCAAAAAAATCTAATTTAATTAGGGACTATTTTAAATGATACGAGACTTTTCAGATCATTTATATTTGTTAAGAAGGAAGGTTATGATGGTATTCCATGCAAAAAATCATCTGAAAACTAGACTCTAAGAAATTTTTCAAAATGCAAGTTTCGGGGCAAAAATCATAATATATTATGAACTAGTTTATACTAGTTTCGGTCAAAAATAAAATTAAATCGGGGACTGTTCGAAATGATATGAAACTTCATTTATCATTTATGTATTTTACGAGGGAAGGTTATCTTGAAAGTTCATGCTAAAAATCATCGGAAAATTAGATTCTATGAAACTTTTCGAAATGCCAGTTTCGGTCAAAAATCATAGTATATTATACACTAGTTTCTGTCAAAAAATATCAAATTTAATTCGGGACAATTTGACATGATACGAGACTTTGCAGATCATTTATATATGTTAAAAGGGAAGGTTATGATGGTAGTCCATGCAAAAAAAATCATCTGAAAACTAGATTCTATGAAACTTTTCGAAATGCAAGTTTCGGCCAAAAAATCATAATATATTATACACTAGTTTATACTAGTTTCGGTCAAAAATAAAATTAAATCGGGGACTATTCAAAATGATACGAAACTTCACATATCATTTATATAATTTACGAGGGAAAGTTATGATAAAAGTCCATGCAAAAAATCATCGGAAAATTAGATTATATTAAATTTTTCGAAATGCAAGTAATGGTCAAAAATCATAGTATATTATACACTTGTTTAGGTCAAAAATATTAAATTTAATTGGGCACTGTTTAACATGATACGAGACTTTTCAAATCATTTTATATGTTAAGAGGGAACGTTATGATGGTAGACCATGCAAAAAAATCATTTGAAAACTAGATTCTATGAAACTTTTCGAAATGCAAGTTTCGGCCAAAAAAACATAATATATTATACACTAGTTTATACTAGTTTCGGTCGAAAATCTAATTAAATCGGGGACTATTCGAAAAGATACGAAACTTCACATATCATTTATATATTTTACGAGGGAAGGTTATGATGGAAGTCCATGCAAAAAATCATCGGAAAATTAGATTCTATGAAACATTTCGAAATGCATATTTCATTCAAAAATCATAATATATTATACAATAGTTTCGGTCTAAAAAATAAAATCTAAGTGGGGACTATTTGAAATGATACGAGACTTTTCATATCATTTATATATGTTAAGAGGGAAGGTTATGATGGTAGTCCATGCAAAAAAATAATCTGAAAACTGGATTCTATGAAAATTTTCGAAATTAAAATTCCGGCCAAAAAATCATATTATATTATACACTAGTTTATACTTGTTTCGGTCAAAAATCGAATTAAATCGGGGACTGTTAGAAATGATACAAAACTTCACATATCATTTATATATTTTATGAGGGAAGGTTATGATGGAAGTCCATGCAAAAAATCATCGGAAAATTAGATTCTATGAAACTTTTCGAAATGCAAGTTTCGGTCAAAAATCATATTATATTATTCATTAGTTTCGGTCAAAAAAATCAAATTTAATTTGAGACTGTTTGACATGATACGAGACTTTTCAGATCATTTATATATGTTAAAAGGGAAGGTTATGATTGTAGTCCATGCAAAAAATGATCTGAAAACTAGATTCTATGAAACTTTTCGAAATACAAGTTTCGGCCAAAAAATCATAATATATTATACACTAGTTTATACTAGTTTTGGTCAAAAATCAAATTAAATCGGGGACTGTTCGAAATGATATGAAACTTCACATATCATTTATATATTTTACGAGGGAAGGTTATGATGGTAGTCCATGCAAAAAATCATCGGAAAATTAGATTCTATGAAAATTTTCGAAATGCAAGTTTCGGTCAAAAATCATAGTATATTATACACTAGTTTCGGTCAAAAAAATCGAATTTAATTAGGGACTACTTGAAATGATACGAGACTTTTCAGATCATTTATATATGTTAAGAGTGAAGGTTATGATGGTAGTCCATGCAAAAAAAAACATCTGAAAAATAGATTCTATGAAACTTTTCGAAATTCAAGTATCGGCCACAAAATCATAATATATTATACACTAGTTTTTACTAGTTTCGGTTGAAAATCAAATAAAATCGGGGACTGTTCGAAATGATACGAAACTTCACATATCATTTATATATTTTACGAGGGAAGATTATGATGGAATTCCATGCAAAAAATCATCGGAAAATTAGATTTTGTGAAACTTTTCGAAATGCAAGTTTCGGTCAAAAATCATAGAATATTATACACTAGTTTCGGTCAAAAAAATCTAATTTAATTAGGGACTATTTGAAATGATACGAGACTTTTCAGATCATTTATATATGTTAAGAAGGAAGCTTATGATGGTAGTCCATGCAAAAAATCATCTGAAAACTAGACTCTAAGAAACTTTTCGAAATGCAAGTTTCGGGGCAAAAATCATAATATATTATGAACTAGTTTATACTAGTTTCGGTCAAAAATTAAATTAAATCGGGGACTGTTCGAAATGATATGAAACTTCATTTATCATTTATATATTTTACGGGGGAAGGTTATGTTGGAAGTTCATGCTAAAAATCATCGGAAAATTAGATTCTATGAAATTTTTCGAAATGCAAGTTTCGGTCAAAAATCATAGTATATTATACACTAGTTTCTGTCAAAAAATATCAAATTTAATTGGGGACTGTTTGACATGATACGAGACTTTGCAGATCATTTATATATGTTAAAAGGGAAGGTTATGATGGTAGTCCATGCTAAAAAAATCATCTGAAAACTAGATTCTATGAAACTTTTAGAAATGCAAGTTTCGGCCAAAAAATCATAATATATTATACACTAGTTTATACTAGTTTCGGTCAAAAATTAAATTAAATCGGGGACTATTCAAAATGATACGAAACTTCACATATCATTTATATAATTTACGAGGGAAGGTTATGATAAAATTCCATGCAAAAAATCAACGGAAAATTAGATTTATATTAAATTTTTCGAAATGCAAGTAATGGTCAAAAATCATAGTATATTATACACTAGTTTCGGTCAAAAAAATTAAATTTAATTGGGCACTGTATAACATGATACGAGACTTTTCAGATCATTTTATATGTTTAGAGGGAACGTTATGATGGTAGACCATGCAAAAAAATCATCTGAAAACTAGATTCTATGAAACTTTTCGAAATGTAAGTTTCAGCCAAAAAAACATAATATATTATACACTAGTTTATACTAGTTTCAGTCGAAAATCTAATTAAATCGGGGACTATTCTAAAAGATACGAAACTTCACATATCATTTATATATTTTACGAGGGAAGGTTATGATGGAAGTCCATGCAAAAAATCATCGGAAAATTAGATTCTATGAAACTTTTCGAAATGCATATTTCAGTCAAAAATTATAATATATTATACACTAATTTCGGTCAAAAAAAATAAAATCTAAGTGGGGACTAATTGAAATGATACGAGACTTTTCATATCATTTATATATGTTAAGAGGGAAGGTTATGATGGTAGTCCATGCAAAAAAAATAATCTGAAAACTGGATTCTATTAAACTTTTCGAAATTCAAGTTTCGGCCCAAAAATCATAATATATTATACACTAGTTTATACTAGTTTCGGTCAAAAATCAAATTAAATCGGGGACTGTTCGAAATGATATGAAACTTCACATATCATTTATATATTTTACGAGGGAAGATTATGGTGGAATTCCATGCAAAAAATCATCGGAAAATTAGATTCTATGAAACTTTTCGAAATGCAAATTTCGGTCAAAAATCATAGAATATTATACACTAGTTTCGGTCAAAAAAATCTAATTTAATTAGGGACTATTTGAAATGATACGAGACTTTTCAGATCATTTATATATGTTAAGAGGGAAGGTTATGATGGTAGTCCATGCAAAAATCATCTGAAAACTAGACTCTAAGAAACTTTTCGAAATGCAAGTTTCGGGGAAAAAATCATAATATATTATAAACTAGTTTATACTAGTTTCGGTCAAAAATCAAATTAAATCGGGGACTATTCGAAATGATATGAAACTTCATTTATCATTTATATATTTTACGAGGGAAGGTTATGATGGTAGTTCATGCGAAAAATCATCGGAAAATTAGATTCTATGTAACTTTTCGAAATGCAAGTATCGGTCAAAAATCATAGTATGTTATACACTAGTTTCTGTCAAAACAAATCAAATTTAATTGGGGATTGTTTGACATTGTACGAGACTTTTCAGATCATTTATATATGTTAAAAGGGAAGGTTATGATGGCAGTCCATGCAAAAAAAAATAATCTGAAAACTGGATTCTATGAAACTTTTCGAAACTCAAGTTTCGGCCAAAAAAATCATTATATATTATACATTAGTTTATACTAGTTTCGGTCAAAAATCAAATTAAATCGGGGACTGTTCTAAATGATATGAAACTTCTCATATCATTTAAATATTTTACTAGGGAAGGTTATGATGGAAGTCCATGCAAAAAATCATCATAAAATTAGATTCTATGTAACTTTTCGAAATGCAAGTTTCGGTCAAAAATCATAGTACATTATACACTAGTTTCTGTCAAAAAATTCAAATTTAATTGGGGACTTTTTGACATGATACGAGACTTTTTAGATCATTTATATATGTTAAGAGGGAAGGTTATGATGGTAGTCCATGCAAAAAAATCATCTGAAAACTAGATTCTATGAAACTTTTTGAAATGCAAGTTTCGGCCAAAATATCATAATATATTATACACTAGTTTTTACTAGTTTCGGTTGAAAATCAAATAAAATCGGGGACTGTTCGAAATGATACGAAACTTCACATATCATTTATATATTTTACGAGGGAAGATTATGATGGAATTCCATGCAAAAAATCATCGGAAAATTAGATTTTGTGAAACTTTTCGAAATGCAAGTTTCGGTCAAAAATCATAGAATATTATACACTAGTTTCGGTCAAAAAAATCTAATTTAATTAGGGACTATTTGAAATGATACGAGACTTTTCAGATCATTTATATATGTTAAGAAGGAAGGTTATGATGGTAGTCCATGCAAAAAATCATCTGAAAACTAGACTCTAAGAAACTTTTCGAAATGCAAGTTTCGGGGCAAAAATCATAATATATTATGAACTAGTTTATACTAGTTTCGGTCAAAAATTAAATTAAATCGGGGACTGTTCGAAATGATATGAAACTTCATTTATCATTTATATATTTTACGAGGGAAGATTATGGTGGAATTCCATGCAAAAAATCATCGGAAAATTAGATTCTATGAAACTTTTCGAAATGCAAATTTCGGTCAAAAATCATAGAATATTATACACTAGTTTCGGTCAAAAAAATCTAATTTAATTAGGGACTATTTGAAATGATACGAGACTTTTCAGATCATTTATATATGTTAAGAGGGAAGGTTATGATGGTAGTCCATGCAAAAATCATCTGAAAACTAGACTCTAAGAAACTTTTCGAAATGCAAGTTTCGGGGAAAAAATCATAATATATTATAAACTAGTTTATACTAGTTTCGGTCAAAAATCAAATTAAATCGGGGACTATTCGAAATGATATGAAACTTCATTTATCATTTATATATTTTACGAGGGAAGGTTATGATGGTAGTTCATGCGAAAAATCATCGGAAAATTAGATTCTATGTAACTTTTCGAAATGCAAGTATCGGTCAAAAATCATAGTATGTTATACACTAGTTTCTGTCAAAACAAATCAAATTTAATTGGGGATTGTTTGACATTGTACGAGACTTTTCAGATCATTTATATATGTTAAAAGGGAAGGTTATGATGGCAGTCCATGCAAAAAAAAATAATCTGAAAACTGGATTCTATGAAACTTTTCGAAACTCAAGTTTCGGCCAAAAAAATCATTATATATTATACATTAGTTTATACTAGTTTCGGTCAAAAATCAAATTAAATCGGGGACTGTTCTAAATGATATGAAACTTCTCATATCATTTAAATATTTTACTAGGGAAGGTTATGATGGAAGTCCATGCAAAAAATCATCATAAAATTAGATTCTATGTAACTTTTCGAAATGCAAGTTTCGGTCAAAAATCATAGTACATTATACACTAGTTTCTGTCAAAAAATTCAAATTTAATTGGGGACTTTTTGACATGATACGAGACTTTTTAGATCATTTATATATGTTAAGAGGGAAGGTTATGATGGTAGTCCATGCAAAAAAATCATCTGAAAACTAGATTCTATGAAACTTTTTGAAATGCAAGTTTCGGCCAAAATATCATAATATATTATACACTAGTTTTTACTAGTTTCGGTTGAAAATCAAATAAAATCGGGGACTGTTCGAAATGATACGAAACTTCACATATCATTTATATATTTTACGAGGGAAGATTATGATGGAATTCCATGCAAAAAATCATCGGAAAATTAGATTTTGTGAAACTTTTCGAAATGCAAGTTTCGGTCAAAAATCATAGAATATTATACACTAGTTTCGGTCAAAAAAATCTAATTTAATTAGGGACTATTTGAAATGATACGAGACTTTTCAGATCATTTATATATGTTAAGAAGGAAGGTTATGATGGTAGTCCATGCAAAAAATCATCTGAAAACTAGACTCTAAGAAACTTTTCGAAATGCAAGTTTCGGGGCAAAAATCATAATATATTATGAACTAGTTTATACTAGTTTCGGTCAAAAATTAAATTAAATCGGGGACTGTTCGAAATGATATGAAACTTCATTTATCATTTATATATTTTACGGGGGAAGGTTATGTTGGAAGTTCATGCTAAAAATCATCGGAAAATTAGATTCTATGAAACTTTTCGAAATGCAAGTTTCGGTCAAAAATCATAGTATATTATACACTAGTTTCTGTCAAAAAATATCAAATTTAATTGGGGACTGTTTGACATGATACGAGACTTTGCAGATCATTTATATATGTTAAAAGGGAAGGTTATGATGGTAGTCCATGCTAAAAAAATCATCTGAAAACTAGATTCTATGAAACTTTTAGAAATGCAAGTTTCGGCCAAAAAATCATAATATATTATACACTAGTTTATACTAGTTTCGGTCAAAAATTAAATTAAATCGGGGACTATTCAAAATGATACGAAACTTCACATATCATTTATATAATTTACGAGGGAAGGTTATGATAAAATTCCATGCAAAAAATCAACGGAAAATTAGATTTATATTAAATTTTTCGAAATACAAGTAATGGTCAAAAATCATAGTATATTATACACTAGTTTCGGTCAAAAAAATTAAATTTAATTGGGCACTGTATAACATGATACGAGACTTTTCAGATCATTTTATATGTTTAGAGGGAACGTTATGATGGTAGACCATGCAAAAAAATCATCTGAAAACTAGATTCTATGAAACTTTTCGAAATGCAAGTTTCAGCCAAAAAAACATAATATATTATACACTAGTTTATACTAGTTTCGGTCGAAAATCTAATTAAATCGGGGACTATTCTAAAAGATACGAAACTTCACATATCATTTATATATTTTACGAGGGAAGGTTATGATGGAAGTCCATGCAAAAAATCATCGGAAAATTAGATTCTATGAAACTTTTCGAAATGCATATTTCAGTCAAAAATTATAATATATTATACACTAATTTCGGTCAAAAAAAATAAAATCTAAGTGGGGACTAATTGAAATGATACGAGACTTTTCATATCATTTATATATGTTAAGAGGGAAGGTTATGATGGTAGTCCATGCAAAAAAAATAATCTGAAAACTGGATTCTATGAAACTTTTCGAAATTCAAGTTTCGGCCAAAAAATCATAATATATTATACACTAGTTTATACTAGTTTCGGTCAAAAATCAAATTAAATCGGGGACTGTTCGAAATGATATGAAACTTCACATATCATTTATATATTTTACGAGGGAAGATTATGGTGGAATTCCATGCAAAAAATCATCGGAAAATTAGATTCTATGAAACTTTTCGAAATGCTAATTTCGGTCAAAAATCATAGAATATTATACACTAGTTTCGGTCAAAAAAATCTAATTTAATTAGGGACTATTTGAAATGATACGAGACTTTTCAGATCATTTATATATGTTAAGAGGGAAGGTTATGATGGTAGTCCATGCAAAAATCATCTGAAAACTAGACTCTAAGAAACTTTTCGAAATGCAAGTTTCGGGGAAAAAATCATAATATATTATAAACTAGTTTATACTAGTTTCGGTCAAAAATCAAATTAAATCGGGGACTATTCGAAATGATATGAAACTTCATTTATCATTTATATATTTTACGAGGGAAGGTTATGATGGTAGTTCATGCGAAAAATCATCGGAAAATTAGATTCTATGTAACTTTTCGAAATGCAAGTATCGGTCAAAAATCATAGTATGTTATACACTAGTTTCTGTCAAAACAAATCAAATTTAATTGGGGATTGTTTGACATTGTACGAGACTTTTCAGATCATTTATATATGTTAAAAGGGAAGGTTATGATGGCAGTCCATGCAAAAAAAAATAATCTGAAAACTGGATTCTATTAAACTTTTCGAAACTCAAGTTTCGGCCAAAAAATCATTATATATTATACATTAGTTTATACTAGTTTCGGTCAAAAATCAAATTAAATCGGGGACTGTTCTAAATGATATGAAACTTCTCATATCATTTAAATATTTTACTAGGGAAGGTTATGATGGAAGTCCATGCAAAAAATCATCATAAAATTAGATTCTATGTAACTTTTCGAAATGCAAGTTTCGGTCAAAAATCATAGTACATTATACACTAGTTTCTGTCAAAAAATTCAAATTTAATTGGGGACTTTTTGACATGATACGAGACTTTTTAGATCATTTATATATGTTAAGAGGGAAGGTTATGATGGTAGTCCATGCAAAAAAATCATCTGAAAACTAGATTCTATGAAACTTTTTGAAATGCAAGTTTCGGCCAAAATATCATAATATATTATACACTAGTCTATACTAGTTTCGGTAAAAAAATCAAATTAAATCGGGGACTGTTTGAAATGATATGAAACTTCACATATCATTTATATATTTTACGAGGGAAGAATATGATGTAAGTCCATGCAAAAAATCATCGGAAAATTAAATTCTATGAAACTTTTCAAATCCAAGTTTCGGACAAAAATCATAGTATATTATACACTAGTTTCGGTCAAAAAAATCGAATTTAATTAGGGACTATTTAAAATGATACGAGACTTTTCAGATCATTTATATATGTTAAGAAGGAAGGTTATGATGGTAGTCCATGCAAAAAAACCATCTAAAAATTAGATTCTATGAAACTTTTCGAAATGCAAGTATCGGCCAAAAAATCATAATATATTATACACTAGGTTTTACTAGTTTCGGTTGAAAATCAAATTAAATCGGGGACTGTTCTAAATGATACGAAACTTCACATATCATTTATATATTATACGAGGGAAGATTATGATGGAATTCCATGCAAAAAATCATCGGAAAATTTGATTTTGTGAAACTTTTCGAAATGCAAATTTCGCTCAAAAATCATAGAATATTATACACTAGTTTCGTTCAAAAAAATCTAATTTAATTAGGGACTATTTTAAATGATACGAGACTTTTCAGATCATTTATATTTGTTAAGAAGGAAGGTTATGATGGTATTCCATGCAAAAAATCATCTGAAAACTAGACTCTAAGAAATTTTTCAAAATGCAAGTTTCGGGGCAAAAATCATAATATATTATGAACTAGTTTATACTAGTTTCGGTCAAAAATAAAATTAAATCGGGGACTGTTCGAAATGATATGAAACTTCATTTATCATTTATGTATTTTACGAGGGAAGGTTATCTTGAAAGTTCATGCTAAAAATCATCGGAAAATTAGATTCTATGAAACTTTTCGAAATGCCAGTTTCGGTCAAAAATCATAGTATATTATACACTAGTTTCTGTCAAAAAATATCAAATTTAATTCGGGACAATTTGACATGATACGAGACTTTGCAGATCATTTATATATGTTAAAAGGGAAGGTTATGATGGTAGTCCATGCAAAAAAAATCATCTGAAAACTAGATTCTATGAAACTTTTCGAAATGCAAGTTTCGGCCAAAAAATCATAATATATTATACACTAGTTTATACTAGTTTCGGTCAAAAATAAAATTAAATCGGGGACTATTCAAAATGATACGAAACTTCACATATCATTTATATAATTTACGAGGGAAAGTTATGATAAAAGTCCATGCAAAAAATCATCGGAAAATTAGATTATATTAAATTTTTCGAAATGCAAGTAATGGTCAAAAATCATAGTATATTATACACTTGTTTAGGTCAAAAATATTAAATTTAATTGGGCACTGTTTAACATGATACGAGACTTTTCAAATCATTTTATATGTTAAGAGGGAACGTTATGATGGTAGACCATGCAAAAAAATCATTTGAAAACTAGATTCTATGAAACTTTTCGAAATGCAAGTTTCGGCCAAAAAAACATAATATATTATACACTAGTTTATACTAGTTTCGGTCGAAAATCTAATTAAATCGGGGACTATTCGAAAAGATACGAAACTTCACATATCATTTATATATTTTACGAGGGAAGGTTATGATGGAAGTCCATGCAAAAAATCATCGGAAAATTAGATTCTATGAAACATTTCGAAATGCATATTTCATTCAAAAATCATAATATATTATACAATAGTTTCGGTCTAAAAAATAAAATCTAAGTGGGGACTATTTGAAATGATACGAGACTTTTCATATCATTTATATATGTTAAGAGGGAAGGTTATGATGGTAGTCCATGCAAAAAAATAATCTGAAAACTGGATTCTATGAAAATTTTCGAAATTAAAATTCCGGCCAAAAAATCATATTATATTATACACTAGTTTATACTTGTTTCGGTCAAAAATCGAATTAAATCGGGGACTGTTAGAAATGATACAAAACTTCACATATCATTTATATATTTTATGAGGGAAGGTTATGATGGAAGTCCATGCAAAAAATCATCGGAAAATTAGATTCTATGAAACTTTTCGAAATGCAAGTTTCGGTCAAAAATCATATTATATTATTCATTAGTTTCGGTCAAAAAAATCAAATTTAATTTGAGACTGTTTGACATGATACGAGACTTTTCAGATCATTTATATATGTTAAAAGGGAAGGTTATGATTGTAGTCCATGCAAAAAATGATCTGAAAACTAGATTCTATGAAACTTTTCGAAATACAAGTTTCGGCCAAAAAATCATAATATATTATACACTAGTTTATACTAGTTTTGGTCAAAAATCAAATTAAATCGGGGACTGTTCGAAATGATATGAAACTTCACATATCATTTATATATTTTACGAGGGAAGGTTATGATGGTAGTCCATGCAAAAAATCATCGGAAAATTAGATTCTATGAAAATTTTCGAAATGCAAGTTTCGGTCAAAAATCATAGTATATTATACACTAGTTTCGGTCAAAAAAATCGAATTTAATTAGGGACTACTTGAAATGATACGAGACTTTTCAGATCATTTATATATGTTAAGAGTGAAGGTTATGATGGTAGTCCATGCAAAAAAAAACATCTGAAAAATAGATTCTATGAAACTTTTCGAAATTCAAGTATCGGCCACAAAATCATAATATATTATACACTAGTTTTTACTAGTTTCGGTTGAAAATCAAATAAAATCGGGGACTGTTCGAAATGATACGAAACTTCACATATCATTTATATATTTTACGAGGGAAGATTATGATGGAATTCCATGCAAAAAATCATCGGAAAATTAGATTTTGTGAAACTTTTCGAAATGCAAGTTTCGGTCAAAAATCATAGAATATTATACACTAGTTTCGGTCAAAAAAATCTAATTTAATTAGGGACTATTTGAAATGATACGAGACTTTTCAGATCATTTATATATGTTAAGAAGGAAGGTTATGATGGTAGTCCATGCAAAAAATCATCTGAAAACTAGACTCTAAGAAACTTTTCGAAATGCAAGTTTCGGGGCAAAAATCATAATATATTATGAACTAGTTTATACTAGTTTCGGTCAAAAATTAAATTAAATCGGGGACTGTTCGAAATGATATGAAACTTCATTTATCATTTATATATTTTACGGGGGAAGGTTATGTTGGAAGTTCATGCTAAAAATCATCGGAAAATTAGATTCTATGAAATTTTTCGAAATGCAAGTTTCGGTCAAAAATCATAGTATATTATACACTAGTTTCTGTCAAAAAATATCAAATTTAATTGGGGACTGTTTGACATGATACGAGACTTTGCAGATCATTTATATATGTTAAAAGGGAAGGTTATGATGGTAGTCCATGCTAAAAAAATCATCTGAAAACTAGATTCTATGAAACTTTTAGAAATGCAAGTTTCGGCCAAAAAATCATAATATATTATACACTAGTTTATACTAGTTTCGGTCAAAAATTAAATTAAATCGGGGACTATTCAAAATGATACGAAACTTCACATATCATTTATATAATTTACGAGGGAAGGTTATGATAAAATTCCATGCAAAAAATCAACGGAAAATTAGATTTATATTAAATTTTTCGAAATGCAAGTAATGGTCAAAAATCATAGTATATTATAAACTAGTTTCGGTCAAAAAAATTAAATTTAATTGGGCACTGTATAACATGATACGAGACTTTTCAGATCATTTTATATGTTTAGAGGGAACGTTATGATGGTAGACCATGCAAAAAAATCATCTGAAAACTAGATTCTATGAAACTTTTCGAAATGTAAGTTTCAGCCAAAAAAACATAATATATTATACACTAGTTTATACTAGTTTCAGTCGAAAATCTAATTAAATCGGGGACTATTCTAAAAGATACGAAACTTCACATATCATTTATATATTTTACGAGGGAAGGTTATGATGGAAGTCCATGCAAAAAATCATCGGAAAATTAGATTCTATGAAACTTTTCGAAATGCATATTTCAGTCAAAAATTATAATATATTATACACTAATTTCGGTCAAAAAAAATAAAATCTAAGTGGGGACTAATTGAAATGATACGAGACTTTTCATATCATTTATATATGTTAAGAGGGAAGGTTATGATGGTAGTCCATGCAAAAAAAATAATCTGAAAACTGGATTCTATTAAACTTTTCGAAATTCAAGTTTCGGCCCAAAAATCATAATATATTATACACTAGTTTATACTAGTTTCGGTCAAAAATCAAATTAAATCGGGGACTGTTCGAAATGATATGAAACTTCACATATCATTTATATATTTTACGAGGGAAGATTATGGTGGAATTCCATGCAAAAAATCATCGGAAAATTAGATTCTATGAAACTTTTCGAAATGCAAATTTCGGTCAAAAATCATAGAATATTATACACTAGTTTCGGTCAAAAAAATCTAATTTAATTAGGGACTATTTGAAATGATACGAGACTTTTCAGATCATTTATATATGTTAAGAGGGAAGGTTATGATGGTAGTCCATGCAAAAATCATCTGAAAACTAGACTCTAAGAAACTTTTCGAAATGCAAGTTTCGGGGAAAAAATCATAATATATTATAAACTAGTTTATACTAGTTTCGGTCAAAAATCAAATTAAATCGGGGACTATTCGAAATGATATGAAACTTCATTTATCATTTATATATTTTACGAGGGAAGGTTATGATGGTAGTTCATGCGAAAAATCATCGGAAAATTAGATTCTATGTAACTTTTCGAAATGCAAGTATCGGTCAAAAATCATAGTATGTTATACACTAGTTTCTGTCAAAACAAATCAAATTTAATTGGGGATTGTTTGACATTGTACGAGACTTTTCAGATCATTTATATATGTTAAAAGGGAAGGTTATGATGGCAGTCCATGCAAAAAAAAATAATCTGAAAACTGGATTCTATGAAACTTTTCGAAACTCAAGTTTCGGCCAAAAAAATCATTATATATTATACATTAGTTTATACTAGTTTCGGTCAAAAATCAAATTAAATCGGGGACTGTTCTAAATGATATGAAACTTCTCATATCATTTAAATATTTTACTAGGGAAGGTTATGATGGAAGTCCATGCAAAAAATCATCATAAAATTAGATTCTATGTAACTTTTCGAAATGCAAGTTTCGGTCAAAAATCATAGTACATTATACACTAGTTTCTGTCAAAAAATTCAAATTTAATTGGGGACTTTTTGACATGATACGAGACTTTTTAGATCATTTATATATGTTAAGAGGGAAGGTTATGATGGTAGTCCATGCAAAAAAATCATCTGAAAACTAGATTCTATGAAACTTTTTGAAATGCAAGTTTCGGCCAAAATATCATAATATATTATACACTAGTCTATACTAGTTTCGGTAAAAAAATCAAATTAAATCGGGGACTGTTTGAAATGATATGAAACTTCACATATCATTTATATATTTTACGAGGGAAGAATATGATGTAAGTCCATGCAAAAAATCATCGGAAAATTAAATTCTATGAAACTTTTCAAATCCAAGTTTCGGACAAAAATCATAGTATATTATACACTAGTTTCGGTCAAAAAAATCGAATTTAATTAGGGACTATTTAAAATGATACGAGACTTTTCAAATCATTTATATATGTTAAGAAGGAAGGTTATGATGGTAGTCCATGCAAAAAAACCATCTAAAAATTAGATTCTATGAAACTTTTCGAAATGCAAGTATCGGCCAAGAAATCATAATATATTATACACTAGGTTTTACTAGTTTCGGTCGAAAATCAAATTAAATCGGGGACTGTTCTAAATGATACGAAACTTCACATATCATTTATATATTATACAAGGGAAGATTATAATGGAATTCCATTCAAAAAATCATTGGAAAATTAGATTCTATGAATCTTTTCAAAATGCAAGTTTCGGACAAAAATCATAGTATATTATACACTAGTTTCGGTCAAAAAAATCGAATTTAATTGGGGACTATTTGAAATGATACAAAACTTTTTAGATCATTTATATATGTTAAGAGAGAATGTTATGATGGTAGTCCATGCAAAAAAATCATCTGAAAATTGGATTCTATGAAACTTTTCGAAATGCAAGTTTTGGCCAAAAAATCATAATATATTTATAAACTAGTTTTTACTAGTTTCGGTCTAAAATCAAATTAAATCGGGGACTGTTCGAAATGATACGAAACTTCACGTATCATTTATATATTTTACGTGGGAAGATTATGATGGAATTCCATGCAAAAAATCATCGGAAAATTAGATTCTATGAAACTTTTCGAAATTCAAATTTCGGTCAAAAATCATAGTATATTATACACTAGTTTCGGTCAATAAAATCTAATTTAATTAGGGACTATTTGAAATGATATGAAACTTTTCACATCATTTATATATGTTAAGAGGGAAGGTTTTATGGTAGTCCATGCAAAAAATCATCTGAAAACTAGAATCTAAGAAACTTTTCAAAATGCAAGTTTCGGCCAAAAAATCATAATATATTATACACTAGTTTATACTCGTTTGTGTCAAAAATCATATTAAATTGGGGACTGTTCGAAATGATACGAAACATCACTTATCATTTATATATTTTACGTGGGAAGGTTATGATGGAAGTCCATGCAAAAAATCATAAGAAAATTAGATTCTATGAAACTTTTCGAAATGCAAGTTTCGGTCAAAAATCATAGTATACTATACACTAGTTTCGGTCAAAAAAATCAAATTTAATTGGGGACTGTTTGACATGATACGAGACTTTTCAGATCATTTATATATGTTAAGAGGGAAGGTTATGATGGTAGTCCATGCAAAAATATCATCTGAAAACTGGTTTCTATGAAACTTTTCGAAATGCAAGTTTCGGCCAAAAAATTATAATATATTATACACTAATTTATACTAGTTTCGGTCAAAAATCAAATTAAATCGGGGAATTTTGGATTAATATGAAACTTCACATATCATTTATATATTTTACGAGGGAAGGTTATGATGGAAGTCCATGCAAAAAATCATCGGAAAATTAGATTTATATTAAATTTTTCGAAATGCAAGTAATGGTCAAAAATCATAGTATATTATACACTAGTTCCGGTCAAAAAAATCGACTTTAATTAGGGACTATTTGAAATGATACGAGACTTTTCAGATCATTTATATATGTTAAGAGAGAAGGTTATGATGGTAGTCCATGCAAAAAAATCATCTGAAAACTAGATTCTATGAAACTTTTCGAAATGCAAGTTTTGGCCAAAAAATCATAATATATTATAAACTAGTTTTTACTAGTTTCGGTCGAAAATAAAATTAAATCGGGGACTGTTCAAAATGATACGAAACTTCACATATCATTTATATATTTTACGAGGGAAGATTATTATGGAATTCCATGCAAAAAATCATCGGAAAATTAGATCCTATAAGAATTTCCGAAATGCAAATTTCGGTAAAAAAAAAATCATAGTATATTATACACTAGTTTCGGTCAAAAAAATAAAATTTAATTGGGGACTATTTGAAATGATACGAGACTTTTCAGATCATTTATATATGTTAAGAGGAAAGGTTATGATGATAGACCATGCAAAAAAATCATCTGAAAACTGGATTCTATGAAACTTTTCGAAATGCAAGTTTCGGCTAAAAAATCATAATATATTATACACTAGTTTATACTAGTTTCGGTCAAAAATCGAATTAAATCGGGGAATGTTCGAAATGATACAAAACTTCACATATCATTTATATATTTTATGAGGGAAGGTTATAATGGAAGTCCATGCAAAAAATCATCGGAAAATTAGATTCTAAGAAACTTTTCGAAATGCAAGTTTCGGTAAAAAATCATAGTATATATTCACTAGTTTCGGTCAAAAAAATCGAATTTAATTAGGGACTATTTGAAATGATACAAGACATTTCAGATCATTTATATATGTTAAGATGGAAGGTTATGCTGGTAGACCATGCAAAAAAATTATCTGAAAACTGGTTTCTATGAAAATTTTCGAAATGCAAGTTTCGGTAAAAAAATCATAATATATTATACACTAGTTTATACTAGTTTCGGTCAAAAATCAAATTAAATCGGGGACTGTTCGAAATGATATGAAACTTCACATATCATTTATATATTTTATGAGGGAAGGTTATGATGGAAGTCCATGCAAAAAATCATCGGAAAATTAGATTCTATGAAACTTTTCAAAATGCAAGTTTCGGTCAAAAATCATAGTATATTATACACTAGTTTCGGTCAAAAAAATCGAATTTAATTAGGGACTATTTGAAATGATACGAGACTTTTCAGATCATTTAAATATGTTAAGAGAGAATGTTATGATGATAGTACATGCAAAAAAATCATCTTAAAACTAGATTCTATGAAACTTTTTGAAATGCAAGTTTTGGCCAAAAAATCATAATATATTATAAACTAGTTTTTACTAGTTTCGGTCGAAAATCAAATTAAATCGGGGACTATTCGAAATGATACGAAACTTCACGTATCATTTATATATTTTACGTGGGAAGATTATGATGGAATTCAATGCAAAAAATCATCAGAAAATTAGATTCTATGAAAATTTTCGAAATGTAAATTTCGGTCAAAAATCATAGTATATTATACACTAGTTTCGGTCAATAAAATCTAATTTAATTAGGAACTATTTGAAATGATACGAGACTTTTCACGTCATTTATATATGTTAAGAGGGAAGGTTATTATGGTAGTCAATGCAAAAAATCATCATAAAACTAGACTCTAAGAAACTTTTCAAAATGCATGTTTCGGCCAAAACATCAAAATATATTATACAATAGTTTATACTCGTTTGTGTCAAAAATCATATTAAATTGGGGAATGTTCGAAATGATATGAAACATCACTTATCATTTATATATTTTACGTGGGAAGGTTATGATGGAAGTCCATGCAAAAAATCATAAGAAAATTAGATTCTATGAAACTTTTCGAAATGCAAGTTTTAGTCAAAAATCATAGTATACTATACACTAGTTTCGGTCAAAAAAATCAAATTTAATTGGGGACTGTTTGACATGATACGAGACTTTTCAGATCATTTATATATGTTAAAATGGAAAGTTATGATTGTAGTCAACGCAAAAGAAATCATCTGAAAACGAGAAACTTTTCGAAATGCAAGTTTCGGCCAAAAAATCATAATATATTATACTAGTTTATACTAGGTTCGTTCCAAAATCAAATTAAATCGGGGATTGTTCGAAATGATACGAAAACTCACATATCATTTATATATTTTACGAGGGGAGGTTATAATGGAAGTCCATGCAAAAACTCATCGGAAAATTAGAATCTATGAACTTTTCAAAATGCAAGTTTCGGACAAAAATCATAGTATATTATACACTAGTTTCGGTCAAAAAAATCGAATTTAATTAGGAACTATTTGAAATGCTACGAGACTTTTTTGATCATTTATATATGTTAAAAGGGAAGGTTATGAAGGTAGTCCATGCAAAAAAATCATCTGAAAAATAGATTCTATGAAACATTTAGAAATGCAAGTTTCGGCCAAAAAATCATAATATATTATACACTAGTTTTTACTAGTTTCGGTCAAAAATCATATTAAATCGGAGACTGTTCGAAATGATACGAAACTTCACATATCATTTATAAATTTTACGAGGGAATATTATGATGGAATTCCATGCAAAAAATCATTAGAAAATTAGATTCTATGAAACTTTCGAAATCTAAATTTCAGTCAAAAATCATAGTATATTATACACTAGTTTCGGTCAAAAAAACAAATTTAATTCTTGACTGTTTGACATTATACGAGACTTTTCAGATCATTTATATATGTTAAAAGGGAAGGTTATGATTTTAGTCCATGTAAAAAAATGATCTGAAATCTAGATTCTATGAAACTTTTCGAAATACGAGTTTCGGCCAAAAAATCATAATATATTAAACACTAGTTTATGCTAGTTTCGGTCAAAAATCATATTAAATCGGAGACTGTTCAAAATGATATGAAACTTCACATATGATTTATATATTTTACGAGGGAAGGTTATGATGGAGTTACATGCAAAAAATCATCAGAAAATTAGATTCTATAAGACTTTCCGAAATGCAAATTTCGGTCAAAAATCATAGTATATTATACACTAGTTTCGGTCAAAAATATAAAATTTAATTGGGGACTATTTGAAATGATACGAGACTTTTCAGATCATTTATATATGTTAAGAGGGAAGGTTATGATGATAGACCATGCAAAAAAATCATCTCAAAACAGGATTCTATGAAACTTTTCGAAATGCAAGTTTTGGCCAAAAAAACATAATATATTATACACTAGTTTATACTAGTTTCGGTCAAAAATAGAATTAAATCGGGGACTGTTCGAAATGATACAAAACTTCACAAATCATTTATATATTTTATGAGGGAAGGTTATAATGGAAGTCCATGCAAAAAATCATCGGAAAATTAGATTTTATGATATTTTTCGAAATGCAAGTTTCGCTCAAAAATCATAGTATATTATTCACTAGTTTCGGTCAAAAAAATTTGAATTTAATTAGGGACTATTTGAAATGATACAAGACTTTTCAGATCATTTATATATGTTAAGAGGGAAGTTTATGATGGTAGTCAATGCAAAATAATCATCTGAAAACTAGATTCTATGAAACTTTTCGAAATGCAAGTTTTGGCCAAAAAATCATAATATATTATAAACTAATTTTTACTAGTGTCGGTCAAAAATCAAATTAAATCGGGGACTGTTCAAAATGATATGAAACTTCACATATCATTTATATATTTTATGTGGGTAGATTATGATGAAATTCCATGCAAAAAATCATCAGAAAATTAGATTCTATGAAACTTTTCGAAATGCAAATTTTGGTCAAAAATCATAGTATATTATACACTAGTTTCGGTCAAAAAAATATAATTTAATTAGGGACTATTTGAAATGATAGGATACTTTTCACATCAATTATATAATTTCAGAGGGAAGGTTATGATGGTAGTCCATGCAAAAAATAACCCGAAAACTAGACTCTAAGAAACTTTTCCAAATGCAAGTTTCGGCCAAAAAATCATAATATATTATACACTAGTTTTTACTAGTTTCGGTCGAAAATCAAATTAAATCGCGGACTGTTCGAAATGATACGAAACTTCACATATCATTTATAAATATTACGAGGGAAGATTATGATGGAATTCCATGCAAAATATCATCAGAAAATTAGATTCTATGAAACTTTCCGAAATGCAAATTAGATTCTATTAAATCGGAGACTGTTCGAAATGATACGAAACTTCACATATCATTTATAAATTTTACGAGGGAATATTATGATGGAATTCCATGCAAAAAATCATTAGAAAATTAGATTCTATGAAACTTTCGAAATCTAAATTTCAGTCAAAAACCATAGTATATTATACACTAGTTTCGGTCAAAAAAATAAAATTTAATTCGGGACTGTTTGACATGATACGAGACTTTTCAGATCATTTATATATGTTAAAAGGGAAGGTTATGATTGTAGTCCATGCAAAAAAATGATCTGAAAACTAGATTCTATGAAACTTTTCGAAATACGAGTTTCGGCCAAAAAATCATAATATATTATACACTAGTTTATACTAGTTTCGGTCAAAAATCAAATTAAATCGGGGACTGTTCGAAATGATACGAAACTTCACATATAATTTATATATTTTACGAGGGGAGTTTATGATGGAAGTCCATGCAAAAACTCAACGGAAAATTAGATTCTTTGAAAGTTTTCGAAATGCAAGTTTTGGTCAAAAATCATAGTATATTATACACTAGTTTCGGTCAAAAATCGAATTTAATTAGGGACTATTTGAAATGATACGAAACTTTTCAGATCATTTATATATGTTAAGAGAAAAGGTTATGATGTAGTCCATGCAAATAAATCATCTGAAAACTAGATTCTATGAAACTTTTCGAAATGCAAGTTTTGGCCAAAAAATAATAATATATTTTAAACTAGTTTTTACTATTTTCGGTCGAAAATCAAATTAAATCGGGGACTGTTCGAAATGATACGAAACTTCACATATCATTTATATATTTTACGTGGGAAGATTATGATGGAATTCCATGCAAAATATCATCGGAAAATTAGATTCTTTGAAACTTTTCGAAATGCAAATTTCGGTCAAAAATCATAGTATATTATACACTTGTTTCGGTCAAAAAAATTAAAATTTAATTGGGGACTATTTTAAATGATACGAGACTTTTCACATCATTTAAATATGTTAAGAGGGAAGGTTATGATGGTAGTCCATGCAAAAAATCATCAGAAAACTAGACTCTAAGAAACTTTTCGAAATGCAAGTTTCGGCGAAAAAAAGCATAATATATTATACACTAGTTTATACTCGTTTGTGTCAAAAATCAAATTAAATTGGGGACTGTTTGAAATGATATGAAACTTCACTTATCATTTATATATTTTACGAGGGAAGGTTATGATGGAAGTCCATGCAAAACCTCATAAGAAAATTAGATTCTATGAAACATTTCGAAATGCAAATTTCAGTCAAAAATCATAGTATACTATACACTAGTTTCAGTCAAAAAAATTAAATTTAATTGGGGACTGTTTGACATCATACGAGACTTTTCAGATCATTTATATATGTTAAAAGGGAAGGTTATGATTGTAGTCCATGCAAAAAAATCATCTGAAAACTAGAAACTTTTCGAAATGCAAGTTTCGGCCAAAATATCATAAAATATTATACACTAGTTTATACTAGTTTCGGTCCAAAATCAAATTAAAACCGGGACTGTTCGAAATGATACGAAACTTCACATATCATTTATATATTTTACGAGGGGAGTTTATAATGGAAGTCCATGCAAAAACTCAATGGAAAATTAGATTCTATGAAACTTTTCAAAATGCAAGTTTCGGTCAAAAATCATAGTATATTATACACTAGTTTCGGTCAAAAAATCGAATTTAATTAGGGACTATTTGAAATGATACGAGACTTTTCAGATCATTTATATATGTTAAGAGGGAAGGGTATGATGGTAGTCCATGCAAAAAAAATCATCTGAAGACTAGATTCTATGAAACTTTTCAAAATGCAAGTTTCGGCCAAAAAATCATAATATATTACACACTAGTTTATACTAGTTTCGGTCAAAAATCAAATTATATCGGGGACTGTTCGAAATGATACGAAACGTCATATATCATTTATATATTTTACTAGGGAAGGTTATAATGGAAGTCCATGCAAAAAATCATCGAAAAATTAGATTCTATGAAACTTTTCAAAATGCAAGTTTCGTAAAAATCATAGTATATTATACACTAGTTTCGGTCCAAAAAATCGAATTTAAGTATGGACGATTTTAAATGATACGAGATTTTTCATATAATTTATATATGTTAAGAGGGAAGGTTATAATGTTAGTCCATGCAAAAAAATCATCTGAAAACTAGATTCTAATAAACTTTTCGAAATGTAAATTTCGGCCAAAAAATCATAATATATTATACACTAATTTTTACTAGTTTCGATCGAAAATCAAATTAAATCGTGGACTGTTCGAAATGATACGAACCTTCACATATCATTTATAAATTTTACGAGGGAAGATTATGATTAAATTCCATGCAAAAATTCATCAGAAAATTAGATTCTATGTAAATTTCCGGAATGCAAATTTCTGTCAAAAATCATAGTATATTATACACTAGTTTCGGTTAATAAAATCAAATTTAATTCGGGACTGTTTGACATGATACGAGACTTTTCAGATTATTTATATATGTTAAAAGGGAAGGTTATGATTGTAGTCCATGCAAAAAAATGATCTGAAAACTAGATTCTATGAAACTTTTCGAAATACGAGTTTCGGCCAAAAAATCATAATATATTATACACTTGTTTATACTAGTTTCGGTCAAATATCAAATTAAATCGGGGACTGTTCGAAATGATATGAAACTTCACATATCATTTAAATATATTACGAGGGAAGGTTATGATGGAAGTCCATGCAAAAAATCATCGGAAAATTAGATTCTATGAAACTTTTCGAAATGAAAGTTTCGGTCAAAAATCATAGTATATTATACACTAGTTTCGGTCAAAAAAATCGAATTTAATTAGGGACTATTTGAAATGATAAAAGACTTTTCAGATCATTTATATATGTTAAGAGAGAAGGTTATGATGGTAGTCCATGCAAAAAAATCATCTGAAAAATAGATTCTTTGAAACTTTTCGAAATGCAAGTTTTGGCCAAAAAATCATAATATATTATTAACTAGTTTTTACTAGTTTCGGTCGAAAATCAAATTAAATCGGGGATTGTTCGAAATGATACGAAACTTCACATATCATTTATAAATTTTACGAGGGAAGATTATGATGGAATTCCAGGCAAAAAATCATCAGAAAATTAGATTCTATGAAACTTTCCGAAATGCAAATTTCAGTCAAAAATCATAGTATATTATACTCTAGTTTCGGTCAAAAAAATAAAATTTAATTGGGGACTAATTGACATAATACGAGACTTTTCAAATCATTTATATATGTTAAAAGGGGAGGTTATGATTGTAGTCCATGCAAAAAAATCATCTGAAAACTATAAACTTTTCGAAATGCAAGTTTCGGCCAAAATATCATAAAATATTATACACTAGTTTATATTAGTTTCGGTCCAAAATCAAATTAAATCGGGGACTGTTCGAAATGATACAAAACTTCACATATCATTTATATATTTTACGTGGGAAGATTATGATGGAATTCCATGCAAAAAATCATCGGAAAATTAGATTCTATGAAACTTTTCGAAATGCAAATTTCGGTCAAAAATCATAGTATATTATACACTAGTTTCGGTCCAAAAAATCGAATTTAATTAGGGACTATTTGAAATGATACGAGACTTTTCACATCATTTATATCCATGCAAAAAATCATCTGAAAACTAGACTCTAAGAAACTTTTCGAAATGCAAGTTTCGGCTAAAAAATCATAATATATTATACACTGGTTTATACTCGTTTGTGTCAAAAATCAAATTAAATTGGGGACTATTCGAAATGATATGAAACTTCACTTATCATTTATATACTTTACAAGGGATTGTTATGATGGAAGTCCATGCAAAAAATCATAAGAAAATTAGATTCTATGAAACTTTTCGAAATGCAAATTTCAGTCAAAAATCATAGTATACTATACACTAGTTTCGGTCAAAAAAATTCAAATTTAATTGGGGACTGTTTGACATGATACGATACTTTTCAGATCATTTATATATGTTAAAAGGGAAGGTTATGATTGTAGTCCATGCAAAAAAATCATCTGAAAACTAGAAACTTTCCGAAATGCAAGTTTCGGCCAAAAAATCATAAAATATTATACACTAGTTTATACTAGTTTCGGTCCAAAATCAAATTAAATCGGGGACTGTTCGAAATGATACGAAACTTCACATATCATTTATATATTTTACGAGGGGAGGTTATAATGGAAGTCCATGCAAAAACTCATCGGAAAATTAGATTCTATGAAACTTTTCAAAATGCAAGTTTCGAACAAAAATCATAGTATGTTAAGAGGGATTATTTGAAATGATACGAGACTTTTCAGACATTTACATATGTTAAGAGGGAAGGTTATGATGGTAGTCCATGCAAAAAAATCATCTGAAAACTAGATTCTATGAAACTTTTCGAAATGCAAGTTTTGACCAAAAAATCATAATATATTACACACTGGTTTATACTAGTATCGGTCAAAAATCAAATTATATCAGGGACCGTTCGAAATGATACGAAACGTCACATATCATTTATATATTTTACGAGGTAAGGTTATGATGGAAGTCCATGCAAAAAATCAACGGTAAAATAGATTCTATGAAACTTTTAAAAATGCAAGTTTCGTAGAAAATCATAGTATATTATACACTAGTTTCGGTCCAAAAAATCGAATTTAATTAGCGACTATTTGAAATGATACGAGACTTTTCAGATCATTTATATATGTTAAGAGGGAAGGTTATGATGGTAGTTCATTCAAAAAAATCATCTGAAAACAAGATTCTATGAAACTTTTCGAAATGCAAGTTTCGGCCAAAAATCATAATATATTACACACTAGTTTATACTAGCTTCGGTCAAAAATCAAATTATATCGGGGACTGTTCGAAATGATACGAAACGTCACATATCATTTATATATTTTACGAGGGAAGGTTATGATGGAAGTCCATCCAAAAAATCATCGGAAAATTAGATTCTATGAAACTTTTCAAAATGCAAGTTTCGTAAAAATCATAGTATATTATACACTAGTTTCGGTCCAAAAAATCGAATTTAATTAGGGACTATTTTAAATGATACGAGACTTTTCAGATCATTTATATATGTTAAGAGGGAAGGTTATGATGCTAGTCCATGCAAAAAAATCATCTGAAAACTAGATCCTATGAAACTTTTCGAAATGCATGTTTTGGCCAAAAAATCATAATATATTATACACTAGTTTTTACTAGTTTCGGTCGAAAATCAAATTAAATCGGGGACTGTTCGAAATGATACGAAACTTCACATATCATTTATAAATTTTACGAGGGAAGATTATGATGGCATTCCATGCAAAAAATCATCAAAAAATTAGATTCTATGAAACTTTCCGAAATACAAATTTCAGTCAAAAATCATAGTATATTATACACTAGTCGGTCAAAAAAATAAAATTTAATTCGGGACTGTTTTACATGATACGAGACTTTTCAGATCATTTATATATGTTAAAAGGGAAGGTTATGATTGTAGTCCTTGCAAAAAAATGATCTGAAAACTAAATTCTATGAAACTTTTCGAAATAGAGTTTTGGCCAAAAAATCATAATATATTATACACTAGTTTATACTAGTTTCGGTCAAAAATCAAATTAAATCGGGGACTGTTTGAAATGATATGAAACTTCACATATTATTTATATATTTTACGAGGTAAAATTATGATGGAATTCCATGCAAAAAATCATTGGAAAATTAGATTCTATGAAACTTTTCGAAATGCAAGTTTCGGTCAAAAATCATAGTATATTATACACTAGTTTCGGTCAAAAAAATCGAATTTAATTAGGGACTATTTGAAATGATACAAGACTTTTCAGATCATTTATATATGCTAAAAGGGAAGGTTATGATTGTAGTCCATGCAAAAAAATGATCTGAAAACTAGATTCTATGAAACTTTTCGAAATACGAGTTTCGGCCAAAAAATCTTAATATACTATACACTAGTTTATACTAGTTTCGGTCAAAAATCAACTTAAATCGGGGACTGTTCGAAATGATATGAAACTTCACATATCAATTATATATTCTACGAGGGAAGGTTATGATGGAAGTCCATGCAAAAAATCATTGGAAAATTAGATTCTATGAAACTTTTCGAAATGCAAGTTTCGGTCAAAAATCATAGTATATTATACACTAGTTTCGGTCAAAAAAATCGAATTTAATTAGGGACTATTTGAAATGATACAAGACTTTTCAGATCATTTATATATGTTAAGAGAGAAGGTTATGATGGTAGTCCATGCATAAAAATCATCTGAAAAATAGATTCTATTAAACTTTTCGAAATGCAAGTTTTGGCCAAAAAATAATAATATATTATAAACAAGTTTTTACTAGTTTCGGTCGAAAATCAAATTAAATCGGGGACTGTTCGAAATGATACGAAACTTCACATATCATTTATATATTTTACGTGGAAAGATTATGATGGAATTCCATGCAAAAAATCATCGGAAAATTAGATTCTATGAAACTTTTCGAAATGCAAATTTCGGTCAAAAATCATAGTATATTATACACTAGTTTCGGTCAAAAAAATCTAATTTAATTAGGGACTATTTGAAATGATACGAGACTTTTCACATTATTTATATATGTTAAGAAGGAAGGTTATGATGGTAGTCCATGCAAAAAATCATCTGAAAACTAGACTCTAAGAAACTTTTCGAAATGCAAGTTTCGGCTAAAAAATCATAATATATTATACACTGGTTTATACTCGTTTGTGTCAAAAATCAAATTAAATTGGGGACTGTTTGAAATGATATGAAACTTCACTTATCATTTATATACTTTACAAGGGATTGTTATGATGGAAGTCCATGCAAAAAATCATAAGAAAATTAGATTCTATGAAACTTTTCGAAATGCATATTTCAGTCAAAAATCATAGTATACTATACACTAGTTTCGGTCAAAAAAATTCAAATTTAATTGGGGACTGTTTGACATGATACGATACTTTTCAGATCATTTATATATGTTAAAAAGGAAGGTTATGATTGTAGTCCATGCAAAAAAATCATCTGAAAACTAGAAACTTTCCGAAATGCAAGTTTCGGCCAAAAAATCATAAAATATTATACACTAGTTTATACTAGTTTCGGTCCAAAATCAAATTAAATCGGGGACTGTTCGAAATGATACGAAACTTCACATATCATTTATATATTTTACGAGGGGAGGTTATAATGGAAGTCCATGCAAAAACTCATCGGAAAATTAGATTCTATGAAACTTTTCAAAATGCAAGTTTCGAACAAAAATCATAGTATGTTAAGAGGGACTATTTGAAATGATACGAGACTTTTCAGACATTTATATATGTTAAGAGGAAAGGTTATGATGGTAGTCCATGCAAAAAAATCATCTGAAAACTATATTTCTATGAAACTTTTCGAAAAGCAAGTTCCGGCCAAAAAATCATAATATATTACACACTAGTTTATACTAGTATCGGTCAAAAATCAAATTATATCAGGGACCGTTCGAAATGATACGAAACGTCACATATCATTTATATATTTTACGAGGGAAGGTTATGATGGAAGTCCATGCAAAAAATCAACAGAAAAATAGATTCTATGAAACTTTTCAAAATGCATGTTTCGTAGAACATCATAGTATATTATACACTAGTTTCGGTCCAAAAAATTGAATTTAATTTGGGACTATTTGAAATGATACGAGACTTTTCAAATCATTTATATATGTTAAGAGGGAAGGTTATGATGGTAGTCCATGCAAAAAAATCATCTGAAAACTAGATTCTATGAAACATTTCGAAATGCAAGTTTCGGGCAAAAATCATAATATATTACACACTAGTTTATACTAGCTTCGGTCAAAAATCAAATTATATCGGGGACTGTTCGAAATGATACGAAACGTCACATATCATTTATATATTTTACGAGGGAAGGTTATGATGGAAGTCCATTCAAAAAATCATCGGAAAATTAGATTCTATGAAACTTTTCAAAATGCAAGTTTCGTAAAAATCATAGTATATTATACACTAGTTTCGGTCCAAAAAATCGAATTTAATTAGGGACTATTTTAAATGATACGAGACTTTTCAGATCATTTATATATGTTAAGAGGGAAGGTTATGATGCTAGTCCATGCAAAAAAATCATCTGAAAACTAGATCCTATGAAACTTTTCGAAATGCAAGTTTCGGCCAAAAAATCATAATATATTATACACTAGTTTATACTCGTTTGTGTCAAAAATCATATTAAATTGGGGACTGTTCGAAATGATACGAAACATCACTTATCATTTATATATTTTACGTGGGAAGGTTATGATGGAAGTCCATGCAAAAAATCATAAGAAAATTAGATTCTATGAAACTTTTCGAAATGCAAGTTTCGGTCAAAAATCATAGTATACTATACACTAGTTTCGGTCAAAAAAATCAAATTTAATTGGGGACTGTTTGACATGATACGAGACTTTTCAGATCATTTATATATGTTAAGAGGGAAGGTTATGATGGTAGTCCATGCAAAAATATCATCTGAAAACTGGTTTCTATGAAACTTTTCGAAATGCAAGTTTCGGCCAAAAAATTATAATATATTATACACTAATTTATACTAGTTTCGGTCAAAAATCAAATTAAATCGGGGAATTTTGGATTAATATGAAACTTCACATATCATTTATATATTTTACGAGGGAAGGTTATGATGGAAGTTCATGCAAAAAATCATCGGAAAATTAGATTTATATTAAATTTTTCGAAATGCAAGTAATGGTCAAAAATCATAGTATATTATACACTAGTTCCGGTCAAAAAAATCGACTTTAATTAGGGACTATTTGAAATGATACGAGACTTTTCAGATCATTTATATATGTTAAGAGAGAAGGTTATGATGGTAGTCCATGCAAAAAAATCATCTGAAAACTAGATTCTATGAAACTTTTCGAAATGCAAGTTTTGGCCAAAAAATCATAATATATTATAAACTAGTTTTTACTAGTTTCGGTCGAAAATAAAATTAAATCGGGGACTGTTCAAAATGATACGAAACTTCACATATCATTTATATATTTTACGAGGGAAGATTATTATGGAATTCCATGCAAAAAATCATCGGAAAATTAGATCCTATAAGAATTTCCGAAATGCAAATTTCGGTAAAAAAAAATCATAGTATATTATACACTAGTTTCGGTCAAAAAAATAAAATTTAATTGGGGACTATTTGAAATGATACGAGACTTTTCAGATCATTTATATATGTTAAGAGGAAAGGTTATGATGATAGACCATGCAAAAAATCATCTGAAAACTGGATTCTATGAAACTTTTCGAAATGCAAGTTTCGGCTAAAAAATCATAATATATTATACACTAGTTTATACTAGTTTCGGTCAAAAATCGAATTAAATCGGGGAATGTTCGAAATGATACAAAACTTCACATATCATTTATATATTTTATGAGGGAAGGTTATAATGGAAGTCCATGCAAAAAATCATCGGAAAATTAGATTCTAAGAAACTTTTCGAAATGCAAGTTTCGGTAAAAAATCATAGTATATATTCACTAGTTTCGGTCAAAAAAATCGAATTTAATTAGGGACTATTTGAAATGATACAAGACATTTCAGATCATTTATATATGTTAAGATGGAAGGTTATGCTGGTAGACCATGCAAAAAAATTATCTGAAAACTGGTTTCTATGAAAATTTTCGAAATGCAAGTTTCGGTAAAAAAATCATAATATATTATACACTAGTTTATACTAGTTTCGGTCAAAAATCAAATTAAATCGGGGACTGTTCGAAATGATATGAAACTTCACATATCATTTATATATTTTATGAGGGAAGGTTATGATGGAAGTCCATGCAAAAAATCATCGGAAAATTAGATTCTATGAAACTTTTCAAAATGCAAGTTTCGGTCAAAAATCATAGTATATTATACACTAGTTTCGGTCAAAAAAATCGAATTTAATTAGGGACTATTTGAAATGATACGAGACTTTTCAGATCATTTAAATATGTTAAGAGAGAATGTTATGATGATAGTACATGCAAAAAAATCATCTTAAAACTAGATTCTATGAAACTTTTTGAAATGCAAGTTTTGGCCAAAAAATCATAATATATTATAAACTAGTTTTTACTAGTTTCGGTCGAAAATCAAATTAAATCGGGGACTATTCGAAATGATACGAAACTTCACGTATCATTTATATATTTTACGTGGGAAGATTATGATGGAATTCAATGCAAAAAATCATCAGAAAATTAGATTCTATGAAAATTTTCGAAATGTAAATTTCGGTCAAAAATCATAGTATATTATACACTAGTTTCGGTCAATAAAATCTAATTTAATTAGGAACTATTTGAAATGATACGAGACTTTTCACGTCATTTATATATGTTAAGAGGGAAGGTTATTATGGTAGTCAATGCAAAAAATCATCATAAAACTAGACTCTAAGAAACTTTTCAAAATGCATGTTTCGGCCAAAACATCAAAATATATTATACAATAGTTTATACTCGTTTGTGTCAAAAATCATATTAAATTGGGGAATGTTCGAAATGATATGAAACATCACTTATCATTTATATATTTTACGTGGGAAGGTTATGATGGAAGTCCATGCAAAAAATCATAAGAAAATTAGATTCTATGAAACTTTTCGAAATGCAAGTTTTAGTCAAAAATCATAGTATACTATACACTAGTTTCGGTCAAAAAAATCAAATTTAATTGGGGACTGTTTGACATGATACGAGACTTTTCAGATCATTTATATATGTTAAAATGGAAAGTTATGATTGTAGTCAACGCAAAAGAAATCATCTGAAAACGAGAAACTTTTCGAAATGCAAGTTTCGGCCAAAAAATCATAATATATTATACTAGTTTATACTAGGTTCGTTCCAAAATCAAATTAAATCGGGGATTGTTCGAAATGATACGAAAACTCACATATCATTTATATATTTTACGAGGGGAGGTTATAATGGAAGTCCATGCAAAAACTCATCGGAAAATTAGAATCTATGAACTTTTCAAAATGCAAGTTTCGGACAAAAATCATAGTATATTATACACTAGTTTCGGTCAAAAAAATCGAATTTAATTAGGAACTATTTGAAATGCTACGAGACTTTTTTGATCATTTATATATGTTAAAAGGGAAGGTTATGAAGGTAGTCCATGCAAAAAAATCATCTGAAAAATAGATTCTATGAAACATTTAGAAATGCAAGTTTCGGCCAAAAAATCATAATATATTATACACTAGTTTTTACTAGTTTCGGTCAAAAATCATATTAAATCGGAGACTGTTCGAAATGATACGAAACTTCACATATCATTTATAAATTTTACGAGGGAATATTATGATGGAATTCCATGCAAAAAATCATTAGAAAATTAGATTCTATGAAACTTTCGAAATCTAAATTTCAGTCAAAAATCATAGTATATTATACACTAGTTTCGGTCAAAAAAACAAATTTAATTCTTGACTGTTTGACATTATACGAGACTTTTCAGATCATTTATATATGTTAAAAGGGAAGGTTATGATTGTAGTCCATGTAAAAAAATGATCTGAAATCTAGATTCTATGAAACTTTTCGAAATACGAGTTTCGGCCAAAAAATCATAATATATTAAACACTAGTTTATGCTAGTTTCGGTCAAAAATCATATTAAATCGGAGACTGTTCAAAATGATATGAAACTTCACATATGATTTATATATTTTACGAGGGAAGGTTATGATGGAGTTACATGCAAAAAATCATCAGAAAATTAGATTCTATAAGACTTTCCGAAATGCAAATTTCGGTCAAAAATCATAGTATATTATACACTAGTTTCGGTCAAAAATATAAAATTTAATTGGGGACTATTTGAAATGATACGAGACTTTTCAGATCATTTATATATGTTAAGAGGGAAGGTTATGATGATAGACCATGCAAAAAAATCATCTCAAAACAGGATTCTATGAAACTTTTCGAAATGCAAGTTTTGGCCAAAAAAACATAATATATTATACACTAGTTTATACTAGTTTCGGTCAAAAATAGAATTAAATCGGGGACTGTTCGAAATGATACAAAACTTCACAAATCATTTATATATTTTATGAGGGAAGGTTATAATGGAAGTCCATGCAAAAAATCATCGGAAAATTAGATTTTATGATATTTTTCGAAATGCAAGTTTCGCTCAAAAATCATAGTATATTATTCACTAGTTTCGGTCAAAAAAATTTGAATTTAATTAGGGACTATTTGAAATGATACAAGACTTTTCAGATCATTTATATATGTTAAGAGGGAAGTTTATGATGGTAGTCAATGCAAAATAATCATCTGAAAACTAGATTCTATGAAACTTTTCGAAATGCAAGTTTTGGCCAAAAAATCATAATATATTATAAACTAATTTTTACTAGTGTCGGTCAAAAATCAAATTAAATCGGGGACTGTTCAAAATGATATGAAACTTCACATATCATTTATATATTTTATGTGGGAAGATTATGATGAAATTCCATGCAAAAAATCATCAGAAAATTAGATTCTATGAAACTTTTCGAAATGCAAATTTTGGTCAAAAATCATAGTATATTATACACTAGTTTCGGTCAAAAAAATATAATTTAATTAGGGACTATTTGAAATGATAGGATACTTTTCACATCAATTATATAATTTCAGAGGGAAGGTTATGATGGTAGTCCATGCAAAAAATAACCCGAAAACTAGACTCTAAGAAACTTTTCCAAATGCAAGTTTCGGCCAAAAAATCATAATATATTATACACTAGTTTTTACTAGTTTCGGTCGAAAATCAAATTAAATCGCGGACTGTTCGAAATGATACGAAACTTCACATATCATTTATAAATATTACGAGGGAAGATTATGATGGAATTCCATGCAAAATATCATCAGAAAATTAGATTCTATGAAACTTTCCGAAATGCAAATTAGATTCTATTAAATCGGAGACTGTTCGAAATGATACGAAACTTCACATATCATTTATAAATTTTACGAGGGAATATTATGATGGAATTCCATGCAAAAAATCATTAGAAAATTAGATTCTATGAAACTTTCGAAATCTAAATTTCAGTCAAAAACCATAGTATATTATACACTAGTTTCGGTCAAAAAAATAAAATTTAATTCGGGACTGTTTGACATGATACGAGACTTTTCAGATCATTTATATATGTTAAAAGGGAAGGTTATGATTGTAGTCCATGCAAAAAAATGATCTGAAAACTAGATTCTATGAAACTTTTCGAAATACGAGTTTCGGCCAAAAAATCATAATATATTATACACTAGTTTATACTAGTTTCGGTCAAAAATCAAATTAAATCGGGGACTGTTCGAAATGATACGAAACTTCACATATAATTTATATATTTTACGAGGGGAGTTTATGATGGAAGTCCATGCAAAAACTCAACGGAAAATTAGATTCTTTGAAACTTTTCGAAATGCAAGTTTTGGTCAAAAATCATAGTATATTATACACTAGTTTCGGTCAAAAATCGAATTTAATTAGGGACTATTTGAAATGATACGAAACTTTTCAGATCATTTATATATGTTAAGAGAAAAGGTTATGATGTAGTCCATGCAAATAAATCATCTGAAAACTAGATTCTATGAAACTTTTCGAAATGCAAGTTTTGGCCAAAAAATAATAATATATTTTAAACTAGTTTTTACTATTTTCGGTCGAAAATCAAATTAAATCGGGGACTGTTCGAAATGATACGAAACTTCACATATCATTTATATATTTTACGTGGGAAGATTATGATGGAATTCCATGCAAAATATCATCGGAAAATTAGATTCTTTGAAACTTTTCGAAATGCAAATTTCGGTCAAAAATCATAGTATATTATACACTTGTTTCGGTCAAAAAAATTAAAATTTAATTGGGGACTATTTTAAATGATACGAGACTTTTCACATCATTTAAATATGTTAAGAGGGAAGGTTATGATGGTAGTCCATGCAAAAAATCATCAGAAAACTAGACTCTAAGAAACTTTTCGAAATGCAAGTTTCGGCGAAAAAAAGCATAATATATTATACACTAGTTTATACTCGTTTGTGTCAAAAATCAAATTAAATTGGGGACTGTTTGAAATGATATGAAACTTCACTTATCATTTATATATTTTACGAGGGAAGGTTATGATGGAAGTCCATGCAAAACCTCATAAGAAAATTAGATTCTATGAAACATTTCGAAATGCAAATTTCAGTCAAAAATCATAGTATACTATACACTAGTTTCAGTCAAAAAAATTAAATTTAATTGGGGACTGTTTGACATCATACGAGACTTTTCAGATCATTTATATATGTTAAAAGGGAAGGTTATGATTGTAGTCCATGCAAAAAAATCATCTGAAAACTAGAAACTTTTCGAAATGCAAGTTTCGGCCAAAATATCATAAAATATTATACACTAGTTTATACTAGTTTCGGTCCAAAATCAAATTAAAACCGGGACTGTTCGAAATGATACGAAACTTCACATATCATTTATATATTTTACGAGGGGAGTTTATAATGGAAGTCCATGCAAAAACTCAATGGAAAATTAGATTCTATGAAACTTTTCAAAATGCAAGTTTCGGTCAAAAATCATAGTATATTATACACTAGTTTCGGTCAAAAAATCGAATTTAATTAGGGACTATTTGAAATGATACGAGACTTTTCAGATCATTTATATATGTTAAGAGGGAAGGGTATGATGGTAGTCCATGCAAAAAAAATCATCTGAAGACTAGATTCTATGAAACTTTTCAAAATGCAAGTTTCGGCCAAAAAATCATAATATATTACACACTAGTTTATACTAGTTTCGGTCAAAAATCAAATTATATCGGGGACTGTTCGAAATGATACGAAACGTCATATATCATTTATATATTTTACTAGGGAAGGTTATAATGGAAGTCCATGCAAAAAATCATCGAAAAATTAGATTCTATGAAACTTTTCAAAATGCAAGTTTCGTAAAAATCATAGTATATTATACACTAGTTTCGGTCCAAAAAATCGAATTTAAGTATGGACGATTTTAAATGATACGAGATTTTTCATATAATTTATATATGTTAAGAGGGAAGGTTATAATGTTAGTCCATGCAAAAAAATCATCTGAAAACTAGATTCTAATAAACTTTTCGAAATGTAAATTTCGGCCAAAAAATCATAATATATTATACACTAATTTTTACTAGTTTCGATCGAAAATCAAATTAAATCGTGGACTGTTCGAAATGATACGAACCTTCACATATCATTTATAAATTTTACGAGGGAAGATTATGATTAAATTCCATGCAAAAATTCATCAGAAAATTAGATTCTATGTAAATTTCCGGAATGCAAATTTCTGTCAAAAATCATAGTATATTATACACTAGTTTCGGTTAATAAAATCAAATTTAATTCGGGACTGTTTGACATGATACGAGACTTTTCAGATTATTTATATATGTTAAAAGGGAAGGTTATAATTGTAGTCCATGCAAAAAAATGATCTGAAAACTAGATTCTATGAAACTTTTCGAAATACGAGTTTCGGCCAAAAAATCATAATATATTATACACTTGTTTATACTAGTTTCGGTCAAATATCAAATTAAATCGGGGACTGTTCGAAATGATATGAAACTTCACATATCATTTAAATATATTACGAGGGAAGCTTATGATGGAAGTCCATGCAAAAAATCATCGGAAAATTAGATTCTATGAAACTTTTCGAAATGAAAGTTTCGGTCAAAAATCATAGTATATTATACACTAGTTTCGGTCAAAAAAATCGAATTTAATTAGGGACTATTTGAAATGATAAAAGACTTTTCAGATCATTTATATATGTTAAGAGAGAAGGTTATGATGGTAGTCCATGCAAAAAAATCATCTGAAAAATAGATTCTTTGAAACTTTTCGAAATGCAAGTTTTGGCCAAAAAATCATAATATATTATTAACTAGTTTTTACTAGTTTCGGTCGAAAATCAAATTAAATCGGGGATTGTTCGAAATGATACGAAACTTCACATATCATTTATAAATTTTACGAGGGAAGATTATGATGGAATTCCAGGCAAAAAATCATCAGAAAATTAGATTCTATGAAACTTTCCGAAATGCAAATTTCAGTCAAAAATCATAGTATATTATACTCTAGTTTCGGTCAAAAAAATAAAATTTAATTGGGGACTAATTGACATAATACGAGACTTTTCAAATCATTTATATATGTTAAAAGGGGAGGTTATGATTGTAGTCCATGCAAAAAAATCATCTGAAAACTATAAACTTTTCGAAATGCAAGTTTCGGCCAAAATATCATAAAATATTATACACTAGTTTATATTAGTTTCGGTCCAAAATCAAATTAAATCGGGGACTGTTCGAAATGATACAAAACTTCACATATCATTTATATATTTTACGTGGGAAGATTATGATGGAATTCCATGCAAAAAATCATCGGAAAATTAGATTCTATGAAACTTTTCGAAATGCAAATTTCGGTCAAAAATCATAGTATATTATACACTAGTTTCGGTCCAAAAAATCGAATTTAATTAGGGACTATTTGAAATGATACGAGACTTTTCACATCATTTATATATGTTAAGAAGGAAGGTTATGATGGTAGTCCATGCAAAAAATCATCTGAAAACTAGACTCTAAGAAACTTTTCGAAATGCAAGTTTCGGCTAAAAAATCATAATATATTATACACTGGTTTATACTCGTTTGTGTCAAAAATCAAATTAAATTGGGGACTATTCGAAATGATATGAAACTTCACTTATCATTTATATACTTTACAAGGGATTGTTATGATGGAAGTCCATGCAAAAAATCATAAGAAAATTAGATTCTATGAAACTTTTCGAAATGCAAATTTCAGTCAAAAATCATAGTATACTATACACTAGTTTCGGTCAAAAAAATTCAAATTTAATTGGGGACTGTTTGACATGATACGATACTTTTCAGATCATTTATATATGTTAAAAGGGAAGGTTATGATTGTAGTCCATGCAAAAAAATCATCTGAAAACTAGAAACTTTCCGAAATGCAAGTTTCGGCCAAAAAATCATAAAATATTATACACTAGTTTATACTAGTTTCGGTCCAAAATCAAATTAAATCGGGGACTGTTCGAAATGATACGAAACTTCACATATCATTTATATATTTTACGAGGGGAGGTTATAATGGAAGTCCATGCAAAAACTCATCGGAAAATTAGATTCTATGAAACTTTTCAAAATGCAAGTTTCGAACAAAAATCATAGTATGTTAAGAGGGATTATTTGAAATGATACGAGACTTTTCAGACATTTACATATGTTAAGAGGGAAGGTTATGATGGTAGTCCATGCAAAAAAATCATCTGAAAACTAGATTCTATGAAACTTTTCGAAATGCAAGTTTTGACCAAAAAATCATAATATATTACACACTGGTTTATACTAGTATCGGTCAAAAATCAAATTATATCAGGGACCGTTCGAAATGATACGAAACGTCACATATCATTTATATATTTTACGAGGTAAGGTTATGATGGAAGTCCATGCAAAAAATCAACGGTAAAATAGATTCTATGAAACTTTTAAAAATGCAAGTTTCGTAGAAAATCATAGTATATTATACACTAGTTTCGGTCCAAAAAATCGAATTTAATTAGCGACTATTTGAAATGATACGAGACTTTTCAGATCATTTATATATGTTAAGAGGGAAGGTTATGATGGTAGTTCATTCAAAAAAATCATCTGAAAACAAGATTCTATGAAACTTTTCGAAATGCAAGTTTCGGCCAAAAATCATAATATATTACACACTAGTTTATACTAGCTTCGGTCAAAAATCAAATTATATCGGGGACTGTTCGAAATGATACGAAACGTCACATATCATTTATATATTTTACGAGGGAAGGTTATGATGGAAGTCCATCCAAAAAATCATCGGAAAATTAGATTCTATGAAACTTTTCAAAATGCAAGTTTCGTAAAAATCATAGTATATTATACACTAGTTTCGGTCCAAAAAATCGAATTTAATTAGGGACTATTTTAAATGATACGAGACTTTTCAGATCATTTATATATGTTAAGAGGGAAGGTTATGATGCTAGTCCATGCAAAAAAATCATCTGAAAACTAGATCCTATGAAACTTTTCGAAATGCATGTTTTGGCAAAAAAATCATAATATATTATACACTAGTTTTTACTAGTTTCGGTCGAAAATCAAATTAAATCGGGGACTGTTCGAAATGATACGAAACTTCACATATCATTTATAAATTTTACGAGGGAAGATTATGATGGCATTCCATGCAAAAAATCATCAAAAAATTAGATTCTATGAAACTTTCCGAAATACAAATTTCAGTCAAAAATCATAGTATATTATACACTAGTCGGTCAAAAAAATAAAATTTAATTCGGGACTGTTTTACATGATACGAGACTTTTCAGATCATTTATATATGTTAAAAGGGAAGGTTATGATTGTAGTCCTTGCAAAAAAATGATCTGAAAACTAAATTCTATGAAACTTTTCGAAATAGAGTTTTGGCCAAAAAATCATAATATATTATACACTAGTTTATACTAGTTTCGGTCAAAAATCAAATTAAATCGGGGACTGTTTGAAATGATATGAAACTTCACATATTATTTATATATTTTACGAGGTAAAATTATGATGGAATTCCATGCAAAAAATCATTGGAAAATTAGATTCTATGAAACTTTTCGAAATGCAAGTTTCGGTCAAAAATCATAGTATATTATACACTAGTTTCGGTCAAAAAAATCGAATTTAATTAGGGACTATTTGAAATGATACAAGACTTTTCAGATCATTTATATATGCTAAAAGGGAAGGTTATGATTGTAGTCCATGCAAAAAAATGATCTGAAAACTAGATTCTATGAAACTTTTCGAAATACGAGTTTCGGCCAAAAAATCTTAATATACTATACACTAGTTTATACTAGTTTCGGTCAAAAATCAACTTAAATCGGGGACTGTTCGAAATGATATGAAACTTCACATATCAATTATATATTCTACGAGGGAAGGTTATGATGGAAGTCCATGCAAAAAATCATTGGAAAATTAGATTCTATGAAACTTTTCGAAATGCAAGTTTCGGTCAAAAATCATAGTATATTATACACTAGTTTCGGTCAAAAAAATCGAATTTAATTAGGGACTATTTGAAATGATACAAGACTTTTCAGATCATTTATATATGTTAAGAGAGAAGGTTATGATGGTAGTCCATGCATAAAAATCATCTGAAAAATAGATTCTATTAAACTTTTCGAAATGCAAGTTTTGGCCAAAAAATAATAATATATTATAAACAAGTTTTTACTAGTTTCGGTCGAAAATCAAATTAAATCGGGGACTGTTCGAAATGATACGAAACTTCACATATCATTTATATATTTTACGTGGGAAGATTATGATGGAATTCCATGCAAAAAATCATCGGAAAATTAGATTCTATGAAACTTTTCGAAATGCAAATTTCGGTCAAAAATCATAGTATATTATACACTAGTTTCGGTCAAAAAAATCTAATTTAATTAGGGACTATTTGAAATGATACGAGACTTTTCACATTATTTATATATGTTAAGAAGGAAGGTTATGATGGTAGTCCATGCAAAAAATCATCTGAAAACTAGACTCTAAGAAACTTTTCGAAATGCAAGTTTCGGCTAAAAAATCATAATATATTATACACTGGTTTATACTCGTTTGTGTCAAAAATCAAATTAAATTGGGGACTGTTTGAAATGATATGAAACTTCACTTATCATTTATATACTTTACAAGGGATTGTTATGATGGAAGTCCATGCAAAAAATCATAAGAAAATTAGATTCTATGAAACTTTTCGAAATGCATATTTCAGTCAAAAATCATAGTATACTATACACTAGTTTCGGTCAAAAAAATTCAAATTTAATTGGGGACTGTTTGACATGATACGATACTTTTCAGATCATTTATATATGTTAAAAAGGAAGGTTATGATTGTAGTCCATGCAAAAAAATCATCTGAAAACTAGAAACTTTCCGAAATGCAAGTTTCGGCCAAAAAATCATAAAATATTATACACTAGTTTATACTAGTTTCGGTCCAAAATCAAATTAAATCGGGGACTGTTCGAAATGATACGAAACTTCACATATCATTTATATATTTTACGAGGGGAGGTTATAATGGAAGTCCATGCAAAAACTCATCGGAAAATTAGATTCTATGAAACTTTTCAAAATGCAAGTTTCGAACAAAAATCATAGTATGTTAAGAGGGACTATTTGAAATGATACGAGACTTTTCAGACATTTATATATGTTAAGAGGAAAGGTTATGATGGTAGTCCATGCAAAAAAATCATCTGAAAACTATATTTCTATGAAACTTTTCGAAAAGCAAGTTCCGGCCAAAAAATCATAATATATTACACACTAGTTTATACTAGTATCGGTCAAAAATCAAATTATATCAGGGACCGTTCGAAATGATACGAAACGTCACATATCATTTATATATTTTACGAGGGAAGGTTATGATGGAAGTCCATGCAAAAAATCAACAGAAAAATAGATTCTATGAAACTTTTCAAAATGCATGTTTCGTAGAACATCATAGTATATTATACACTAGTTTCGGTCCAAAAAATTGAATTTAATTTGGGACTATTTGAAATGATACGAGACTTTTCAAATCATTTATATATGTTAAGAGGGAAGGTTATGATGGTAGTCCATGCAAAAAAATCATCTGAAAACTAGATTCTATGAAACATTTCGAAATGCAAGTTTCGGGCAAAAATCATAATATATTACACACTAGTTTATACTAGCTTCGGTCAAAAATCAAATTATATCGGGGACTGTTCGAAATGATACGAAACGTCACATATCATTTATATATTTTACGAGGGAAGGTTATGATGGAAGTCCATTCAAAAAATCATCGGAAAATTAGATTCTATGAAACTTTTCAAAATGCAAGTTTCGTAAAAATCATAGTATATTATACACTAGTTTCGGTCCAAAAAATCGAATTTAATTAGGGACTATTTTAAATGATACGAGACTTTTCAGATCATTTATATATGTTAAGAGGGAAGGTTATGATGCTAGTCCATGCAAAAAAATCATCTGAAAACTAGATCCTATGAAACTTTTCGAAATGCATGTTTTGGCCAAAAAATCATAATATATTATACACTAGTTTTTACTAGTTTCGATCGAAAATCAAATTAAATCGGGGACTGTTCGAAATGATACGAAACTTCACATATCATTTATAAATTTTACGAGGGAAGATTATGATGGAATTCCATGCAAAAAATCATCAAAAAATTAGATTCTATGAAACTTTCCGAAACACAAATTTCAGTCAAAAATCATAGTATATTATACACTAGTCGGTCAAAAAAATAAAATTTAATTCAGGACTGTTTTACATGATACGAGACTTTTCAGATCATTTATATATGTTAAAAGGGAAGGTTATGATTGTAGTCCTTGCAAAAAAATGATCTGAAAACTAAATTCTATGAAACTTTTCGAAATAGAGTTTTGGCCAAAAAATCATAATATATTATACACTAGTTTATACTAGTTTCGGTCAAAAATCAAATTAAATCGGGGACTGTTTGAAATGATATGAAACTTCACATATTATTTATATATTTTACGAGGGAAAATTATGATGGAATTCCATGCAAAAAATCATCAGAAAATTAGATTATATGAAATTTTCCGAAATGCAAATTTCAGTCAAAAATCATAGTATATTATACACTAGTTTCGGTCAAAAAAATCAAATTTAATTCAAGACTGTTTGACATGATACGAGACTTTTCAGATCATTTATATATGCTAAAAGGGAAGGTTATGATTGTAGTCCATGCAAAAAAATGATCTGAAAACTAGATTCTATGAAACTTTTCGAAATACGAGTTTCGGCCAAAAAATAATAATATATTATAAACAAGTTTTTACTAGTTTCGGTCGAAAATCAAATTAAATCGGGGACTGTTCGAAATGATACGAAACTTCACATATCATTTATATATTTTACGTGGGAAGATTATGATGGAATTCCATGCAAAAAATCATCGGAAAATTAGATTCTATGAAACTTTTCGAAATGCAAATTTCGGTCAAAAATCATAGTATATTATACACTAGTTTCCGTCAAAAAAATCTAATTTAATTAGGGACTATTTGAAATGATACGAGACTTTTCACATCATTTATATATGTTAAGAAGGAAGGTTATGATGGTAGTCCATGCAAAAAATCATCTGAAAACTAGACTCTAAGAAACTTTTCGAAATGCAAGTTTTGGCTAAAAAATCATAATATATTATACACTGGTTTATACTCGTTTGTGTCAAAAATCAAATTAAATTGGGGACTGTTTGAAATGATATGAAACTTCACTTATCATTTATATACTTTACAAGGGATTGTTATGATGGAAGTCCATGCAAAAAATCATAAGAAAATTAGATTCTATGAAACTTTTCGAAATGCATATTTCAGTCAAAAATCATAGTATACCATACACTAGTTTCGGTCAAAAAATTCAAATTTAATTGGGGACTGTTTGACATGATACGATACTTTTCAGATCATTTATATATGTTAAAAGGGAAGGTTATGATTGTAGTCCATGCAAAAAAATCATCTGAAAACTAGAAACTTTCCGAAATGCAAGTTTCGGCCAAAAAATCATAAAATATTATACACTAGTTTATACTAGTTTCAGTCCAAAATCAAATTAAATCGGGGACTGTTCGAAATGATACGAAACTTCACATATCATTTATATATTTTACGAGGGGAGGTTATAATGGAAGTCCATGCAAAAACTCATCGGAAAATTAGATTCTATGAAACTTTTCAAAATGCAAGTTTCGAACAAAAATCATAGTATGTTAAGAGGGACTATTTGAAATGATACGAGACTTTTCAGACATTTATATATGTTAAGAGGAAAGGTTATGATGGTAGTCCATGCAAAAAAATCATCTGAAAACTATATTTCTATGAAACTTTTCGAAAAGCAAGTTCCGGCCAAAAAATCATAATATATTACACACTAGTTTATACTAGTATCGGTCAAAAATCAAATTATATCAGGGACCGTTCGAAATGATACGAAACGTCACATATCATTTATATATTTTACGAGGGAAGGTTATGATGGAAGTCCATGCAAAAAATCTACAGAAAAATAGATTCTATGAAACTTTTCAAAATGCAAGTTTCGTAGAAAATCATAGTATATTATACACTAGTTTCGGTCCAAAAAATCAAATTTAATTAGGGACTATTTGAAATGATACGAGACTTTTCAAATCATTTATATATGTTAAGAGGGAAGGTTATGATGGTAGTCCATGCAAAAAAATCATCTGAAAAATAGATTCTATGAAACATTTAGAAATGCAAGTTTCGGGCAAAAATCATAATATATTACACACTAGTTTATACTAGCTTCGGTCAAAAATCAAATTATATCGGGGACTGTTCGAAATGATACGAAACGTCACATATCATTTATATATTTTACGAGGGAAGGTTATGATGGAAGTCCATTCAAAAAATCATCGGAAAATTAGATTCTATGAAACTTTTCAAAATGCAAGTTTCGTAAAAATCATAGTATATTATACACTAGTTTCGGTCCAAAAAATCGAATTTAATTAGGGACTATTTTAAATGATACGAGACTTTTCAGATCATTTATATATGTTAAGAGGGAAGGTTATGATGCTAGTCCATGCAAAAAAATCATCTGAAAACTAGATCCTATGAAACTTTTCGAAATGCATGTTTTGGCCAAAAAATCATAATATATTATACACTAGTTTTTACTAGTTTCGATCGAAAATCAAATTAAATCGGGGACTGTTCGAAATGATACGAAACTTCACATATCATTTATAAATTTTACGAGGGAAGATTATGATGGAATTCCATGCAAAAAATCATCAAAAAATTAGATTCTATGAAACTTTCCGAAACACAAATTTCAGTCAAAAATCATAGTATATTATACACTAGTCGGTCAAAAAAATAAAATTTAATTCAGGACTGTTTTACATGATACGAGACTTTTCAGATCATTTATATATGTTAAAAGGGAAGGTTATGATTGTAGTCCTTGCAAAAAAATGATCTGAAAACTAAATTCTATGAAACTTTTCGAAATAGAGTTTTGGCCAAAAAATCATAATATATTATACACTAGTTTATACTAGTTTCGGTCAAAAATCAAATTAAATCGGGGACTGTTTGAAATGATATGAAACTTCACATATTATTTATATATTTTACGAGGGAAAATTATGATGGAATTCCATGCAAAAAATCATCAGAAAATTAGATTATATGAAATTTTCCGAAATGCAAATTTCAGTCAAAAATCATAGTATATTATACACTAGTTTCGGTCAAAAAAATCAAATTTAATTCAAGACTGTTTGACATGATACGAGACTTTTCAGATCATTTATATATGCTAAAAGGGAAGGTTATGATTGTAGTCCATGCAAAAAAATGATCTGAAAACTAGATTCTATGAAACTTTTCGAAATACGAGTTTCGGCCAAAAAATAATAATATATTATAAACAAGTTTTTACTAGTTTCGGTCGAAAATCAAATTAAATCGGGGACTGTTCGAAATGATACGAAACTTCACATATCATTTATATATTTTACGTGGGAAGATTATGATGGAATTCCATGCAAAAAATCATCGGAAAATTAGATTCTATGAAACTTTTCGAAATGCAAATTTCGGTCAAAAATCATAGTATATTATACACTAGTTTCCGTCAAAAAAATCTAATTTAATTAGGGACTATTTGAAATGATACGAGACTTTTCACATCATTTATATATGTTAAGAAGGAAGGTTATGATGGTAGTCCATGCAAAAAATCATCTGAAAACTAGACTCTAAGAAACTTTTCGAAATGCAAGTTTTGGCTAAAAAATCATAATATATTATACACTGGTTTATACTCGTTTGTGTCAAAAATCAAATTAAATTGGGGACTGTTTGAAATGATATGAAACTTCACTTATCATTTATATACTTTACAAGGGATTGTTATGATGGAAGTCCATGCAAAAAATCATAAGAAAATTAGATTCTATGAAACTTTTCGAAATGCATATTTCAGTCAAAAATCATAGTATACCATACACTAGTTTCGGTCAAAAAATTCAAATTTAATTGGGGACTGTTTGACATGATACGATACTTTTCAGATCATTTATATATGTTAAAAGGGAAGGTTATGATTGTAGTCCATGCAAAAAAATCATCTGAAAACTAGAAACTTTCCGAAATGCAAGTTTCGGCCAAAAAATCATAAAATATTATACACTAGTTTATACTAGTTTCAGTCCAAAATCAAATTAAATCGGGGACTGTTCGAAATGATACGAAACTTCACATATCATTTATATATTTTACGAGGGGAGGTTATAATGGAAGTCCATGCAAAAACTCATCGGAAAATTAGATTCTATGAAACTTTTCAAAATGCAAGTTTCGAACAAAAATCATAGTATGTTAAGAGGGACTATTTGAAATGATACGAGACTTTTCAGACATTTATATATGTTAAGAGGAAAGGTTATGATGGTAGTCCATGCAAAAAAATCATCTGAAAACTATATTTCTATGAAACTTTTCGAAAAGCAAGTTCCGGCCAAAAAATCATAATATATTACACACTAGTTTATACTAGTATCGGTCAAAAATCAAATTATATCAGGGACCGTTCGAAATGATACGAAACGTCACATATCATTTATATATTTTACGAGGGAAGGTTATGATGGAAGTCCATGCAAAAAATCTACAGAAAAATAGATTCTATGAAACTTTTCAAAATGCAAGTTTCGTAGAAAATCATAGTATATTATACACTAGTTTCGGTCCAAAAAATCAAATTTAATTAGGGACTATTTGAAATGATACGAGACTTTTCAAATCATTTATATATGTTAAGAGGGAAGGTTATGATGGTAGTCCATGCAAAAAAATCATCTGAAAAATAGATTCTATGAAACATTTAGAAATGCAAGTTTCGGGCAAAAATCATAATATATTACACACTAGTTTATACTAGCTTCGGTCAAAAATCAAATTATATCGGGGACTGTTCGAAATGATACGAAACGTCACATATCATTTATATATTTTACGAGGGAAGGTTATGATGGAAGTCCATTCAAAAAATCATCGGAAAATTAGATTCTATGAAACTTTTCAAAATGCAAGTTTCGTAAAAATCATAGTATATTATACACTAGTTTCGGTCCAAAAAATCGAATTTAATTAGGGACTATTTTAAATGATACGAGACTTTTCAGATCATTTATATATGTTAAGAGGGAAGGTTATGATGCTAGTCCATGCAAAAAAATCATCTGAAAACTAGATCCTATGAAACTTTTCGAAATGCATGTTTTGGCCAAAAAATCATAATATATTATACACTAGTTTTTACTAGTTTCGATCGAAAATCAAATTAAATCGGGGACTGTTCGAAATGATACGAAACTTCACATATCATTTATAAATTTTACGAGGGAAGATTATGATGGAATTCCATGCAAAAAATCATCAAAAAATTAGATTCTATGAAACTTTCCGAAACACAAATTTCAGTCAAAAATCATAGTATATTATACACTAGTCGGTCAAAAAAATAAAATTTAATTCAGGACTGTTTTACATGATACGAGACTTTTCAGATCATTTATATATGTTAAAAGGGAAGGTTATGATTGTAGTCCTTGCAAAAAAATGATCTGAAAACTAAATTCTATGAAACTTTTCGAAATAGAGTTTTGGCCAAAAAATCATAATATATTATACACTAGTTTATACTAGTTTCGGTCAAAAATCAAATTAAATCGGGGACTGTTTGAAATGATATGAAACTTCACATATTATTTATATATTTTACGAGGGAAAATTATGATGGAATTCCATGCAAAAAATCATCAGAAAATTAGATTATATGAAATTTTCCGAAATGCAAATTTCAGTCAAAAATCATAGTATATTATACACTAGTTTCGGTCAAAAAAATCAAATTTAATTCAAGACTGTTTGACATGATACGAGACTTTTCAGATCATTTATATATGCTAAAAGGGAAGGTTATGATTGTAGTCCATGCAAAAAAATGATCTGAAAACTAGATTCTATGAAACTTTTCGAAATACGAGTTTCGGCCAAAAAATCTTAATATACTATACACTAGTTTATACTAGTTTAGGTCAAAAATCAACTTAAATCGGGGACTGTTCGAAATGATATGAAACTTCACATATCATTTATATATTCTACGAGGGAAGGTTATGATGGAAGTCCATGCAAAAAATCATTGGAAAATTAGATTCTATGAAACTTTTCGAAATGCAAGTTTCGTTCAAAAATCATAGTATATTATACACTAGTTTCGGTCAAAAAAATCGAATTTAATTAGGGACTATTTGAAATGATACAAGACTTTTCAGATCATTTATATATGTTAAGAGAGAAGGTTATGATGGTAGTCCATGCATAAAAATCATCTGAAAAATAGATTCTATTAAACTTTTCGAAATGCAAGTTTTGGCCAAAAAATAATAATATATTATAAACAAGTTTTTACTAGTTTCGGTCGAAAATCAAATTAAATCGGGGACTGTTCGAAATGATACGAAACTTCACATATCATTTATATATTTTATGTGGGAAGATTATGATGGAATTCCATGCAAAAAATCATCGGAAAATTAGATTCTATGAAACTTTTCGAAATGCAAATTTCGGTCAAAAATCATAGTATATTATACACTAGTTTCAGTCAAAAAAATCTAATTTAATTAGGGACTATTTGAAATGATACGAGACTTTTCACATCATTTATATATGTTAAGAAGGAAGGTTATGATGGTAGTCCATGCAAAAAATCATCTGAAAACTAGACTCTAAGAAACTTTTCGAAATGCAAGTTTTGGCTAAAAAATCATAATATATTATACACTGGTTTATACTCGTTTGTGTCAAAAATCAAATTAAATTGGGGACTGTTTGAAATGATATGAAACTTCACTTATCATTTATATACTTTACAAGGGATTGTTATGATGGAAGTCCATGCAAAAAATCATAAGAAAATTAGATTCTATGAAACTTTTCGAAATGCATATTTCAGTCAAAAATCATAGTATACCATACACTAGTTTCGGTCAAAAAATTCAAATTTAATTGGGGACTGTTTGACATGATACGATACTTTTCAGATCATTTATATATGTTAAAAGGGAAGGTTATGATTGTAGTCCATGCAAAAAAATCATCTGAAAACTAGAAACTTTCCGAAATGCAAGTTTCGGCCAAAAAATCATAAAATATTATACACTAGTTTATACTAGTTTCAGTCCAAAATCAAATTAAATCGGGGACTGTTCGAAATGATACGAAACTTCACATATCATTTATATATTTTACGAGGGGAGGTTATAATGGAAGTCCATGCAAAAACTCATCGGAAAATTAGATTCTATGAAACTTTTCAAAATGCAAGTTTCGAACAAAAATCATAGTATGTTAAGAGGGACTATTTGAAATGATACGAGACTTTTCAGACATTTATATATGTTAAGAGGAAAGGTTATGATGGTAGTCCATGCAAAAAAATCATCTGAAAACTATATTTCTATGAAACTTTTCGAAAAGCAAGTTCCGGCCAAAAAATCATAATATATTACACACTAGTTTATACTAGTATCGGTCAAAAATCAAATTATATCAGGGACCGTTCGAAATGATACGAAACGTCACATATCATTTATATATTTTACGAGGGAAGGTTATGATGGAAGTCCATGCAAAAAATCTACAGAAAAATAGATTCTATGAAACTTTTCAAAATGCAAGTTTCGTAGAAAATCATAGTATATTATACACTAGTTTCGGTCCAAAAAATCAAATTTAATTAGGGACTATTTGAAATGATACGAGACTTTTCAAATCATTTATATATGTTAAGAGGGAAGGTTATGATGGTAGTCCATGCAAAAAAATCATCTGAAAAATAGATTCTATGAAACATTTAGAAATGCAAGTTTCGGGCAAAAATCATAATATATTACACACTAGTTTATACTAGCTTCGGTCAAAAATCAAATTATATCGGGGACTGTTCGAAATGATACGAAACGTCACATATCATTTATATATTTTACGAGGGAAGGTTATGATGGAAGTCCATTCAAAAAATCATCGGAAAATTAGATTCTATGAAACTTTTCAAAATGCAAGTTTCGTAAAAATCATAGTATATTATACACTAGTTTCGGTCCAAAAAATCGAATTTAATTAGGGACTATTTTAAATGATACGAGACTTTTCAGATCATTTATATATGTTAAGAGGGAAGGTTATGATGCTAGTCCATGCAAAAAAATCATCTGAAAACTAGATCCTATGAAACTTTTCGAAATGCAAGTTTTGGCCAAAAAATCATAATATATTATACACTAGTTTTTACTAGTTTCGGTCGAAACTCAAATTAAATCGGGGACTGTTCAAAATGATACGAAACTTCACATATCATTTATAAATTTTACGAGGGAAGATTATGATGGAATTCCATGCAAAAAATCATCAAAAAATTAGATTCTATGAAACTTTCCGAAATACAAATTTCAGTCAAAAATCATAGTATATTATACACTTGTCGGTCAAAAAAATAAAATTTAATTCGGGACTGTTTTACATGATACGAGACTTTTCAGATCATTTATATATGTTAAAAGGGAAGGTTATGATTGTAGTCCTTGCAAAAAAATGATCTGAAAACTAAATTCTATGAAACTTTTCGAAATAGAGTTTTGGCCAAAAAATCATAATATATTATACACTAGTTTATACTAGTTTCGGTCAAAAATCAAATTAAATCGGGGACTGTTTGAAATGATATGAAACTTCACATATTATTTATATATTTTACGAGGGAAAATTATGATGGAATTCCATGCAAAAAATCATCAGAAAATTAGATTATATGAAATTTTCCGAAATGCAAATTTCAGTCAAAAATCATAGTATATTATACACTAGTTTCGGTCAAAAAAATCAAATTTAATTCAAGACTGTTTGACATGATACGAGACTTTTCAGATCATTTATATATGCTAAAAGGGAAGGTTATGATTGTAGTCCATGCAAAAAAATGATCTGAAAACTAGATTCTATGAAACTTTTCGAAATACGAGTTTCGGCCAAAAAATCTTAATATACTATACACTAGTTTATACTAGTTTCGGTCAAAAATCAACTTAAATTGGGGACTGTTCGAAATGATATGAAACTTCACATATCATTTATATATTCTACGAGGGAAGGTTATGATGGAAGTCCATGCAAAAAAATCATCTGAAATCGAATTTAATTAGGGACTATTTGAAATGATACGAGACTTTTCAGACATTTATATATGTTAAGAGGGAAGGTTATGATGGTAGTCCATGCAAAAAAATCATCTGAAAACTAGATTCTATGAAACTTTTCGAAATGCAAGTTTCGGCCAAAAAATCATAATATATTACACACTAGTTTATACTAGTATCGGTCAAAAATCAAATTATATCAGGGACCGTTCGAAATGATACGAAACATCACATATCATTTATATATTTTACGAGGGAAGGTTATGATGGAAGTCCATGCAAAAAATCAACGGAAAAATAGATTCTATGAAACTTTTCAAAATGCAAGTTTCGTAGAAAATCATAGTATATTATACACTAGTTTCGGTCCAAAAAATCGAATTTAATTAGGGACTATTTGAAATGATACGAGACTTTTCAAATCATTTATATATGTTAAGAGGGAAGGTTATGATGGTAGTCCATGCAAAAAAATCATCTGAAAACTAGATTCTATGAAACATTTCAAAATGCAAGTTTCGGGCAAAAATCATAATATATTACACACTAGTTTATACTAGCTTCGGTCAAAAATCAAATTATATCGGGGACTATTCGAAATGAAACGAAACGTCACATATCATTTATATATTTTACGAGGGAAGGTTATGATGGAAGTCCATTCAAAAAATCATCGGAAAATTAGATTCTATGAAACTTTTCAAAATGAAGGTTTCGTAAAAATCATAGTATATTATACACTAGTTTCGGTCCAAAAAATCGAATTTAATTAGGGACTATTTTAAATGATACGATACTTTTCAGATCATTTATATATTTTAAGAGGGAAGGTTATGATGCTAGTCCATGCAAAAAAATCATTTGAAAACTAGATCCTATGATACTTTTCGAAATGCAAGTTTTGGCCAAAAAATCATAATATATTATACACTAGTTTTTACTAGTTTCGGTCAAAAATCAAATTAAATCGGGGACTGTTCGAAATGATACGAAACTTCACATATCATTTATAAATTTTACGAGTGAAGATTATGATGGAATTCCATGCAAAAAATCATCAGAAAATTAGATTCTATGAAACTTTCCGAAATGCAAATTTCAGTCAAAAATCATAGTATATTATACACTAGTTTCGGTCAAAAAAATCAAATTTAATTGGGGACTGTTTGATATGATACGAGACTTTTCATATCATTTATATATGTTAAAAGGGAAGGTTATGATTGTAGTCCATGCAAAAAAATCATCTGAAAACTAGAAACTCTTCGAAATGCAAGTTTCGGACAAAAAATCATAAAATATTATACACTAGTTTATACTAGTTTCGGTCCAAAATCAAATTAAATCGGGGACTGTTCGAAATGATACAAAACATCACATATCATTTATATATTTTACGAGGGGAGGTTTAAAGGAAGTCCATGCAAAAACTCATCGGAAAATTAGATTCTATGAAACTTTTCAAAATGCAAGTTTCGGTCAAAAATCATAGTATATCATACACTAGTTTCGGTCAAAAAATCGAATTTAATTAGGGACTATTTGAAATGATACGAGACTTTTCAGATCATTTATATATGTTAAGAGGGAAGGTTATTATGGTAATCCATGCAATCTGAAAACTAGATTCTATGAAACTTTTCGAAATGCAAGTTTCGGCTAAAAAATCATAATATATTACACACTAGTTTATACTAGCTTCGGTCAAAAATTAAATTATATCCGGGAATGTTCGAAATGATACGAAACGTCACATATCTTTTATATATTTTACGAGGGAAGGTTATGATGGAAGTCCATGCAAAAGATTATCGGAAAATTAGATTCTATGAAACTTTTCAAAATGCAAGTTTCGTAAATATCATAGTATATTATACACTAGTTTCGGTCCAAAAAATCGAATTTAAGTAGGGACTATTTTAAATGATACGAGACTTTTCAGATCATTTATATATGTTTAGAGGGAAGGTTATGATGCTAGTCCATGCAAAAAAATCATCTGAAAACTAGATCCTATGAAACTTTTCGAAATGCAAGTTTTGGCCAAAAAATCATAATATATTATACACTAGTTTTTACTAGTGTCGGTCGAAAATCAAATTAAATCGGGGACTGTTCGAAATGATACGAAACTTCACATATCATTTATAAATTTTACGAGTGAAGATTATGATGGAATTCCATGCAAAAAATCATCAGAAAATTAGATTCTATGAAACTTTCCGAAATGCAAATTTCAGTCAAAAATCATAGTATATTATACACTAGTTTCGGTCAAAAAAATCAAATTTAATTGGGGACTGTTTGACATGATACGAGACTTTTCATATCATTTATATATGTTAAAAGGGAAGGTTATGATTGTAGTCCATGCAAAAAAATCATCTGAAAACTAGATTCTATGAAACTTTTCGAAATGCAAGTTTCGGCCAAAATATCATAATATATTACACACTAGTTTATACTAGCTTCGGTCAAAAATCAAATTATATCCGGGAATGTTCGAAATGATACGAAACTTCACATATCATTTATATATTTTACGTGGGAAGATTATGATGGAATTCCAAGCAAAAAATCATCGGAAAATTAGATTCTATGAAACTTTTCGAAATGCAAATTTCGGTCAAAAATCATAGTATATTATACACTAGTTTCGGTCAAAAAAATCTAATTTAATTAGGGACTATTTGAAATGATACAAGACTTTTCACATCATTTATATATGTTAAGAGGGAAGGTTATGATGGTAGTCCATGCAAAAAATCATCTGAAAACTAGACTCTAAGAAACTTTTCGAAATGCAAGTTTCGGCCAAAAAATCATAATATATTATACACTAGTTTATACTCGTTTGTGTCAAAAATCAAATTAAATTGGGGACTGTTTGAAATGATATGAAACTTCACTTATCATTTATATATTTTACAAGGGAATGTCATGATGGAAGTCCATGCTAAAAATCCTAAGAAAATTAGATTCTATGAAACTTTTCGAAATGCAAATTTCAGTCAAAAATCATAGTATACTATACACTAGTTTCGGTCTAAAAAAATCAAATTTAATTGGGGACTGTTTGACATGATACGAGACTTTTCAAATCATTTATATATGTTAAAAGGGAAGGTTATGATTGTATTCCATGCAAAAAAATCATCTGAAAACTATAAACTTTTCGAAATGCAAGTTTCGGCCAAAAAATCATAAAATATTATACACTAGTTTATACTAGTTTCGGTCCAAAATCAAATTAAATCGGGGACAGTTCGAAATGATACGAAACTTCACATATCATTTATATATTTTACGAGGGGAGGTTATAATGGAAGTCCATGCAAAAAATCATCGGAAAATTAGATTCTATGAAACTTTTCGAAATGCAAGTTTCGGTCAAAAATCATAGTATATTATACACTAGTTTCGGTCAAAAAAATCGAATTTAATTAGGGACTATTTGAAATGATACAAGACTTTTCAGATCATTTATATATGTTAAGAGAGAAGGTTATGATGGTAGTCCATGCATAAAAATCATCTGAAAAATAGATTCTATTAAACTTTTCGAAATGCAAGTTTTGGCCAAAAAATAATAATATATTATAAACTAGTTTTTACTAGTTTCGGTCGAAAATCAAATTAAATCGGGGACTGTTCGAAATAATACGAAACTTCACATATCATTTATATATTTTATGTGGGAAGATTATGATGGAATTCCATGCAAAAAATCATCGGAAAATTAGATTGTATGAAACTTTTCGAAATGCAAATTTCGGTCAAAAATCATAGTATATTATACAATAGTTTCGGTCAAAAAAATCTAATTTAATTAGGGACTATTTGAAATGATACGAGACTTTTCACATCATTTATATATGTTAAGAGGGAAGGTTATGATGGTAGTCCATGCAAAAAATCATCTGAAAACTAGACTCTAAGAAACTTTTCGAAATGCAAGTTTCGGCCAAAAAATCATAATATATTATACACTAGTTTATACTCGTTTGTGTCAAAAATCAAATTAAATTGGGGACTGTTCGAAATGATATGAAACTTCACTTATCATTTATATATTTTACAAGGGAATGTCATGATGGAAGTCCATGCTAAAAATCATAAGAAAATTAGATTCTATGAAACTTTTCGAAATGCAAATTTCAGTCAAAAATCATATTTTACTATACACTAGTTTCGGTCAAAAAAAATCAAATTTAATTGGGGACTGTTTGACATGATACGAGACTTTTCAGATCATTTATATATGTTAAAAGGGAAGATTATGATTGTATTCCATGCAAAAAAATCATCTGAAAACTAGAAACTTTTCGAAATGCAAGTTTCGGCCAAAAAATCATAAAATATTATACACTAGTTTATACTAGTTTCGGTCCAAAATCAAATTAAATCGGGGACTGTTCGAAATGATACGAAACTTCACATATCATTTATATATTTTACGAGGGGAGGTTATAATGGAAGTCCATGCAAAAAATCAACGGAAAATTAGATTCTATGAAACTTTTCGAAATGCAAGTTTCGGTCAAAAATCATAGTATATTATACACTAGTTTCGGTCAAAAAAATCGAATTTAATTAGGGACTATTTGAAATGATACAAGACTTTTCAGATCATTTATATATGTTAAGAGAGAAGGTTATGATGGTAGTCCATGCATAAAAATCATCTGAAAAATAGATTCTATTAAACTTTTCGAAATGCAAGTTTTGGCCAAAAAATAATAATATATTATAAACTAGTTTTTACTAGTTTCGGTCGAAAATCAAATTAAATCGGGGACTGTTCGAAATGATACGAAACTTCACATATCATTTATATATTTTACGTGGGAAGATTATGATGGAATTCCATGCAAAAAATCAACGTTAAAATAGATTCTATGAAACTTTTAAAAATGCAAGTTTCGTAGAAAATCATAGTATATTATACACTAGTTTCGGTCCAAAAAATCGAATTTAATTAGCGACTATTTGAAATGATACGAGACTTTTCAGATCATTTATATATGTTAAGAGGGAAGGTTATGATGGTAGTTCATTCAAAAAAATCATCTGAAAACCAGATTCTATGAAACATTTCGAAATGCAAGTTTCGGCCAAAAATCATAATATATTACACACTAGTTTATACTAGCTTCGGTCAAAAATTAAATTATATCGGGGACTGTTCGAAATGATATGAAACATCACATATCATTTATATATTTTACGAGGGAAGGTTATGATGGAAGTCCATGCAAAAAATCATCGGAAAATTAGATTCTATGAAACTTTTCAAAATGCAAGTTTCGTAAAAATCATAGTATGTTATATACTAGTTTCGGTCCAAAAAATCGAATTTAATTAGGGACTATTTTAAATGATACGAGACTTTTTAGATCATTTATATATGTTAAGAGGGAAGGTTATGATGCTAGTCCATGCAAAAAAAATCATCTGAAAACTAGATCCTATGAAACTTTTCGAAATGCAAGTTTTTGCCAAAAAATCATAATATATTATACATTAGTTTTTACTAGTTTCGATCGAAAATCAAATTAAATCGGGGACTGTTCGAAATGATATGAAGCTTCACATATCATTTATAAATTTTACGAGGGAAGATTATGATGGAATTCCATGCAAAAAATCATCAAAAAATTAGATTCTATGAAACTTTCCGAAATGCAAATTTCAGTCAAAAATCATAGTATATTATACACTAGTTTCGGTCAAAAAAATCAAATTTAATTTGGGACTGTTTGACATGATACGAGACTTTTCATATCATTTATATATGTTAAAAGGGAAGGTTATGATTGTAGTCCATGCAAAAAAATCATCTGAAAACTAGAAACTTTTCGAAATGCAAGTTTCGGCCAAAAAATCATAAAATTTTATACACTAGTTTATACTAGTTTCGGTCCAAAATCAAATTAAATCGGGGACTGTTCGAAATGATACAAAACATCACATATCATTTATATATTTTACGAGGGGAGTTTATAATAGTAGTCCATGCAAAAACTCATCGGAAAATTAGATTCTATGAAACTTTTCAAAATGCAAGTTTCGGTCAAAAATCATAGTATATCATACACTATTTTCGATCAAAAAAATCGAATTTAATTAGGGACTATTTGAAATGATACGAGACTTTTCAGATCATTTATAAATGTTAAGAGGGAAGGTTATTATGGTAATCCATGCAATATGAAAACTAGATTCTATGAAACTTTTCGAAATGCAAGTTTCGGCCAAAAAATCATAATATATTACACACTACTTTATACTAGCTTCGGTCAAAAATCAAATTATATCCGGGAATGTTCGAAATGATACGAAACATCACATATCTTTTATATATTTTACAAGGGAAGGTTATGATGGAAGTCCATGCAAAATATTATCGGAAAATTAGATTCTATGAAACTTTTCAAAATGCAAGTTTCGTAAATATCATAGTATATTATACACTAGTTTCGGTCCAAAAAATCGAATTTAAGTAGGGACTATTTTAAATGATACGAGACTTTTCAGATCATTTATATATGTTAAGAGGGAAGGTTATGATGCTAGTCCATGCAAAAAAAATCATCTGAAAACTAGATCCTATAAAACTTTTCGAAATGCAAGTTTTGGCCAAAAAATCATAATATATTATACACTAGTTTTTACTAGTGTCGGTCGAAAATCAAATTAAATCGGGGAATGTTCGAAATGATACGAAACTTCACATATCATTTATAAATTTTACGAGTGAAGATTATGATGGAATTCCATGCAAAAAATCATCAGAAAATTAGATTCTATGAAACTTTCCGAAATGCAAATTTCAGTCAAAAATCATCGTATATTATACACTAGTTTCGGTCAAAAAAATCAAATTTAATTGGGGACTGTTTGACATGATACGAGACTTTTCATATCATTTATATATGTTAAAAGGGAAGGTTATGATTGTAGTCCATGCAAAAAAATCATCTGAAAACTAGAAACTTTTCGAAATGCAATTTTCGGCCAAAAAATCATAAAATTTTATACACTAGTTTATACTAGTTTCGGTCCAAAATCAAATTAAATCGGGGACTGTTCGAAATATACAAAACTTCACATATCATTTATATATTTTACGAGGGGAGGTTATAATGGAAGTCCATGCAAGAACTCATCGGAAAATTAGATTCTATGAAGCTTTTCAAAATGCAAGTTTCGGTCAAAAATCATAGTATATCATACACTAGTTTCTGTCAAAAAAATCGAATTTAATTAGGGACTATTTGAAATGATACGAGACTTTTCAGATCATTTATATATGTTAAGAGGGAAGGTTATTTTGGTAATCCATGCAAAAAAAAATCTGAAAACAAGATTCTATGAAACTTTTCGAAATGCAAGTTTCGGCCAAAAAATCATAATATATTACACACTAGTTTATACTAGCTTCGGTCAAAAATCAAATTATATCCGGGAATGTTCGAAATGATACGAAACGTCACATATCTTTTATATATTTTACGAGGGAAGGTTATGATTGTAGTCCATGCAAAAAAATGATATGAAAACTAGATTCTATGAAACTTTTCGAAATACGAGTTTTGGCCAAAAAATCATTATATATTATACACTAGTTTATACTAGTTTCGGTCAAAAATCAAATTAAATCGGGGACTATTTGAAATGATATGAAACTTCACATATCATTTATATATTTTACGAGGGAAAATTATGATGGAATTCCATGCAAAAAATCATCAGAAAATTAGATTCTATGTAACTTTCCGATATGCAAATTTCAGTCAAAAATCATAGTATATTATACACTAGTTTCGGTCAAAAAAATCAAATTTAATTCAAGACTGTTTGACATGATACGAGACTTTTCAGATCATTTATATATGCTAAAAGGGAAGGTTATGATTGTAGTACATGCAAAAAAATGATCTGAAAACTAGATGTTATGAAACTTTTCGAAATACGAGTTTCGGCCAAAAAATCATAATATATTATACACTAGTTTATACTAGTTTCGGTCAAAAATCAACTTAAATCGGGGACTGTTCGAAATGATATGAAACTTCACATATCATTTATATATTCTACGAGGGAAGGTTATGATGTAAGTCCATGCAAAAAATCATTGGAAAATTAGATTCTATGAAACTTTTCGAAATGCAAGTTTCGGTCAAAAATCATAGTATATTATACACTAGTTTCGGTCAAAAAAATCGAATTTAATTAGGGAATATTTGAAATGATACAAGACTTTTCAGATCATTTATATATGTTAAGAGAGAAGGTTATGATGGTAGTCCATGCATAAAAATCATCTGAAAAATAGATTCTATTAAACTTTTCGAAATGGAAGTTTTGGCCAAAAAATAATAATATATTATAAACTAGTTTTTACTAGTTTCGGTCGAAAATCAAATTAAATCGGGGACTGTTCGAAATGATACGAAACTTCACATATCATTTATATATTTTATGTGGGAAGATTATGATTGAATTCCATGCAAAAAATCATCGGAAAATTAGATTCTATGAAACTTTTCGAAATGCAAATTTCGGTCAAAAATCATAGTATATTATACACTAGTTTCGGTCAAAAAAATCTAATTTAATTAGGGACTATTTGAAATGATACGAGACTTTCCACATCATTTATATATGTTAAGAGGGAAGGTTATGATGGTAGTCCATGCAAAAAATCATCTGAAAACTAGACTCTAAGAAACTTTTCAAAATGCAAGTTTCGGCCAAAAAATCATAAAATTTTATACACTAGTTTATACTAGTTTCGGTCCAAAATCAAATTAAATCGGGGACTGTTCGAAATGATACAAAACTTCACATATCATTTATATATTTTACGAGGGGAGGTTATAATGGAAGTCCATGCAAAAACTCATCGGAAAATTAGATTCTATGAAACTTTTCAAAATGCAAGTTTCGGTCAAAAATCATAGTATATCATACACTAGTTTCGGTCAAAAAAATCGAATTTAATTAGGGACTATTTGAAATGATACGAGACTTTTCAGATCATTTATATATGTTAAGAGGGAAGGTTATTATGGTAATCCATGCAAAAAAATAATCTGAAAACTAGATTCTATGAAACTTTTCGAAATGCAAGTTTCGGCCAAAATATCATAATATATTACACACTAGTTTATACTAGCTTCGGTCAAAAATCAAATTATATCCGGGAATGTTCGAAATGATACGAAACGTTACATATCTTTTATATATTTTACGAGGGAAGGTTATGATGGAAGTCCATGCAAAAGATTATCGGAAAATTAGATTCTATGAAACTTTTCAAAATGCAAGTTTCGTAAATATCATAGTATATTATACACTAGTTTCGGTCCAAAAAATCGAATTTAAGTAGGGACTATTTTAAATGATACGAGACTTTTCAGATCATTTATATATGTTAAGAGGGAAGGTTATGATGCTAGTCCATGCAAAAAAATCATCTGAACACTAGATCCTATGAAACTTTTCGAAATGGAAGTTTTGGCCAAAAAATCATAATATATTATACACTAGTTTTTACTAGTTTCGGTCGAAAATCAAATTAAATCGGGGACTGTTCAAAATGATACGAAACTTCACATATCATTTATAAATTTTACGAGGGAAGATTATGATGGAATTCCATGCAAAAAATCATCAAAAAATTAGATTTTATGAAACTTTCTGAAATACAAATTTCAGTCAAAAATCATAGTATATTATACACTAGCCGGTCAAAAAAATAAAATTTAATTCGGGACTGTTTGACATGATACGAGACTTTTCAGATCATTTATATATGTTAAAAGGGAAGGTTATGATTGTAGTCCATGCAAAAAAATAATCTGAAAACTAGATTCTATGAAACTTTTCGAAATACGAGTTTTGGCCAAAAAATCATAATATATTATACACTAGTTTATACTAGTTTCGGTCAAAAATCAAATTAAATCGGGGACTATTTGAAATGATATGAAACTTCACATATCATTTATATATTTTACGAGGGAAAATTATGATGGAATTCCATGCAAAAAATCATCAGAAAATTAGATTCTATGGAACTTTCCGAAATGCAAATTTCAGTCAAAAATCATAGTATATTATACACTAATTTCGGTCAAAAAAATCAAATTTAATTCAAGACTGTTTGACATGATACGAGACTTTTCAGATCATTTATATATGCTAAAAGGGAAGGTTATGATTGTAGTCCAGGCAAAAAAATGATCTGAAAACTAGATGTTATGAAACTTTACGAAATACGAGTTTCGGCCAAAAAATCATAATATATTATACACTAGTTTATACTAGTTTCGGTCAAAAATCAACTTAAATCGGGGACTGTTCGAAATGATACGAAACTTCACATATCATTTATATATTTTACGTGGGAAGATTATGATGGAATTCCATGCAAAAAATCATCGGAAAATTAGATTCTATGAAACTTTTCGAAATGCAAATTTCGGTCAAAAATCAAAGTATATTATACACTATCTTCGGTCAAAAAAATCTAATTTAATTAGGGACTATTTGAAATGATACAAGACTTTTCACATCATTTATATATGTTAAGAGAGAAGGTTATGATGGTAGTCCATGCAAAAAATCATCTGAAAACTAGACTCTAAGAAACTTTTCGAAATGCAAGTTTCGGCCAAAAAATCATAATATATTATACACTGGTTTATACTCGTTTGTGTCAAAAATCAAATTAAATTGGGGACTGTTCGAAATGATATGAAACTTCACTTATCATTTATATATTTTACAAGGGAATGTCATGATGGAAGTCCATGCTAAAAATCATAAGAAAATTAGATTCTATGAAACTTTTCGAAATGCAAATTTCAGTCAAAAATCATAGTATACTATACACTAGTTTCGGTCAAAAAAAATCAAATTTAATTGGGGACTGTTTGACATGATACGAGACTTTTCAAATCATTTATATATGTTAAAAGGGAAGGTTATGATTGTATTCCATGCAAAAAAATCATCTGAAAACTATAAACTTTTCGAAATGCAAGTTTCGGCCAAAAAATCATAAAATATTATACACTAGTTTATACTAGTTTCGGTCCAAAATCAAATTAAAACGGGGACTGTTCGAAATGATACGAAACTTCACATATCATTTATATATTTTACGAGGGGAGGTTATAATGGAATATCATGCAAAAAATCATCGGAAAATTAGATTCTATGAAACTTTTCGAAATGCAAGTTTCGGTCAAAAATCATAGTATATTATACACTAGTTTCGGTCAAAAAAATCGAATTTAATTAGGGACTATTTGAAATGATACAAGACGTTTCAGATCATTTATATATGTTAAGAGAGAAGGTTATGATGGTAGTCCATGCATAAAAATCATCTGAAAAATAGATTCTATTAAACTTTTCGAAATGCAAGTTTTGGCCAAAAAATAATAATATATTATAAAGTAGTTTTTACTAGTTTCGGTCGAAAATTAAATTAAATCGGGGACTGTTCGAAATGATACGAAACTTCACATATCATTTATATATTTTACATGGGAAGATTATGATGGAATTCCATGCAAAAAATCATCGGAAAATTAGATTCTATGAAACTTTTCGAAATGCAAATTTCAGTCAAAAATCATAGTATATTATACACTAGTTTCGGTCAAAAAAATCTACTTTAATTAGGGACTATTTGAAATGATACGAGACTTTTCACATCATTTATATATGTTAAGTGGGAGGGTTATGATGGTAGTCCATGCAAAAAATCATCTGAAAACTAGACTCTAAGAAACTTTTTGAAATCCAAGTTTCGGCCAAAAAATCATAATATATTATACACTAGTTTATACTCGTTTGTGTCAAAAATCAAATTAAATTGGGGACTGTTCGAAATGATATGAAACTTCACTTATCATTTATATATTTTACAAGGGAATGTTATGATGGAAGTCCATGCAAAAAATCATAAGAAAATTAGATTCTATGAAACTTTTCGAAATGCAAATTTCAGTCAAAAATCATAGTATACTATACACTAGTTTCGGTCAAAAAAAATCAAATTTAATTGGGGACTGTTTGACATGATACGAGACTTTTCAGATCATTTATATATGTTAAAAGGGAAGGTTATGATTGTAGTCCATGCAAAAAAATCATCTGAAAACTAGAAACTTTTCGAAATGCAAGTTTCGGCCAAAAAATCATAAAATATTATACACTAGTTTATACTAGTTTCGGTCCAAAATCAAATTAAATCGGGGACTGTTCGAAATGATACGAAACTTCACATATCATTTATATATTTTACGAGGGGAGGTTATAATGGAAGTCCATGCAAAAACTCATCGGAAAATTAGATTCTATGAAACTTTTCAAAATGCAAGTTTCGAACAAAAATCATAGTATATTATACACTAGTTTCGGTCAAAAAAATTGAATTTAATTAGGGACTATTTGAAATGATACGAGACTTTTCAGACATTTACATATGTTAAGAGGGAAGGTTATGATGGTAGTCCATGCAAAAAAATCATCTGAAAACTAGATTCTATGAAACTTTTCGAAATGCAAGTTTTGGCCAAAAAATCATAATATATTACAACTGGTTTATACTAGTATCGGTCAAAAATCAAATTATATCAGGGACCGTTCGAAATGATACGAAACGTCACATATCATTTATATATTTTACGAGGTAAGGTTATGATGGAAGTCCATGCAAAAAATCAACGGTAAAATAGATTCTATGAAACTTTTAAAAATGCAAGTTTCGTAGAAAATCATAGTATATTATACACTTGTTTCGGTCCATAAAATCGAATTTAATTAGGGACTATTTGAAATGATACGAGACTTTTCAGATCATTTATATATGTTAAGAGGGAAGGTTATGATGGTAGTCCATTCAAAAAAATCATCTGAAAACAAGATTCTATGAAACATTTCGAAATGCAAGTTTCGGCCAAAAATCATAATATATTACACACTAGTTTGTACTAGCTTCGGTCAAAAATTAAATTATATCGGGGACTGTTCGAAATGATACGAAACATCACATATCATTTATATATTTTACGAGGGAAGTCCATGCAAAAAATCATCGGAAAATTAGATTCTATGAAACTTTTCAAAATGCAAGTTTCGTAAAAATCATAGTATGTTATATACTAGTTTCGGTCCAAAAAATCGAATTTAATTTGGGACTATTTTAAATGATACGAGACTTTTTAGATCATTTATATATGTTAAGAGGGAATGTTATGATGCTAGTCCATGCAAAAAAAATCATCTGAAAACTAGATCCTATGAAACTTTTCGAAATGCAAGTTTTTGCCAAAAAATCATAATATATTATACATTAGTTTTTACTAGTTTCGATCGAAAATCAAATTAAATCGGGGACTGTTCGAAATGATACGAAGCTTCACATATCATTTATAAATTTTACGAGGGAAGATTATGATGGAATTCCATGCAAAATATCATCAGAAAATTAGATTCTATGAAACTTTCCGAAATGCAAATTTCAGTCAAAAATCATAGTATATTATACACTAGTTTCGGTCAAAAAAATCAAATTTAATTTGGGACTATTTAACATGATACGAGACTTTTCATATCATTTATATATGTTAAAAGGGAAGGTTATGATTGTAGTCCATGCAAAAAAATCATCTGAAAACTAGAAACTTTTCGAAATGCAAGTTTCGGCCAAAAAATCATAAAATGTTATACACTAGTTTATACTAGTTTCGGTCCAAAATCAAATTAAATCGGGGACTGTTCGAAATGATACAAAACATGACATATCATTTATATATTTTACGAGGGGAGGTTATAATGGAAGTCCATGCAAAAACTCATCGGAAAATTAGATTCTATGAAACTTTTCAAAATGCAAGTTTCGGTCAAAAATCATAGTATATCATACACTATTTTCGGTCAAAAAAATCGAATTTAATTAGGGACTATTTGAAATGATACGAGACTTTTCAGATCATTTATATATGTTAAGAGGGAAGGTTATTATGGTAATCCATGCAATCTGAAAACTAGATTCTATGAAACTTTTCGAAATGCAAGTTTCGGCCAAAAAATCATAATATATTACACACTACTTTATACTAGCTTCGGTCAAAAATCAAATTATATCCGGGAATGTTCGAAATGATACGAAACGTCACATATCTTTTATATATTTTACGAGGGAAGGTTATGATGGAAGTCCATGCAAAAAATTATCGGAAAATTAGATTCTATGAAACTTTTCAAAATGCAAGTTTCGTAAATATCATAGTATATTATACACTAGTTTCGGTCCAAAAAATCGAATTTAAGTAGGGACTATTTTAAATGATACGAGACTTTTCAGATCATTTATATATGTTAAGAGGGAAGGTTATGATGCTAGTCCATGCAAAAAAAATCATCTGAAAACTAGATCCTATAAAACTTTTCGAAATGCAAGTTTTGGCCAAAAAATCATAATATATTATACACTAGTTTTTACTAGTGTCGGTCGAAAATCAAATTAAATCGGGGAATGTTCGAAATGATACGAAACTTCACATATCATTTATAAATTTTACGAGTGAAGATTATGATGGAATTCCATGCAAAAAATCATCAGAAAATTAGATTCTATGAAACTTTCCGAAATGCAAATTTCAGTCAAAAATCATAGTATATTATACACTAGTTTCGGTCAAAAAAATCAAATTTAATTGGGGACTGTTTGACATGATACGAGACTTTTCATATCATTTATATATGTTAAAAGGGAAGGTTATGATTCTAGTCCATGCAAAAAAATCACCTGAAAACTAGAAACTTTTCGAAATGCAATTTTCGGCCAAAAAATCATAAAATTTTATACACTAGTTTATACTATTTTCGGTCCAAAATCAAATTAAATCGGGGACTGTTCGAAATGATACAAAACTTCACATATCATTTATATATTTTACGAGGGGAGGTTATAATGGAAGTCCATGCAAGAACTCATCGGAAAATTAGATTCTATGAAGCTTTTCAAAATGCAAGTTTCGGTCAAAAATCATAGTATATCATACACTAGTTTCTGTCAAAAAAATCGAATTTAATTAGGGACTATTTGAAATGATACGAGACTTTTCAGATCATTTATATATGTTAAGAGGGAAGGTTATTATGGTAATCCATGCAAAAAAAATAATCTGAAAACTAGATTCTATGAAACTTTTCGAAATGCAAGTTTCGGCCAAAAAATCATAATATATTACACACTAGTTTATACTAGCTTCGGTCAAAAATCAAATTATATCCGGGAATGTTCGAAATGATACGAAACGTCACATATCTATTATATATTTTACGAGGGAAGGTTATGATTGTAGTCCATGCAAAAAAATGATCTGAAAACTAGATTCTATGAAACTTTTCGAAATACGAGTTTTGGCCAAAAAATCTTAATATATTATACACTAGTTTATACTAGTTTCGGTCAAAAATCAAATTAAATCGGGGACTATTTGAAATGATATGAAACTTCACATATCATTTATATATTTTAAGAGGGAAAATTATGATGGAATTCCATGCAAAAAATCATCAGAAAATTAGATTCTATGGAACTTTCCGAAATGCAAATTTCAGTCAAAAATCATAGTATATTATACACTAGTTTCGGTCAAAAAATTCAAATTTAATTCAAGACTGTTTGACATGATACGAGACTTTTCAGATCATTTATATATGCTAAAAGGGAAGGTTATGATTGTAGTCCATGCAAAAAAATGATCTGAAAACTAGATGTTATGAAACTTTTCGAAATACGAGTTTCGGCCAAAAAATCATAATATATTATACACTAGTTTATACTAGTTTCGGTCAAAAATCAACTTAAATCGGGGACTGTTCGAAATGATATGAAACTTCACATATCATTTATATATTCTACGAGGGAAGGTTATGATGTAAGTCCATGCAAAAAATCATCGGAAAATTAGATTCTATGAAACTTTTCGAAATGCAAGTTTCGGTCAAAAATCATAGTATATTATACACTAGTTTCGGTCAAAAAAATCGAATTTAATTAGGGAATATTTGAAATGATACAAGACTTTTCAGATCATTTATATATGTTAAGAGAGAAGGTTATGATGGTAGTCCATGCATAAAAATCATCTGAAAAATAGATTCTATTAAACTTTTCGAAATGGAAGTTTTGGCCAAAAAATAATAATATATTATAAACTAGTTTTTACTAGTTTCGGTCGAAAATCAAATTAAATCGGGGACTGTTCGAAATGATACGAAACTTCACATATCATTTATATATTTTATGTGGGAAGATTATGATTGAATTCCATGCAAAAAATCATCGGAAAATTAGATTCTATGAAACTTTTCGAAATGCAAATTTCGGTCAAAAATCATAGTATATTATACACTAGTTTCGGTCAAAAAAATCTAATTTAATTAGGGACTATTTGAAATGATACGAGACTTTCCACATCATTTATATATGTTAAGAGGGAAGGTTATGATGGTAGTCCATGCAAAAAATCATCTGAAAACTAGACTCTAAGAAACTTTTCAAAATGCAAGTTTCGGCCAAAAAATCATAAAATTTTATACACTAGTTTATACTAGTTTCGGTCCAAAATCAAATTAAATCGGGGACTGTTTGAAATGATACAAAACTTCACATATCATTTATATATTTTACGAGGGGAGGTTATAATGGAAGTCCATGCAAAAACTCATCGGAAAATTAGATTCTATGAAACTTTTCAAAATGCAAGTTTCGGTCAAAAATCATAGTATATCATACACTAGTTTCGGTCAAAAAAATCGAATTTAATTAGGGACTATTTGAAATGATACGAGACTTTTCAAATCATTTATATATGTTAAGAGGGAAGGTTATTATGGTAATCCATGCAAAAAAATAATCTGAAAACTAGATTCTATGAAACTTTTCGAAATGCAAGTTTCGGCCAAAATATCATAATATATTACACACTAGTTTATACTAGCTTCGGTCAAAAATCAAATTATATCCGGGAATGTTCGAAATGATACGAAACGTTACATATCTTTTATATATTTTACGAGGGAAGGTTATGATGGAAGTCCATGCAAAAGATTATCGGAAAATTAGATTCTATGAAACTTTTCAAAATGCAAGTTTCGTAAATATCATAGTATATTATACACTAGTTTCGGTCCAAAAAATAGAATTTAAGTAGGGACTATTTTAAATGATACGAGACTTTTCAGATCATTTATATATGTTAAGAGGGAAGGTTATGATGCTAGTCCATGCAAAAAAATCATCTGAAAACTAGATCCTATGAAACTTTTCGAAATGGAAGTTTTGGCCAAAAAATCATAATATATTATACACTAGTTTTTACTAGTTTCGGTCGAAAATCAAATTAAATCGGGGACTGTTCAAAATGATACGAAACTTCACATATCATTTATAAATTTTACGAGGGAAGATTATGATGGAATTCCATGCAAAAAATCATCAAAAAATTAGATTTTATGAAACTTTCTGAAATACAAATTTCAGTCAAAAATCATAGTATATTATACACTAGCCGGTCAAAAAAATAAAATTTAATTCGGGACTGTTTGACATGATACGAGACTTTTCAGATCATTTATATATGTTAAAAGGGAAGGTTATGATTGTAGTCCATGCAAAAAAATGATCTGAAAACTAGATTCTATGAAACTTTTTGAAATACGAGTTTTGGCCAAAAAATCATAATATATTATACACTAGTTTATACTAGTTTCGGTCAAAAATCAAATTAAATCGGGGACTATTTGAAATGATATGAAACTTCACATATCATTTACATATTTTACGAGGGAAAATTATGATGGAATTCCATGCAAAAAATCATCAGAAAATTAGATTCTATGGAACTTTCCGAAATGCAAATTTCAGTCAAAAATCATAGTATATTATACACTAGTTTCGGTCAAAAAAATCAAATTTAATTCAAGACTGTTTGACATGATACGAGACTTTTCAGATCATTTATATATGCTAAAAGGGAAGGTTATGATTGTAGTCCAGGCAAAAAAATGATCTGAAAACTAGATGTTATGAAACTTTACGAAATACGAGTTTCGGCCAAAAAATCATAATATATTATACACTAGTTTATACTAGTTTCGGTCAAAAATCAACTTATATCGGGGACTGTTCGAAATGATACGAAACTTCACATATCATTTATATATTTTACGTGGGAAGATTATGATGGAATTCCATGCAAAAAATCATCGGAAAATTAGATTCTATGAAACTTTTCGAAATGCAAATTTCGGTCAAAAATCAAAGTATATTATACACTATCTTCGGTCAAAAAAATCTAATTTAATTAGGGACTATTTGAAATGATACAAGACATTTCACATCATTTATATATGTTAAGAGAGAAGGTTATGATGGTAGTCCATGCAAAAAATCATCTGAAAACTAGACTCTAAGAAACTTTTCGAAATGCAAGTTTCGGCCAAAAAATCATAATATATTATACACTGGTTTATACTCGTTTGTGTCAAAAATCAAATTAAATTGGGGACTGTTCGAAATGATATGAAACTTCACTTATCATTTATATATTTTACAAGGGAATGTCATGATGGAAGTCCATCCTAAAAATCATAAGAAAATTAGATTCTATGAAACTTTTCGAAATGCAAATTTCAGTCAAAAATCATAGTATACTATACACTAGTTTCGGTCAAAAAAAATCAAATTTAATTGGGGACTGTTTGACATGATACGAGACTTTTCAAATCATTTATATATGTTAAAAGGGAAGGTTATGATTGTATTCCATGCAAAAAAATCATCTGAAAACTATAAACTTTTCGAAATGCAAGTTTCGGCCAAAAAATCATAAGATATTATACACTAGTTTATACTAGTTTCGGTCCAAAATCAAATTAAATCGGGGACTGTTCGAAATGATACGAAACTTCACATATCATTTATATATTTTACGAGGGGAGGTTATAATGGAAGTCCATGCAAAAAATCATCGGAAAATTAGATTCTATGAAACTTTTCGAAATGCAAGTTTCGGTCAAAAATCATAGTATATTATACACTAGTTTCGGTCAAAAAAATCGAATTTAATTAGGGACTATTTGAAATGATACAAGACGTTTCAGATCATTTATATATGTTAAGAGAGAAGGTTATGATGGTAGTCCATGCATAAAAATCATCTGAAAAATAGATTCTATTAAACTTTTCGAAATGCAAGTTTTGGCCAAAAAATAATAATATATTATAAAGTAGTTTTTACTAGTTTCGGTCGAAAATTAAATTAAATCGGGGACTGTTCGAAATGATACGAAACTTCACATATCATTTATATATTTTACATGGGAAGATTATGATGGAATTCCATGCAAAAAATCATCGGAAAATTAGATTCTATGAAACTTTTCGAAATGCAAATTTCAGTCAAAAATCATAGTATATTATACACTAGTTTCGGTCAAAAAAATCTACTTTAATTAGGGACTATTTGAAATGATACGAGTCTTTTCACATCATTTATATATGTTAAGTGGGAGGGTTATGATGGTAGTCCATGCAAAAAATCATCTGAAAACTAGACTCTAAGAAACTTTTTGAAATCCAAGTTTCGGCCAAAAAATCATAATATATTATACACTAGTTTATACTCGTTTGTGTCAAAAATCAAATTAAATTGGGGACTGTTCGAAATGATATGAAACTTCACTTATCATTTATATATTTTACAAGGGAATGTTATGATGGAAGTCCATGCAAAAAATCATAAGAAAATTAGATTCTATGAAACTTTTCGAAATGCAAATTTCAGTCAAAAATCATAGTATACTATACACTAGTTTCGGTCAAAAAAAAACAAATTTTATTGGGGACTGTTTGACATGATACGAGACTTTTCAGATCATTTATATATGTTAAAAGGGAAGGTTATGATTGTAGTCCATGCAAAAAAATCATCTGAAAACTAGAAACTTTTCGAAATGCAAGTTTCGGCCAAAAAATCATAAAATATTATACACTAGTTTATACTAGTTTCGGTCCAAAATCAAATTAAATCGGGGACTGTTCGAAATGATACGAAACTTCACATATCATTTATATATTTTACGAGGGGAGGTTATAATGGAAGTCCATGCAAAAACTCATCGGAAAATTAGATTCTATGAAACTTTTCAAAATGCAAGTTTCGAACAAAAATCATAGTATATTATACACTAGTTTCGGTCAAAAAAATTAAATTTAATTAGGGACTATTAGAAATGATACGAGACTTTTCAGACATTTACATATGTTAAGAGGGAAGGTTATGATGGTAGTCCATGCAAAAAAATCATCTGAAAACTAGATTCTATGAAACTTTTCGAAATGCAAGTTTTGGCCAAAAAATCATAATATATTACAACTGGTTTATACTAGTATCGGTCAAAAATCAAATTATATCAGGGACCGTTCGAAATGATACGAAACGTCACATATCATTTATATATTTTACGAGGTAAGGTTATGATGGAAGTCCATGCAAAAAATCAACGGTAAAATAGATTCTATGAAACTTTTAAAAATGCAAGTTTCGTAGAAAATCATAGTATATTATACACTAGTTTCGGTCCAAAAAATCGAATTTAATTAGGGACTATTTGAAATGATACGAGACTTTTCAGATCATTTATATATGTTAAGAGGGAAGGTTATGATGGTAGTCCATTCAAAAAAATCATCTGAAAACAAGATTCTATGAAACATTTCGAAATGCAAGTTTCGGCCAAAAATCATAATATATTACACACTAGTTTATACTAGCTTCGGTCAAAAATTAAATTATATCGGGGACTGTTCGAAATGATACGAAACATCACATATCATTTATATATTTTACGAGGGAAGTCCATGCAAAAAATCATCGGAAAATTAGATTCTATGAAACTTTTCAAAATGCAAGTTTCGTAAAAATCATAGTATGTTATATACTAGTTTCGGTCCAAAAAATCGAATTTAATTTGGGACTATTTTAAATGATACGAGACTTTTTAGATCATTTATATATGTTAAGAGGGAATGTTATGATGCTAGTCCATGCAAAAAAAATCATCTGAAAACTAGATCCTATGAAACTTTTCGAAATGCAAGTTTTTGCCAAAAAATCATAATATATTATACATTAGTTTTTACTAGTTTCGATCGAAAATCAAATTAAATTGGGGACTGTTCGAAATGATACGAAGCTTCACATATCATTTATAAATTTTACGAGGGAAGATTATGATGGAATTCCATGCAAAAAATCATCAGAAAATTAGATTCTATGAAACTTTCCGAAATGCAAATTTCAGTCAAAAATCATAGTATATTATACACTAGTTTCGGTCAAAAAAATCAAATTTAATTTGGGACTATTTGACATGATACGAGACTTTTCATATCATTTATATATGTTAAAAGGGAAGGTTATGATTGTAGTCCATGCAAAAAAATCATCTGAAAACTAGAAACTTTTCGAAATGCAAGTTTTGGCCAAAAAATCATAAAATGTTATACACTAGTTTATACTAGTTTCGGTCCAAAATCAAATTAAATCGGGGACTGTTCGAAATGATACAAAACATGACATATCATTTATATATTTTACGAGGGGAGGTTATAATGGAAGTCCATGCAAAAACTCATCGGAAAATTAGATTCTATGAAACTTTTCAAAATGCAAGTTTCGGTCAAAAATCATAGTATATCATACACTATTTTCGGTCAAAAAAATCGAATTTAATTAGGGACTATTTGAAATGATACGAGACTTTTCAGATCATTTATATATGTTAAGAGGGAAGGTTATTATGGTAATCCATGCAATCTGAAAACTAGATTCTATGAAACTTTTCGAAATGCAAGTTTCGGCCAAAAAATCATAATATATTACACACTACTTTATACTAGCTTCGGTCAAAAATCAAATTATATCCGGGAATGTTCGAAATGATACGAAACGTCACATATCTTTTATATATTTTACGAGGGAAGGTTATGATGGAAGTCCATGCAAAAAATTATCGGAAAATTAGATTCTATGAAACTTTTCAAAATGCAAGTTTCGTAAATATCATAGTATATTATACACTAGTTTCGGTCCAAAAAATCGAATTTAAGTAGGGACTATTTTAAATGATACGAGACTTTTCAGATCATTTATATATGTTAAGAGGGAAGGTTATGATGCTAGTCCATGCAAAAAAAATCATCTGAAAACTAGATCCTATAAAACTTTTCGAAATGCAAGTTTTGGCCAAAAAATCATAATATATTATACACTAGTTTTTACTAGTGTCGGTCGAAAATCAAATTAAATCGGGGAATGTTCGAAATGATACGAAACTTCACATATCATTTATAAATTTTACGAGTGAAGATTATGATGGAATTCCATGCAAAAAATCATCAGAAAATTAGATTCTATGAAACTTTCCGAAATGCAAATTTCAGTCAAAAATCATAGTATATTATACACTAGTTTCGGTCAAAAAAATCAAATTTAATTGGGGACTGTTTGACATGATTCGAGACTTTTCATATCATTTATATATGTTAAAAGGGAAGGTTATGATTCTAGTCCATGCAAAAAAATCACCTGAAAACTAGAAACTTTTCGAAATGCAATTTTCGGCCAAAAAATCATAAAATTTTATACACTAGTTTATACTATTTTCGGTCCAAAATCAAATTAAATCGGGGACTGTTCGAAATGATACAAAACTTCACATATCATTTATATATTTTACGAGGGGAGGTTATAATGGAAGTCCATGCAAGAACTCATCGGAAAATTAGATTCTATGAAGCTTTTCAAAATGCAAGTTTCGGTCAAAAATCATAGTATATCATACACTAGTTTCTGTCAAAAAAATCGAATTTAATTAGGGACTATTTGAAATGATACGAGACTTTTCAGATCATTTATATATGTTAAGAGGGAAGGTTATTATGGTAATCCATGCAAAAAAAATAATCTGAAAACTAGATTCTATGAAACTTTTCGAAATGCAAGTTTCGGCCAAAAAATCATAATATATTACACACTAGTTTATACTAGCTTCGGTCAAAAATCAAATTATATCCGGGAATGTTCGAAATGATACGAAACGTCACATATCTTTTATATATTTTACGAGGGAAGGTTATGATTGTAGTCCATGCAAAAAAATGATCTGAAAACTAGATTCTATGAAACTTTTCGAAATACGAGTTTCGGCCAAAAAATCATAATATATTATACACTAGTTTATACTAGTTTCGGTCAAAAATCAACTTAAATCGGGGACTGTTCGAAATGATATGAAACTTCACATATCATTTATATATTCTACGAGGGAAGGTTATGATGTAAGTCCATGCAAAAAATCATCGGAAAATTAGATTCTATGAAACTTTTCGAAATGCAAGTTTCGGTCAAAAATCATAGTATATTATACACTAGTTTCGGTCAAAAAAATCGAATTTAATTAGGGAATATTTGAAATGATACAAGACTTTTCAGATCATTTATATATGTTAAGAGAGAAGGTTATGATGGTAGTCCATGCATAAAAATCATCTGAAAAATAGATTCTATTAAACTTTTCGAAATGGAAGTTTTGGCCAAAAAATAATAATATATTATAAACTAGTTTTTACTAGTTTCGGTCGAAAATCAAATTAAATCGGGGACTGTTCGAAATGATACGAAACTTCACATATCATTTATATATTTTACGTGGGAAGATTATGATTGAATTCCATGCAAAAAATCATCGGAAAATTAGATTCTATGAAACTTTTCGAAATGCAAATTTCGGTCAAAAATCATAGTATATTATACACTAGTTTCGGTCAAAAAAATCTAATTTAATTAGGGACTATTTGAAATGATACGAGACTTTTCAGATCATTTATATATGTTAAGAGGGAAGGTTATGATGGTAGTCCATGCAAAAAAATCATCTGAAAACTAGATTCTATGAAACATTTCGAAATGCAAGTTTCGACCAAAAATCATAATATATTACACACTAGTTTATACTAGCTTCGGTCAAAAATTAAATTATATCGGGGACTGTTCAAAATGATACGAAACATCACATATCATTTATATATTTTACGAGGGAAGGTTATGATGGAAGTGCATGCAAAAAATCATCGGAAAATTAGATTCTATGAAACTTTTCAAAATGCAAGTTTCGTAAAAATCATAGTATATTATATACTAGTTTCGGTCCAAAAAATCGAATTTAATTAGGGATTATTTTAAATGATACTAGACTTTTTAGATCATTTATATATGTTAAGAGGGAAGGTTATGATGCTAGTCCATGCAAAAAAAATCATCTGAAAACTAGATCCTATGACACTTTTCGAAATGCAAGTTTTTGCCAAAAAATCATAATATATTATACACTAGTTTTTACTAGTTTCGGTCGAAAATCAAATTAAATCGGGGACTATTCGAAATGATACGAAACTTCACATATCATTTATAAATTTTACGAGGGAAGATTATGATGGAATTCCATGCACAAAATCATCAGAAAATTAGATTCTATGAAACTTTCCGAAAAGAAAATTTCAGTCAAAAATCATAGTATATTATACACTAGTTTCGGTCAAAAAAATCGAATTTAATTAGGGACTATTTTAAATGATACGAGACTTTTCAGATCATTTATATATGTTAAGAGGGAAGGTTATAATGCTAGTCCATGCAAAAAAAATCATTTGAAAACTAGATCCTATGAAACTTTTCGAAATGCAAGTTTTGGCCAAAAAATCATAATATATTATACATAGTTTTTACTAGTTTTGGTCGAAAATCAAATTAAATCGGAGACTGTTCGAAATGATACGAAACTTCACATATCATTTATAAATTTTACGAGGGAAAATTATGATGGAATTCCATGCAAAAAATCATCAGTAAATTAGATTCTATGAAACTTTCCGAAATGCAAATTTCAATCAAAAATCATAGTATATTATACATTAGTTTCGGTCAAAAAAATAAAATTTAATTCAGGACTGTTTGACATGATACTATACTTTTCAGATCATTTATATATGTTAAAATGGAAGGTTATGATTGTAGTCCATGCAAAAAAATGATCTAAAAACTAGATTCTATGAAACTTTTCGTAATACGAGTTTCGGCCAAAAAATCATAATATATTATACACTAGTTTATACTAGTTTCGGTCCAAAATCAAATTAAATTGGGGACTATTCGAAATGATATGAAACTTCACATATCATTTATATATTTTACGAGGGAAGGTTATGATGGAAGTCCATGCAAAAAATCATCGGAAAATTAGATTCTATGAAACTTTTCGAAATGCAAGTTTCGGTCAAAAATCATAGTATATTATACACTAGTTTCGGTCAAAAAAATCGAATTTAATTAGGGACTATTTGAAATGATACGAGACTTTTCAGATCATTTATATATGTTAAGAGGGAAGGTTATTATGGTAATCCATGCAAAAAAATAATCTGAAAACTAGATTCTATAAAACTTTTCGAAATGCAAGTTTCGGCCAAAAAATCAGAATATATTACACACTAGTTTATACTAGCTTCGGTCAAAAATCAAATTATATCCGGGAATGTTCGAAATGATACGAAACGTCACATATCTTTTATATATTTTACGAGGGAAGGTTATGATTGTAGTCCATGCAAAAAAATGATCTGAAAACTAGATTCTATGAAACTTTTCGAAATACGAGTTTTGGCCAAAAAATCATAATATATTATACACTAGTTTATACTAGTTTCGGTCAAAAATCAAATTAAATCGGGGACTGTTCGAAATGATACGAAACTTCACATATCATTTATATATTTTATGTGGGAAGATTATGATGGAATTCCATGCAAAAAATCATCGGAAAATTAGATTCTATGAAACTTTTCGAAATGCAAATTTCGGTCAAAAATCATAGTATATCATACACTATTTTCGGTCAAAAAAATCGAATTTAATTAGGGACTATTTGAAATGATACGAGACTTTTCAGATCATTTATATATGTTAAGAGGGAAGGTTATTATGGTAATCCATGCAATCTGAAAACTAGATTCTATGAAACTTTTCGAAATGCAAGTTTCGGCCAAAAAATCATAATATATTACACACTACTTTATACTAGCTTCGGTCAAAAATCAAATTATATCCGGGAATGTACGAAATGATACGAAACGTCACATATCTTTTATATATTTTACGAGGGAAGGTTATGATGGAAGTCCATGCAAAAAATTATCGGAAAATTAGATTCTATGAAACTTTTCAAAATGCAAGTTTCGTAAATATCATAGTATATTATACACTAGTTTCGGTCCAAAAAATCGAATTTAAGTAGGGACTATTTTAAATGATACGAGACTTTTCAGATCATTTATATATGTTAAGAGGGAAGGTTATGATGCTAGTCCATGCAAAAAAAATCATCTGAAAACTAGATCCTATAAAACTTTTCGAAATGCAAGTTTTGGCCAAAAAATCATAATATATTATACACTAGTTTTTACTAGTGTCGGTCGAAAATCAAATTAAATCGGGGAATGTTCGAAATGATACGAAACTTCACATATCATTTATAAATTTTACGAGTGAAGATTATGATGGAATTCCATGCAAAAAATCATCAGAAAATTAGATTCTATGAAACTTTCCGAAATGCAAATTTCAGTCAAAAATCATAGTATATTATACACTAGTTTCGGTCAAAAAAATCAAATTTAATTGGGGACTGTTTGACATGATACGAAACTTTTCATATCATTTATATATGTTAAAAGGGAAGGTTATGATTGTAGTCCATGCAAAAAAATCACCTGAAAACTAGAAACTTTTCGAAATGCAATTTTCGGCCAAAAAATCATAAAATTTTATACACTAGTTTATACTATTTTCGGTCCAAAATCAAATTAAATCGGAGACTGTTCGAAATGATACAAAACTTCACATATCATTTATATATTTTACGAGGGGAGGTTATAATGGAAGTCCATGCAAGAACTCATCGGAAAATTAGATTCTATGAAGCTTTTCAAAATGCAAGTTTCGGTCAAAAATCATAGTATATCATACACTAGTTTCTGTCAAAAAAATCGAATTTAATTAGGGACTATTTGAAATGATACGAGACTTTTCAGATCATTTATATATGTTAAGAGGGAAGGTTATTATGGTAATCCATGCAAAAAAAATAATCTGAAAACTAGATTCTATGAAACTTTTCGAAATGCAAGTTTCGGCCAAAAAATCATAATATATTACACACTAGTTTATACTAGCTTCAGTCAAAAATCAAATTATATCCGGGAATGTTCGAAATGATACGAAACGTCACATATCTTTTATATATTTTACGAGGGAAGGTTATGATTGTAGTCCATGCAAAAAAATGATCTGAAAACTAGATTCTATGAAACTTTTCGAAATACGAGTTTTGGCCAAAAAATCATAATATATTATACACTAGTTTATACTAGTTTCGGTCAAAAATCAAATTAAATCGGGGACTATTTGAAATGATATGAAACTTCACATATCATTTATATATTTTACGAGGGAAAATTATGATGGAATTCCATGCAAAAAATCATCAGAAAATTAGATTCTATGGAACTTTCCGAAATGCAAATTTCAGTCAAAAATCATAGTATATTATACACTAGTTTCGGTCAAAAAAATCAAATTTAATTCAAGACTGTTTGACATGATACGAAACTTTTCAGATCATTTATATATGCTAAAAGGGAAGGTTATGATTGTAGTCCATGCAAAAAAATGATCTGAAAACTAGATGTTATGAAACTTTTCGAAATACGAGTTTCGGCCAAAAAATCATAATATATTATACACTAGTTTATACTAGTTTCGGTCAAAAATCAACTTAAATCGGGGACTGTTCGAAATGATATGAAACTTCACATATCATTTATATATTCTACGAGGGAAGGTTATGATGTAAGTCCATGCAAAAAATCATCGGAAAATTAGATTCTATGAAACTTTTCGAAATGCAAGTTTCGGTCAAAAATCATAGTATATTATACACTAGTTTCGGTCAAAAAAATCGAATTTAATTAGGGACTATTTGAAATGATACAAGACTTTTCAGATCATTTATATATGTTAAGAGGGAAGGTTATGATGGTAGTCCATTCAAAAAAATCATCTGAAAAATAGATTCTATTAAATTTTTCGAAATGGAAGTTTTGGCCAAAAAATAATAATATATTATAAACTAGTTTTTACTAGTTTCGGTCGAAAATCAAATTAAATCGGGGACTGTTCTAAATGATACGAAACTTCACATATCATTTATATATTTTATGTGGGAAGATTATGATGGAATTCCATGCAAAAAATCATCGGAAAATTAGATTCTATGAAACTTTTCGAAATGCAAATTTCGGTCAAAAATCATAGTATATTATACACTAGTTTCGGTCAAAAAAATCTAATTTAATTAGGGACTATTTGAAATGATACGAGACTTTTCACATCATTTATATATGTTAAGAGGGAAGGTTATGATGGTAGTCCATGCAAAAAATCATCTGAAAACTAGACTCTAAGAAACTTTTCGAAATGCAAGTTTCGGCCAAAAAATCATAATATATTATACACTAGTTTATACTCGTTTGTGTCAAAAATCAAATTAAATTGGGGACTGTTCGAAATGATATGAAACTTCACTTATCATTTATATATTTTACAAGGGAATGTCATGATGGAAGTCCATGCTAAAAATCATAAGAAAATTAGATTCTATAAAACTTTTCGAAATGCAAATTTCAGTCAAAAATCATAGTATACTATACACTAGTTTCGGTCAAAAAAAATCAAATTTAATTGGGGACTGTTTGACATGATACGAGACTTTTCAGATCATTTATATATGTTAAAAGGGAAGATTATGATTGTATTCCATGCAAAAAAAATCATCTGAAAACTAGAAACTTTTCGAAATGCATGTTTCGGCCAAAAAATCATAAAATATTATACACTAGTTTATACTAGTTTCGGTCCAAAATCAAATTAAATCGGGGACTGTTCGAAATGATACGAAACTTCACATATCATTTATATATTTTACGAGGGGAGGTTATAATGGAAGTCCATGCAAAAAATCATCGGAAAATTAGATTCTATGAAACTTTTCGAAATGCAAGTTTCGGTCAAAAATCATAGTATATTATACACTAGTTTCGGTCAAAAAAATCGAATTTAATTAGGGACTATTTGAAATGATACAAGACTTTTCAGATCATTTATATATGTTAAGAGAGAAGGTTATGATGGTAGTCCATGCATAAAAATCATTTGAAAAATAGATTCTATTAAACTTTTCGAAATGCAAGTTTTGGCCAAAAAATAATAATATATTATAAAATAGTTTTTACTAGTTTCGGTCGAAAATCAAATTAAATCGGGGACTGTTCGAAATGATACGAAACTTCACATATCATTTATATATTTTACGTGGGAAGATTATGATGGAATTCCATGCAAAAAATCATCGGAAAATTAGATTCTATGAAACTTTTCGAAATGCAAATTTCGGTCAAAAATCATAGTATATTATACACTAGTTTCGGTCAAAAAAATCTAATTTAATTAGGGACTATTTGAAATGATACGAGACTTTTCAGATCATTTATATATGTTAAGAGGGAAGGTTATGATGGTAGTCCATGCAAAAAAATCATCTGAAAACTAGATTCTATGAAACATTTCGAAATGCAAGTTTCGACCAAAAATCATAATATATTACACACTAGTTTATACTAGCTTCGGTCAAAAATTAAATTATATCGGGGACTGTTCAAAATGATACGAAACATCACATATCATTTATATATTTTACGAGGGAAGGTTATGATGGAAGTGCATGCAAAAAATCATCGGAAAATTAGATTCTATGAAACTTTTCAAAATGCAAGTTTCGTAAAAATCATAGTATATTATATACTAGTTTCGGTCCAAAAAATCGAATTTAATTAGGGATTATTTTAAATGATACGAGACTTTTTAGATCATTTATATATGTTAAGAGGGAAGGTTATGATGCTAGTCCATGCAAAAAAAATCATCTGAAAACTAGATCCTATGACACTTTTCGAAATGCAAGTTTTTGCCAAAAAATCATAATATATTATACACTAGTTTTTACTAGTTTCGGTCGAAAATCAAATTAAATCGGGGACTATTCGAAATGATACGAAACTTCACATATCATTTATAAATTTTACGAGGGAAGATTATGATGGAATTCCATGCACAAAATCATCAGAAAATTAGATTCTATGAAACTTTCCGAAAAGAAAATTTCAGTCAAAAATCATAGTATATTATACACTAGTTTCGGTCAAAAAAATCGAATTTAATTAGGGACTATTTTAAATGATACGAGACTTTTCAGATCATTTATATATGTTAAGAGGGAAGGTTATAATGCTAGTCCATGCAAAAAAAATCATTTGAAAACTAGATCCTATGAAACTTTTCGAAATGCAAGTTTTGGCCAAAAAATCATAATATATTATACATAGTTTTTACTAGTTTTGGTCGAAAATCAAATTAAATCGGAGACTGTTCGAAATGATACGAAACTTCACATATCATTTATAAATTTTACGAGGGAAAATTATGATGGAATTCCATGCAAAAAATCATCAGTAAATTAGATTCTATGAAACTTTCCGAAATGCAAATTTCAGTCAAAAATCATAGTATATTATACATTAGTTTCGGTCAAAAAAATAAAATTTAATTCAGGACTGTTTGACATGATACTATACTTTTCAGATCATTTATATATGTTAAAATGGAAGGTTATGATTGTAGTCCATGCAAAAAAATGATCTGAAAACTAGATTCTATGAAACTTTTCGTAATACGAGTTTCGGCCAAAAAATCATAATATATTATACACTAGTTTATACTAGTTTCGGTCCAAAATCAAATTAAATTGGGGACTATTCGAAATGATATGAAACTTCACATATCATTTATATATTTTACGAGGGAAGGTTATGATGGAAGTCCATGCAAAAAATCATCGGAAAATTAGATTCTATGAAACTTTTCGAAATGCAAGTTTCGGTCAAAAATCATAGTATATTATACACTAGTTTCGGTCAAAAAAATCGAATTTAATTAGGGACTATTTGAAATGATACGAGACTTTTCAGATCATTTATATATGTTAAGAGGGAAGGTTATTATGGTAATCCATGCAAAAAAATAATCTGAAAACTAGATTCTATAAAACTTTTCGAAATGCAAGTTTCGGCCAAAAAATCAGAATATATTACACACTAGTTTATACTAGCTTCGGTCAAAAATCAAATTATATCCGGGAATGTTCGAAATGATACGAAACGTCACATATCTTTTATATATTTTACGAGGGAAGGTTATGATTGTAGTCCATGCAAAAAAATGATCTGAAAACTAGATTCTATGAAACTTTTCGAAATACGAGTTTTGGCCAAAAAATCATAATATATTATACACTAGTTTATACTAGTTTCGGTCAAAAATCAAATTAAATCGGGGACTATTTGAAATGATATGAAACTTCACATATCATTTATATATTTTACGAGGGAAAATTATGATGGAATTCCATGCAAAAAATCATCAGAAAATTAGATTCTATGGAACTTTCCGAAATGCAAATTTCAGTCAAAAATCATAGTATATTATACACTAGTTTCGGTCAAAAAAATCAAATTTAATTCAAGACTGTTTGACATGATACGAGACTTTTTCAGATCATTTATATATGCTAAAAGGGAAGGTTATGATTGTAGTCCATGCAAAAAAATGATCTGAAAACTAGATGTTATGAAACTTTTCGAAATACGAGTTTCGGCCAAAAAATCATAATATATTATACACTAGTTTATACTAGTTTCGGTCAAAAATCAACTTAAATCGGAGACTGTTCGAAATGATATGAAACTTCACATATCATTTATATATTCTACGAGGGAAGGTTATGATGTAAGTCCATGCAAAAAATCATCGGAAAATTAGATTCTATGAAACTTTTCGAAATGCAAGTTTCGGTCAAAAATCATAGTATATTATACTCTAGTTTCGATCAAAATAAATCGAATTTAATTAGGGACTATTTGAAATGATACAAGACTTTTCAGATCATTTATATATGTTAAGAGAGAAGGTTATGATGGTAGTCCATGCATAAAAATCATCTGAAAAATAGATTCTATTAAACTTTTCGAAATGGAAGTTTTGGCCAAAAAATAATAATATATTATAAACTAGTTTTTACTAGTTTTGGTCGAAAATCAAATTAAATCGGGGACTGTTCGAAATGATACGAAACTTCACATATCATTTATATATTTTACGTGGGAAGATTATGATGGAATTCCATGCAAAAAAATCATCGGAAAATTAGATTCTATGAAACTTTTTGAAATGCGAATTTCGGTCAAAAATCATAGTATATTATACACTAGTTTCGGTCAAAAAAATCTAATTTAATTAGGGACTATTTGAAATGATACGAGACTTTTCACATCATTTATATATGTTAAGAGGGAAGGTTATGATGGTAGTCCATGCAAAAAATCATCTGAAAACTAGACTCTAAGAAACTTTTCGAAATGCAAGTTTCGGCCAAAAAATCATAATATATTTTACACTAGTTTATACTCGTTTGTGTCAAAAATCAAATTAAATTGGGGACTGTTCGAAATGATATGAAACTTCACTTATCATTTATATATTTTACAAGGGAATGTCATGATGGAAGTCCATGCTAAAAATCATAAGAAAATTAGATTCTATGAAACTTTTCGAAATGCAAATTTCAGTCAAAAATCATAGTATACTATACACTAGTTTCGGTCAAAAAAAATCAAATTTAATTGGGGACTGTTTGACATGATACGAGACTTTTCAGATCATTTATATATGTTAAAAGGGAAGATTATGATTGTATTCCATGCAAAAAAAATCATCTGAAAACTAGAAATTTTTCGAAATACAAGTTTCGGCCAAAAAATCATAAAATATTATACACTAGTTTATACTAGTTTCGGTCCAAAATCAAATTAAATCGGGGACTGTTCGAAATGATACGAAACTTCACATATCATTTATATATTTTACGAGGGGAGGTTATAATGGAAGTCCATGCAAAAAATCATCGGAAAATTAGATTCTATGAAACTTTTCGAAATGCAAGTTTCGGTCAAAAATCATAGTATATTATACACTAGTTTCGGTCAAAAAAATCGAATTTAATTAGGGACTATTTGAAATGATACAAGACTTTTCAGATCATTTATATATTTTAAGAGAGAAGGTTATGATGGTAGTCCATGCATAAAAATCATCTGAAAAATAGATTCTATTAAACTTTTCGAAATGCAAGTTTTGGCCAAAAAATAATAATATATTATAAAATAGTTTTTACTAGTTTCGGTCGAAAATCAAATTAAATCGGGGACTGTTCGAAATGATACGAAACTTCACATATCATTTATATATTTTACGTGGGAAGATTATGATGGAATTCCATGCAAAAAATCATCGGAAAATTAGATTCTATGAAACTTTTCGAAATGCAAATTTCGGTCAAAAATCATAGTATATTATACACTAGTTTCGGTCAAAAAAATCTAATTTAATTAGGGACTATTTGAAATGATACGAGACTTTTCAGATCATTTATATATGTTAAGTGGGAAGGTTATGATGGTAGTCCATGCAAAAAAATCATCTGAAAACTAGATTCTATGAAACATTTCGAAATGCAAGTTTCGGCCAAAAATCATAATATATTACACACTAGTTTATACTAGCTTCGGTCAAAAATTAAATTATATCGGAGACTGTTCAAAATGATACGAAACATCACATATCATTTATATATTTTACGAGGGAAGGTTATGATGGAAGTGCATGCGAAAAATCATCGGAAAATTAGATTCTATGAAACTTTTCAAAATGCAAGTTTCGTAAAAATCATAGTAGATTATATACTAGTTTCGGTCCAAAAAATCGAATTTAATTAGGGACTATTTTAAATGATACGAGACTTTTTAGATCATTTATATATGTTAAGAGGGAAGGTTATGATGCTAGTCCATGCAAAAAAAATCATCTGAAAACTAGATCCTATGAAACTTTTCGAAATGCAAGTTTTTGCCAAAAAATCATAATATATTATACACTAGTTTTTACTAGTTTCGGTCGAAAATCAAATTAAATCGGGGACTATTCGAAATGATACGAAACTTCAAATATCATTTATAAATTTTACGAGGGAAGATTATGATGGAATTCCATGCACAAAATCATCAGAAAATTAGATTCTATGAAACTTTCCGAAAAGAAAATTTCAGTCAAAAATCATAGTATATTATACACTAGTTTCGGTCAAAAAAATCGAATTTAATTAGGGACTATTTTAAATGATACGAGACTTTTCAGATCATTTATATATGTTAAGAGGGAAGGTTATAATGCTAGTCCATGCAAAAAAAAATCATTTGAAAACTAGATCCTATGAAACTTTTCGAAATGCAAGTTTTGGCCAAAAAATCATAATATATTATACATAGTTTTTACTAGTTTTGGTCGAAAATCAAATTAAATTGGGGACTGTTCGAAATGATACGAAACTTCACATATCATTTATAAATTTTACGAGGGAAAATTATGATGGAATTCCATGCAAAAAGTCATCAGTAAATTAGATTCTATGAAACTTTCCGAAATGCAAATTTCAGTCAAAAATCATAGTATATTATACATTAGTTTCGGTCAAAAAAATAAAATTTAATTCAGGACTGTTTGACATGATACTATACTTTTCAGATCATTTATATATGCTAAAATGGAAGGTTATGATTGTAGTCCATGCAAAAAAATGATCTGAAAACTAGATTCTATGAAACTTTTCGTAATACGAGTTCCGGCCAAAAAATCATAATATATTATACACTAGTTTATACTAGTTTCGGTCCAAAATCAAATTAAATTGGGGACTGTTCGAAATGATATTAAACTTCACATATCATTTATATATTTTACGAGGGGAGGTTATGATGGAAGTCCATGCAAAAAATCATCGGAAAATTAGATTCTATGAAACTTTTCGAAATGCAAGTTTCGGTCAAAAATCATAGTATATTATACACTAGTTTCGGTCAAAAAAATCGAATTTAATTAGGGACTATTTGAAATGATACGAGACTTTTCAGATCATTTATATATGTTAAGAGAGAAGGTTATGATGGTAGTTCATGCATAAAAATCATCCGAAAAATAGATTCTATGAAACTTTTCGAAATGCAAGTTTTGGCCAAAAAATCATAATATATTATAAACTAGTTTTTACTAGTTTCGGTCGAAAATCAAATTAAATCGGGGACTGTTCGAAATGATACGAAACTTCACATATCATTTATATATTTTACGTGGGAAGATTATGATGGAATTCCATGCAAAAAAATCATCGGAAAATTAGATTCTATGAAACTTTTCGAAATGCGAATTTCGGTCAAAAATCATAGTATATTATACACTAGTTTCGGTCAAAAAAATCTAATTTAATTAGGGACTATTTGAAATGATACGAGACTTTTCACATCATTTATATATGTTAAGAGGGAAGGTTATGATGGTAGTCCATGCAAAAAATCATCTGAAAACTAGACTCTAAGAAACTTTTCGAAATGCAAGTTTCGGCCAAAAAATCATAATATATTATACACTAGTTTATACTCGTTTGTGTCAAAAATCAAATTAAATTGGGGACTGTTCGAAATGATATGAAACTTCACTTATCATTTATATATTTTACAAGGGAATGTCATGATGGAAGTCCATGCTAAAAATCATAAGAAAATTAGATTCTATGAAACTTTTCGAAATGCAAATTTCAGTCAAAAATCATAGTATACTATACACTAGTTTCGGTCAAAAAAAATCAAATTTAATTGGGGACTGTTTGACATGATACGAGACTTTTCAGATCATTTATATATGTTAAAAGGGAAGATTATGATTGTATTCCATGCAAAAAAAATCATCTGAAAACTAGAAATTTTTCGAAATGCAAGTTTCGGCCAAAAAATCATAAAATATTATACACTAGTTTATACTAGTTTCGGTCCAAAATCAAATTAAATCGGGGACTGTTCGAAATGATACGAAACTTCACATATCATTTATATATTTTACGAGGGGAGGTTATAATGGAAGTCCATGCAAAAAATCATCGGAAAATTAGATTCTATGAAACTTTTCGTAATGCAAGTTTCGGTCAAAAATCATAGTATATTATACACTAGTTTCGGTCAAAAAAATCGAATTTAATTAGGGACTATTTGAAATGATACAAGACTTTTCAGATCATTTATATATGTTAAGAGAGAAGGTTATGATGGTAGTCCATGCATAAAAATCATCTGAAAAATAGATTCTATTAAACTTTTCGAAATGCAAGTTTTGGCCAAAAAATAATAATATATTATAAAATAGTTTTTACTAGTTTCGGTCGAAAATCAAATTAAATCGGGGACTGTTCGAAATGATACGAAACTTCACATATCATTTATATATTTTACGTGGGAAGATTATGATGGAATTCCATGCAAAAAATCATCGGAAAATTAGATTCTATGAAACTTTTCGAAATGCAAATTTCGGTCAAAAATCATAGTATATTATACACTAGTTTCGGTCAAAAAAATCTAATTTAATTAGGGACTATTTGAAATGATACGAGACTTTTCAGATCATTTATATATGTTAAGAGGGAAGGTTATGATGGTAGTCCATGCAAAAAAATCATCTGAAAACTAGATTCTATGAAACATTTCGAAATGCAAGTTTCGGCCAAAAATCATAATATATTACACACTAGTTTATACTAGCTTCGGTCAAAAATTAAATTATATCGGGGACTGTTCAAAATGATACGAAACATCACATATCATTTATATATTTTACGAGGGAAGGTTATGATGGAAGTGCATGCGAAAAATCATCGGAAAATTAGATTCTATGAAACTTTTCAAAATGCAAGTTTCGTAAAAATCATAGTATATTATACACTAGTTTCGGTCCAAAAAATCGAATTTAATTAGGGACTATTTTAAATGATACGAGACTTTTTAGATCATTTATATATGTTAAGAGGGAAGGTTATGATGCTAGTCCATGCAAAAAAAATCATCTGAAAACTAGATCCTATGAAACTTTTCGAAATGCAAGTTTTTGCCAAAAAATCATAATATATTATACAATAGTTTTTACTAGTTTCGGTCGAAAATCAAATTAAATCGGGGACTATTCGAAATGATACGAAACTTCACATATCATTTATAAATTTTACGAGGGAAGATTATGATGGAATTCCATGCACAAAATCATCAGAAAATTAGATTCTATGAAACTTTCCGAAAAGAAAATTTCAGTCAAAAATCATAGTATATTATACACTAGTTTCGGTCAAAAAAATCGAATTTAATTAGGGACTATTTTAAATGATACGAGACTTTTCAGATCATTTATATATGTTAAGAGGGAAGGTTATAATGCTAGTCCATGCAAAAAAAAAATCATTTGAAAACTAGATCCTATGAAACTTTTCGAAATGCAAGTTTTGGCCAAAAAATCATAATATATTATACATAGTTTTTACTAGTTTTGGTCGAAAATCAAATTAAATTGGGGACTGTTCGAAATGATACGAAACTTCACATATCATTTATAAATTTTACGAGGGAAAATTATGATGGAATTCCATGCAAAAAATCATCAGTAAATTAGATTCTATGAAACTTTCTGAAATGCAAATTTCAGTCAAAAATCATAGTATATTATACATTAGTTTCGGTCAAAAAAATAAAATTTAATTCAGGACTGTTTGACATGATACTATACTTTTCAGATCATTTATATATGTTAAAATGGAAGGTTATGATTGTAGTCCATGCAAAAAAATGATCTGAAAACTAGATTCTATGAAACTTTTCGTAATACGAGATTCGGCCAAAAAATCATAATATATTATACACTAGTTTATACTAGTTTCGGTCCAAAATCAAATTAAATTGGGGACTGTTCGAAATGATATGAAACTTCACATATCATTTATATATTTTACGAGGGGAGGTTATGATGGAAGTCCATGCAAAAAATCATCGGAAAATTAGATTCTATGAAACTTTTCGAAATGCAAGTTTCGGTCAAAAATCATAGTATATTATACACTAGTTTCGGTCAAAAAATTCGAATTTAATTAGGGACTATTTGAAATGATACGAGACTTTTCAGATCATTTATATATGTTAAGAGAGAAGGTTATGATGGTAGTTCATGCATAAAAATCATCCGAAAAATAAATTCTATGAAACTTTTCGAAATGCAAGTTTTGGCCAAAAAATCATAATATATTATAAACTAGTTTTTACTAGTTTCGGTCGAAAATCAAATTAAATCGGGGATTGTTCGAAATGATACGAAACTTCACATATCATTTATATATTTTACGTGGGAAGGTTATGATGGAAGTCCATGCAAAAAATCATCGGAAAATTAGATTCTATGAAACTTTTCGAAATGCAAGTTTCAGTGAAAAATCATAGAATATTATACACTAGTTTCGGTCAAAAAAATCGAATTTAATTAGGGACTATTTGAAATGATACGAGACTTTTCAGATCATTTATATTTGTTAAGAGAGAAGGTTATGATGGTAGTCCATGCATAAAAATTATCCGAAAAATAGATTCTATGAAACTTTTCGAAATGCAAGTTTTGGCCAAAAAATCATAATATATTATAAACTAGTTTTTATAGTTTCGGTCGAAAATCAAATTAAATCGGGAACTGTTCAAAATGATACGAAACTACACACATCATTTTTATATTTTATGTGGGAAGATTATGATGGAATTCCATGCAAAAAAATCATCGGAATATTAGATTCTATGAAACTTTTCGAAATGCAAATTTCGGTCAAAAATCATAGTATATTATACACTAGTTTCGGTCAAAAAAATCTAATTTATTTAGGTACTATTTGAAATGATACGAGACTTTTCACATCATTTATATATCTTAAGAGAGAAGGTTATGATGGTAGTCCATGCAAAAAATCATCTGAAAACTAGACTCTAAGAAACTTTTCGAAATGGAAGTTTCGGCCAAAAAATCATAATATATTATACACTAGTTTATACTCGTTTGTGTCAAAAATCAAATTAAATTGGGGACTGTTCGAAATGATATGAAACTTCACTTATCATTTATATATTTTATGAGGGAAGGTTATTATGGAAGTCCATGCAAAAAATCATAAGAAAATTAGATTCTATGAAACTTTTTGAAATGCAAATTTCAGCCAAAAATCATAGTATACTATACACTAGTTTCGGTAAAAAAAATCAAATTTAATTGGGGACTGTTTGACATGATACGAGACTTTTCAGATCATTTATATATGTTAAAAGGGAAGGTTATGATTGTAGTCCATGCAAAAAAATCATTTGAAAACTAGAAACTTTTCGAAATGGAAGTTTCGGCCAAAAAATCATAAAATATTATACATTAGTTTATACTAGTTTCGGTCCAAAATCAAATTAAATCGGGGACTGTTCGAAATGATATGAAACTTAACATATCATTTATATATTTTAGGAGGGGAGGTTATAATGGAAGTCAATGCAAAAACTCATCGGAAAATTAGATTCTATGAAACTTTTCAAAATGCAAGTTTCGGTCAAAAATCATAGTATATTATACACTAGTTTCGGTCAAAAAAATCGAATTTAATTAGGGACTATTTGAAATGATACGAGACTTGTAAGACATTTATATATGTTAAGAGGGAAGGTTGTGATGGTAGTCCATGCAAAAAAAATCATCTGAAAACTAGATTCTATGAAACATTTCGAAATGCAAGTTTCGGCCAAAAAATCATAATATATTACACACTAGTTTATACTAGTTTCGGTCAAAAATCAAATTATATCGGGGACTGTTCGAAATGGTACGAAATGTCACATATCATCTATATATTTTACGAGGGAAGGTTGTGATGGAAGTCCATGCAAAAAATCATCGGAAAATTAGATTCTATGAAACTTTTCAAAATGCAAGTTTCGTAAAAATCATAGTATATTATACACTAGTTTCGGTCCAAAAAATCGGTTTTAATTAGGGACTATTTTAAATGATACGAGACTTTTCAGATCATTTATATATGTTAAGTGGGAAGGTTTTGATGCTAGTCCATGCAAAAAAATCATCTGAAAACTAGATCCTATGAAACTTTTCGAAATGCAAGTTTTGGCCAAAAAATCATAATATATTATACACTAGTTTTTACTAGTTTTGGTCGAAAATCAAATTAAATCGGGGACTGTTCGAAATGATACGAAACTTCACATATCATTTATAAATTTTACGAGGGAAAATTATGATGGAATTCCATGCAAAAAATCATCATAAAATTAGATTCTATGAAACTTTCCGAAATGCAAATTTCAGTCAAAAATCATAATATATTATACACTAGTTTCGGTCAAAAAAATCAAATTTAATTCAGGACTGTTTGACATGATACGAGACTTTTCAGATCATTTATATATGTTAAAAGGGAATGTTATGATTGTAGTCCATGCAAAAAAATGATCTGAAAACTAGATTCTATGAAACTTTTTGAAATACGAGTTTCGGCCAAAAAATCATAATATATTATACACTAGTTTATACTAGTTTCGGTCAAAAATCAAATTAAATCGGGGACTGTTCGAAATCATATGAAACTTCACATATCATATATATATTTTACGAGGGAAGGTTATGATGGAAGTCCATGTAAAAAATCATCGGAAAATTAGATTCTATGAAACTTTTCGAAATGCAAGTTTCGGTCGTCAAAAAATCGAATTTAATTAGGGACTGTTTGACATGATACGAGACTTTTCAGATCATTTATATATGTTAAGAGAGAAGGTTATGATGGTAGTCCATGCAAAAAAATCATCTGAACACTAGATTCTATGAAACATTTCGAAATGCAAGTTTCGGCCAAAAATCATAATATATTACACACTAGTTTATACTAGCTTCGGTCAAAAATTAAATTATATCGGGGACTGTTCAAAATGATACGAAACATCACATATCATTTATATATTTTACGAGGGAAGGTTATGATGGAAGTGCATGCGAAAAATCATCGGAAAATTAGATTCTATGAAACTTTTCAAAATGCAAGTTTCGTAAAAATCATAGTATATTATACACTAGTTTCGGTCCAAAAAATCGAATTTAATTAGGGACTATTTTAAATGATACGAGACTTTTTAGATCATTTATATATGTTAAGAGGGAAGGTTATGATGCTAGTCCATGCAAAAAAAATCATCTGAAAACTAGATCCTATGAAACTTTTCGAAATGCAAGTTTTTGCCAAAAAATCATAATATATTATACACTAGTTTTTACTAGTTTCGGTCGAAAATCAAATTAAATCGGGGACTATTCGAAATGATACGAAACTTCACATATCATTTATAAATTTTACGAGGGAAGATTATGATGGAATTCCATGCACAAAATCATCAGAAAATTAGATTCTATGAAACTTTCCGAAAAGAAAATTTCAGTCAAAAATCATAGTATATTATACACTAGTTTAGGTCAAAAAAATCGAATTTAATTAGGGACTATTTTAAATGATACGAGACTGTTCAGATCATTTATATATGTTAAGAGGGAAGGTTATAATGCTAGTCCATGCAAAAAAAATCATTTGAAAACTAGATCCTATAAAACTTTTCGAAATGCAAGTTTTGGCCAAAAAATCATAATATATTATACATAGTTTTTACTAGTTTTGGTCGAAAATCAAATTAAATCGGGGACTGTTCGAAATGATACGAAACTTCACATATCATTTATAAATTTTACGAGGGAAAATTATGATGGAATTCCATGCAAAAAATCATCAGTAAATTAGATTCTATGAAACTTTCCGAAATGCAAATTTCAGTCAAAAATCATAGTATATTATACATTAGTTTCGGTCAAAAAAATAAAATTTAATTCAGGACTGTTTGACATGATACTATACTTTTCAGATCATTTATATATGTTAAAAAATCATAGTATACTATACACTAGTTTCTATGCAAAAAATCATCGGAAAATTAGATTCTATGAAACTTTTCGAAATGCAAGTTTCGGCCAAAAATCATAGTATATTATACACTAGTTTCGGTCAAAAAAATCATATTTAATTAGGGACTATTTGAAATGATACGAGACTTTTCATACATTTATATATGTTAAGAGGGAAGGTTATGATGGTAGTCCATGCAAAAAATAATCATCTGAAAACTAGATTCTATGAAACTTTTCGAAATGCAAGTTTCGGCCAAAAAATCATAATATATTACACACTAGTTTATACTAGTTTCGGTCAAAAATCAAATTATATCGGGGACTGTTCGAAATGATACGAAACGTCACATATCATTTATATATTTTACGTGGGAAGGTTGTGATGGAAGTCCATGCAAAAAATCATCGGAAAATTAGATTCTATGAAACTTTTCAAAATGCAAGTTTCGTAAAAATCATAATATATTATACACTAGTTTCGGTCCAAAAAATTGATTTTAATTAGGGACTATTTTAAATGATACGAGACTTTTATGGTCATTTATATATGTTAAGAGGGAAGGTTATAATGCTAGTCCATGCAAAAAAATCATCTGAATACTAGATCCTATGAAACTTTTCGAAATGCAAGTTTTGGCCAAAAAATCATAATATATTATACATAGTTTTTACTAGTTTTGGTCGAAAATCAAATTAAATCGGGGACTGTTCGAAATTATACAAAACTACACATATCATTTATAAATTTTACGAGGGAAAATTATGATGGAATTCCATGCAAAAAATCATCAGAAAATTAGATTCTATGAAACATTCCGAAATGCAAATTTCAGTCAAAAATCATAGTATATTATACACTAGTTTCGGTCAAAAAAATCAAATTTAATTCAGGACTGTTTGACATGATACTAGACTTTTCAGATCATTTATATATGTTAAAAGGGAAGGTTATGATTGTAGTCCATGCAAAAAAATGATCTGAAAACTAGATTCTATGAAACTTTTCGTAATACTAGTTTCGGTCAAAAATCAAATTAAATTGGGGACTGTTCGAAATGATATGATACTTCACATATCATTTATATATTTTACGAGGGAAGGTTATGATGGAAGTCCATGCAAAAAATCATCGGAAAATTAGATTCTATGAAACTTTTCGAAATGCAAGTTTCAGTGAAAAATCATAGAATATTATTCACTAGTTTCGGTCAAAAAAATCGAATTTAATTAGGGACTATTTGAAATGATACGAGACTTTTCAGATCATTTATATATGTTAAGAGAGAAGGTTATGATGGTAGTCCATGCATAAAAATCATCCGAAAAATAGATTCTATGAAACTTTTCGAAATGCAAGTTTTGGCCAAAATATCATAATATATTATAAACTAGTTTTTACTAGTTTCGGTCGAAAATCAAATTAAATCGGGAACTGTTCAAAATGATACGAAACTTCACACATCATTTTTATATTTTATGTGGGAAGATTATGATGGAATTCCATGCAAAAAAATCATCGGAATATTAGATTCTATGAAACTTTTCGAAATGCAAATTTCGGTCAAAAATCATAGTATATTATACACTAGTTTCGGTCAAAAAAATCTAATTTATTTAGGGACTATTTGAAATGATACGAGACTTTTCACATCATTTATATATCTTAAGAGAGAAGGTTATGATGGTAGTCCATGCAAAAAATCATCTGAAAACTAGACTCTAAGAAACTTTTCGAAATGGAAGTTTCGGCCAAAAAATCATAATATATTATACACTAGTTTATACTCGTTTGTGTCAAAAATCAAATTAAATTGGGGACTGTTCGAAATGATATGAAACTTCACTTATCATTTATATATTTTATGAGGGAAGGTTATTATGGAAGTCCATGCAAAAAATCATAAGAAAATTAGATTCTATGAAACTTTTTGAAATGCAAATTTCAGCCAAAAATCATAGTATACTATACACTAGTTTCGGTAAAAAAAATCAAATTTAATTGGGGACTGTTTGACATGATACGAGACTTTTCAGATCATTTATATATGTTAAAAGGGAAGGTTATGATTGTAGTCCATGCAAAAAAATCATTTGAAAACTAGAAACTTTTCGAAATGCAAGTTTCGGCCAAAAAATCATAAAATATTATACATTAGTTTATACTAGTTTCGGTCCAAAATCAAATTAAATCGGGGACTGTTCGAAATGATATGAAACTTAACATATCATTTATATATTTTAGGAGGGGAGGTTATAATGGAAGTCAATGCAAAAACTCATCGGAAAATTAGATTCTATGAAACTTTTCAAAATGCAAGTTTCGGTCAAAAATCATAGTATATTATACACTAGTTTCGGTCAAAAAAATCGAATTTAATTAGGGACTATTTGAAATGATACGAGACTTGTAAGACATTTATATATGTTAAGAGGGAAGGTTGTGATGGTAGTCCATGCAAAAAAAATCATCTGAAAACTAGATTCTATGAAACATTTCGAAATGCAAGTTTCGGCCAAAAAATCATAATATATTACACACTAGTTTATACTAGTTTCGGTCAAAAATCAAATTATATCGGGGGAAGGTTGTGATGGAAGTCCATGCAAAAAATTATCGGAAAATTAGATTCTATGAAACTTTTCAAAATGCAAGTTTCGTAAAAATCATAGTATATTATACACTAGTTTCGGTCCAAAAAATCAGTTTTAATTAGGGACTATTTTAAATGATACGAGACTTTTCAGATCATTTATATATGTTAAGTAGGAAGGTTTTGATGCTAGTCCATGCAAAAAAATCATCTGAAAACTAGATCCTATGAAACTTTTCGAAATGCAAGTTTTGGCCAAAAAATCATAATATATTATACACTAGTTTTTACTAGTTTTGGTCGAAAATCAAATTAAATCGGGGACTGTTCGAAATGATACGAAACTTCACATATCATTTATAAATTTTATGAGGGAAAATTATGATGGAATTCCATGCAAAAAATCATCAGAAAATTAGATTCTATGAAACTTTCCGAAATGCAAATTTCAGTCAAAAATCATAATATATTATACACTAGTTTCGGTCAAAAAAATCAAATTTAATTCAGGACTGTTTGACATGATACGAGACTTTTCAGATCATTTATATATGTTAAAAGGGAATGTTATGATTGTAGTCCATGCAAAAAAATGATCTGAAAACTAGATTCTATGAAACTTTTTGAAATACGAGTTTCGGCCAAAAAATCATAATATATTATACACTAGTTTATACTAGTTTCGGTCAAAAATCAAATTAAATCGGGGACTGTTCGAAATGATATGAAACTTCACATATCATATATATATTTTACGAGGGAAGGTTATGATGGAAGTCCATGTAAAAAATCATCGGAAAATTAGATTCTATGAAACTTTTCGAAAAGCAAGTTTCGGTCGTCAAAAAATCGAATTTAATTAGGGACTGTTTGACATGATACGAGACTTTTCAGATCATTTATATATGTTAAGAGAGAAGGTTATGATGGTAGTCCATGCAAAAAAATCATCTGAAAACTAGATTCTATGAAACATTTCGAAATGCAAGTTTCGGCCAAAAATCATAATATATTACACACTAGTTTATACTAGCTTCGGTCAAAAATTAAATTATATCGGGGACTGTTCAAAATGATACGAAACATCACATATCATTTATATATTTTACGAGGGAAGGTTATGATGGAAGTGCATGCGAAAAATCATCGGAAAATTAGATTCTATGAAACTTTTCAAAATGCAAATTTCGGTCAAAAATCATAGTATATTATACACTAGTTTCGGTCAAAAAAATCTAATTTAATTAGGGACTATTTGAAATGATACGAGACTTTTCACATATCTTTATATATTTAACGAGGGAAGGTTGTGATGGAATTCCATGCAGAAACAATTCTATAAATTAGATTCTTTGAAACTTTTCGAGATGCAACTTTTGCTCAAAAATCATTGTATATTATACACTAGTTTCGGTCAAAAATATCAAATTAAATCGGGGATTATTTGAAATGATACAAAACTTTTTAGACCATTTATATATGTTACGAGGGAAGATTATGATAGAAGTCCATGCAAAAAAAAATCATCTGAAAATTAGATTCTATGAAACTTTTCAAAATTCAAGTTTCGGTCAATAAATCATAACATATTATACACTAGTTTATACTAGTTTCAGTCAAAAATCAAATTAAATCGTGGACTGTTCGAAATGATACGAAACTTCACAAATTATTTATATATTTTACGTGGGAAGATTATGATGGAATTCCATGCAAAAAATCATCGGAAAATTAGATTCTATAAGACTTTCTGAAATACAAATTTCGGTCAAAAATCATAGTATATTATACACTTGTTTCGGTCAAAAAAATTAAAATTTAATTGGGGACTATTTTAAATGATACGAGACTTTTCAGATCATTTATATATGTTAAGAGGAGAGGTTATGATGATAGACCATGCAAAAAAATCATCTGAAAATGGGATTCTATGAAACGTTTCGAAATGCAAGTTTCGGCCAAAAAATCATAATATATTATACACTAGTTTATACTAGTTTCGGACAAAAATCGAAATAAATCGGGGATTGTTCGAAATGATACAAAACTTCACATATCATTTATATATTTTATGAGGGAAGGTTATGATGGAAGTCCATACAAAAAATCATCGTAAAATTAGATTCTATGAAAATTTTCGAAATGCAAGTTTCGGTCAAAAAACATAGTATATTATTCACTAGTTTCGGTCAAAAAATCGAATTTAATTAGGGACTATTTGAAATGATACAAGACTTTTCAGATCATTTATATATGTTAAGAGGGAAGGTTATGATGGTAGTCCATGCAAAAATTAATCTGAAAACTGGTTTCTATGAAACTTTTCGAAATGCAAGTTTCGGCCAAAAAATCATAATATATAATACACTAATTTATACTAGTTTCGGTCAAAAATCAATTTAAATCGGGGACTGTTCGAAATAATATGAAACTTCACATATCATTTATATATTTTACGAGGGAAGATTATGATGGAAGTACATGCAAAAAATCATCGGAAAATTAGATTATATGAAACTTTTCAAAATGCAAGTTTCGGTCAAAAATCATAGCATATTATATACTAGTTTCGGTCAAAAAAAAACAAATTTAATTACGGACTATTTGAAATGGTACGAGACTTTTCAGATCATTTATATATGTTAAGAGGGAAGGTTATGCTGGTAGTCCATGCAAAAAAATCATCTGAAAACTAGATTCTATGAAACTTTTCGAAATGCAAGTTTTGGCCAAAAAATCATAATATATTATAAACTAGTTTTTACAAGTGTTCCGGATTGGGCCTCAAGACTAAATTGGGATATGGCCCAGCATGTCGGGAAAAGGCCAATATACTCGAGCAGGGACACCTAGCAGACGGGCAGAAACATCTTACGGTCGGGCAACTTTATCTTACCACGGGCACTCATTCAGGACGGGCGAAGAGTAAGTCTACCAGGTTACTTGCCACGTCACCCAACTGTCCCTTATTATCTCCTGAAATATAGGGGTAGTTGGACCAAGGACCAGACCTCTTAGCTAGGTCTTCACACTTCTCACGCGTTCCTTGGCAGTTCTTCCTTGGGTTTAGCTGACCCAGCCCAAAGAAGAGCCTTGGCCCAGCGCTGGGGGCTCACTATAAATACCATTTCTCACTACAGGGTCAGGTATTCTGATTCACTCTATAACTTACCTATTTCATTGTACCTCTATTCACTTAAGCATCGGAGTGCCTTGCAGGTACACCCTCCTTTTTCCCATTCTTTGGCCGTTACATCAAATCGCTGGAAGGTCCTCCTGATCAGGTAAGATCACTGGCGCCGTCTGTGGGAAACTAGCTTCCCCTTCTTCCATAACAGAAGATCAAATCTCAAACACCATCCTTCCAGCATGTCCGGAGAATAGCTCAATGAACGCAACCGTCCCCTCGTCGACTACACGATGGAAGACAATCTGCAATACCATGAATCTGACGCCCGAGATGGACGCCCAACCACCCCGTCTCCTGAACCCGAGAACAATGGGAACCCGCCTCAAGTTCAAGACCGGGTGGCTGACAGGTTCCAACCCATCCCTGTTCCCGTCGAAGGGGAAGCCACCATGATTGCTATGGTGAACGCCCTCAACCAGGCCAGCTCCATGCTCTACCAGCAGCACGAGAGGATCATGGCCCTAGAAGATGATCGACAGGAGGGCCGACCTCAGCAAGAAAGGAGGACGCAACAACGTCCAGAAGCAACAAAGAAACGGGGACGACGATCCCCAGAACCCAACAAGAGTAGGGCGCGTGCCCGCCGTGATTCCGGCCGATCGGCGACCTCGCAAGGCGCGATCGAAGCCCTGACCATAACGAGCTCTCCCCACAGAGGAGCGACGAAGAAGACCTACATTGCCCCCTATCACGGGCAATAATGGAAGATCCACTCCCCAAAGGCATGGAGAAGCCTCCAAACTTGGCCATCTACGACGGGACCACCGACACCGATGATCACGTCGACAATGTCAACGCAATGCTCGACTACCGCAATGACATCACCGGGCACCTCAAATGCAGGCTATTCTCGACAACCCTCAGGAAAGGAGGCATGGCCTGGTATAAAAGCTTGGCCCCAGAGTCCATCACATCCTGGAGGGTTATGAGATCCATGTTCACGAGGCATTTTACAGCCTCCCGACGCCACCCCAAGACAGAAGCGACCCTCGAAGCCATAGTGCAAATAAAAAATGAGACATTGCGCTCGTATATCGAACGATTCAACCAAGAGGTTGTCGAGGTGGACACCACGGAACACATGAAGAAATATCTCCTCGAGAGGGGACTCTTGCCCGGAAGAGAACTTAGTCGAGCAGTTGGGATATAACCTCCTCGCACTCTGAATGACCTCCTACATAATGCCCAGGCTTACATCAGATACGAGGAAAAGCAGCCGCAACACCAGGGAAACTGACCATCCCAAGCGCGAGGATCCGAACGTTCCCCGTTGCAACGGGGAAAGACGAAGGGAAGAAAAACCCCGCGAACCCCAGGAAGGAAGCGGCCCCGCGGGCCGATACAGCGAGTATACATTGTTGACAGCTCCCCGCGAGCGCATCCTCTCCGAATGCATCAACTCCGGGTTCAAACAGTGCAGGGTAAGGTTCCCAAAACCTTCTGCACCCAAACCTCACACCGACAAGTCCAAGTACTGCAGGTTTCACAGAAGCCATGGGCATGTGACTGAAGATTGCGTTCACCTGAAAGACGCAATAGAGATTTTGATCCAAGAAGGACATCTCAAGCAATACACTAGGAGGAACAAAACCTCCAAACGCGAAGAGCCAGAAAAGAAGAGACCCCGGGAGGACACTCCCCCCGACGACTCTTCCTATCAGGTACCCGACTAGAAGGGTGGATCACTGCTCTCAGCCCCTGGGAAGCCTTTCCAACCGCCCTTGTTATATCTGGCGGAGGGATGAACGGCGAGGCCGCCTCCCTTTCGGTAAAGCACAAGTTTGACGAACTCCTTCTGACTGCACCCGAGCAAAAGGCAATGCTGACAAAATACCGAGGCAAGTCCAACCCAATATCCTTCTTTCTAGAGGAACTTCCGGGCGGTTCCCCCAACTCGGGCATCCCGTTGCTGATTAGAGCCAAGATGGCTCACTTCGACGTCCGACGCATTCTGGTCGACCAAGGCAGCTCGGTGGACATCATGTATGTCCACCTTTTCAAGACCCTAAAACTGGACAAAACCAACCTATCTCCCTACGTCGGATCCGACCTCCAAGGATATAACGGGGCCACGACAAAATCGTGGGGCTACGTCGAGCTCCTCGTCACCTTCAGAGAGCAAGAGACGGCCAGAGAAATCAAGATCCAGTTCCTGGTCATAGAATGTCCCTCTCTTTACAACTGCATCCTCGGCCGCCCGACTCTAGATGAGATGACGGCGGTCCCGCCTACCATCCACCTGAAGATGAAATATTACACCAAACTGGGCTGCGTAGTCACCATCCACGGCGACATCGAAGCCGCCCGAAGGTATTACGATGCCACATTAAAAGGACAAGCCATAGTCAACACAAAGAGTAACAAAAAACCCAGGGTTGAGGAGCCTCCCCCCCAGGGAATCAACGCCATCAACCTCGATTGCCGCATCGGCCAGGACGAAACTGAAGAGCGGAAACCTACCGAGGGACAGGCTCCCACTCACCCGTTCTGCCCAGTCCCAGACGGAGAGTTCGAGCTCGTCCCTCTGGGCGATGACCCTGACAGAACAGTAAAGATAGGAAAGGGGCTGCCCAAAGAAACAAGGAAGAAACTCGCGATATGCCTCATGGAGAACTCTGAAATCTTCGCATGGAACGCCGCGGAAATTCCCGGCCTAGACCCTGAGGTCACATGTCACTAATTAGCTTTATACCGGGCAATCATGCTTGTAGCACAGCGTATGCGCAAGCAGTCCCCCGAGAAAGCGGAGGCTGCCGAGCGAGCTGTAAAAGACCTCCTAGAGGCAAATTTTATTTCTGAAGCCCAGTATACAACTTGGCTCTCTAATGTAGTCCTCGTTAAGAAAAATAATGGAAAATGGCGTATGTGTGTTGATTATACTGGTCTTAATATGGCTTGTCCCAAAGATGCTTTTCCTCTCCCCAACATAGATAAACTCGTCAACAATTCTGCAGGTTTCAAACTCTTGTCCTTCATGGACGCATACAGTGGATATAATCAGATCCCTATGTCGGACATGGACAAGAGACACACGGCATTCATGACCCAGACCGACAATTACTATTACAACGTAATGCCTTTCGGACTCAAGATCTTCGGGGCCACGTACCAGCGCATGATGAACAAAGTCTTCCGAGGGGAAATCGGGGATATGCTCGAGGTATGCATGGACAACATGATCATCAAATCGCATGAGGAGACCGACCACGCTCGACACCTCTACAAAGTCTTCGAGCAGGAGAGACAATGCAAGATGAGGTTTAACCCTGAGAAATGCACATTCAGCGTTCGGGCAGGAAAATTCCTAGGTTTCTACCTCACCGAGAGGGGAATCGAGGCCAACCCCGACAAATGTCGAGCATTCTCGGAGTTTCTGACCCCGAAATCTAAAAAGTCCATTCAATCCCACAACGGGGTGCTCACCTTGCTCTCCCGTTTCATCGCCAAATCTGCCCAGCACGCGCTACCTTTCTTTAAACTCCTCCGTAAGGAGGCCACCTTCGAATGGACCGACGAGTGCGAACAGGAACTGCTTCATCTGAAGAAGGCCCTCTCCGAACCCCCGGTCCTGTCACGACCATTGGAAAGGGAGACCTTATATTTGTACCTGTCCGTGGCAACCGAGGCCGTCAGTGCCACCCTTATCAGAGAAACCGACGAGGGATAAAAACCCATCTACTTCACGAGAAAATCACTCCAAGGCCCCGAGCTCAGATACCAGCAAATCGAAAAAGTTGCATTAGCTCTCATAAACGCCGCGAGAAAATTACGTCATTACTTCCTCACTCACACGATCAAGGTAAGAACCGACCAACCGATAAAACAACTCCTTGGTCGACCGGACATGGCCGGCAGAATGTTAAAGTGGTCGCTGGAACTTTCCGAATTCGATAGACAATACGAGAACATGAAAGCTTTGAAAGCTCAAGCCCTGGCCGACTTTTTCGCGGAAATGACTCACAACCCAATACCATCGGACGGCGCCCATAAATGGACGATCTTCGTCGACGGCGCCTCAAGCTCGACGGGCAGCGGGGCCGGGATCATCCTCGAAATCAAGGACGGAATCCTGATTAAGGTTTCACTAGCATTAGCCTTCCCAACCTCCAACAACCAAGCCGAATATGAGGCTTTCATGGTCGGTCTGAGATTGGCCGAAGAATTAGGAGCAAAGGAAGTAAATATATCAACAGACTCCCAGCTCGTGGCATCACAAGTACGGGGAGAGTACCAAACCAAGAGCGACAACCTGATCGAGTATTTATCTTTGGTCAAAGAAAGACTCGAAAAATTCGAGAAGTGGGAAGTTCAACACGTACCTCGCGAGCAAACATCCTATCGAAGCTGGCTAGCACGAGAAGGAAGGGCGGAAACAAATCAGTAATCCAAGAAATCCCTCCTCGACCTAGCATCGAGAAACTGCCTCCTCCACTCGAGGTTAACATGATCGGGGACACTCATTTCTGGATGACACCCATCTATGATTACCTCACAAAGGGAGAACTCCCAACTGACCCTAAAGAGGCGGCCGCTACCAAATGTAGGGCGTGCTCGTATGTCCTCCTCGAGGGGAAACTATACTGTAGAGGACTCTCCATCCCGTTACTCAAATGCGTTGAAGAAGAGAAAGTTCCCAATATATTGGGGGAGATGCATTGAGGAATCAACGCCCAACATCTCGGCGGACGATCGCTCGCACGCAAGGCTCTTCGAGCAGGCTACTACTGGCCGACTATGCAACACGACTCCAAGGAACACGTCAAAAATGCGACAAATGTCAACGACACACCGACATGCACCTCGCACCCCCGAACGAACTAAAAACACTCTCCTCTCCTTAGCCCTTTGCATGGTGGGGCATGGACAACCTCGGGCCCTTCGTAACTGGGTCATACCAGAACAAATACCTCATTATAGGGGTAGACTATTTCACCAAATGGATCGAAACAGAGGCACTGGCCAAAATAATGGCGCAGAACAATCTTCAATTTTTCAAACGAAATATCCTCACTCAGTTCGGCATACCTCAGGTCCTCATCACGGACAACGGGACGCAATTCACGGACAGAGGGTTTCAGGACTTCGTGGCCAGCTTGGGCACTAAACAACATTTCACATCCGTCGAGCACCCTCAAACCAACGGACAAGCAGAGGCAGATGACAGGGTAATCTTGCGCGGACTGAAGCACAGACTCGGCGAGGCAAAAAGGGAATGGGTTGAGGAGTTACACAGCGTCCTGTGGGCATACCGCACGACACCACACTCCACGACTGGGGAAACCCCATTCAGGCTAACATACGGCACTGAAGCAGTCATCCCAGTAGAAATACGAAAGCCGACGAGACGCATAGAGGAGCCCCTCGACGAGGAGATGAACGATGAGGCACTTAGAGCCGAGCTGGATCTCGTCGACGAGATCCGCTCCGAAGCAGCCCTTAGGGAAATATCCCTCAAACAAAAAATAGCCTTATGCGCGATGCAAAGGTCATAAAGAGAGAGTTCCAGGTGGGCAGCCTGGTCCTCAGAAGAAATCAAAAAAACCCAAGAGAGGGTAAATTAGCCGCCAACTGGGAAGGTCCCTACCGCGTCCGTGACAAGACGAGCAACGGGGCCTACTATCTAGAAAACCTACAAGGTGAAGAGATCGCTCGACCATGGAACGCAGAGAAACTTAGACAATATTACAGCTAAATATGTCGCAGGGAGACATGGGAGGTACGACCACACTCCACCACCAAAACAAAAGGGAGGATCCACGCTACCCATGGACCAACACGACCTTTCCAGTGGACACAACCCTCCCCGACATTGGGCACCTCAAACGAGCCCCAGCGTCGCAGTACCACGATTGGTAGGGCACCCAGCTCGCGATGGGAGGCCCAAGCCCCGAGGTCGGAGTTCTCCAAACGCGAACTCGACCTCGATTTTTGGCGAGCACAATGCCCGCTACCTCATCGGTTCCCTAAACCGGCAAGACCAACATAGTCGAGCATAAACAGTTCAAAAAATAGTCGAGCATAAACAGTTCAAAAAAATATAGCAAATGCAAAAATGAACAGAACCGAGCAAGGTAATAGCTAAAACTTGAAACATTCATTCAAACACGACCGTAGAGAAAGAGAATACAAAGTGAGCCCGAAGGCCAATATTTATACAGGAACGGAGGCCGTCATACATGGGCACGCAGGCCATACAAATAAGCAAACAAACAAAAATTCAAAGAATCTGCCTGGAGTTACTCTTCTTCTTCTTCCAGCTCCTCGTCCACTTCGAATGGACACACAATCTCCCCGTCAGAGACACAGTAATTATGAGCCGACCACTTCGTCACCAACCCGGGGTTCAATATTCTCAGCTGGTCGACAGCATTGTCGAACCCTTCTTTGAACATGGCCACCAGATCCTAGTTGAGCGAACGGATGTGTCCCACCAATTCACCCCGGGAACGGAGAGCAAGCTCATCTTCATTCTCATCCGCCAGGGGACAAACGGTACCCTCGAGCAAAGTTAAACAAGCATGGAGCTCAACATTTTCTCGGCCACTTTCTTAGGCTCAGCAGCTTGCTCCTCCAGGTTCGCCTTCTCCGTCTTCAGTGCGTCTCGCTCCACCTTTACTTCCTCTAGCTCCTTCTTCAGCCCCTCCTGCAGCTTATGCTCCTCCTTATAATCGGACAGGTCCTTTGACAACTTGTCCTTCTCAGAACGGACCTTCAGAAGGGCATCCTCCAAGGAAGCCGTGGAAACGGAGGTGTCGGTCAGAACCATGGTCATCTCCATCACCCTGATGACCGCAGCCATATCCCTCGCCAACTCCCTTCGCCGGACATCAACATCTTGGCTCAGGATGGCCTTCGCCTTGGGCGCCGACACTGCAACAGCACCTTCAGCTTTGAAAAACTCCTGCTCTATATAGCAAGGGGCAGTAGATAGCTCCCAGGGCCACCCGGACTGCTGCCCCCCGCCAAGGTAGACCTGGCAAGAGCCTCATCCAAGCGCTTTCGCTTGAGGAGAGGGGAGGTAGAAGGAGGCGGGATATCTTGTATGTGGATTGGAGAAGAGCGTTGAATGGGCGGTGGGGAAGTAGGCACCGGGCTAGCAGTGTTCGAGGTACCTGCCCCAGAGTCACCAGCCATTTCTTGAACACGAGGTGCCGCCTTCTTCTTTTTCTTAGGAACCCTGTCCAGGGCTCCTACTTGGTTGGCCAGCTTGAGAACTCGGTCACGAGCAGGGGGCATAGCACCTACTAAACAAAAAACACAAACGTCAGCGGGCAAAACACGACAAAGGAAAATAAGAATAAAAGAACACCTACTCAACAGTTCCATAGCCTCCTCATCCGTATCACACTCGAGCAGAGCCTTCGTGTTGATGAGACGGGGCTCGCAGATCGGCATCCCAGCCTCATCTACATAAGGGGCACCTTTGCGGTCGACGTAAACTGCCAAGTTGAAACTCTGCACATACTCCGCCAGCTTCTTGTAAGCCAGTCTGTCCTCGACACACAGACTCGAGAACTTCACCCGGTAATGGCTGGTCGAAAGCTTAAAATGGTCGGTCTTCCACCTCAACGGTATCCTCGACATAAGTTTCTCCTCCCCGTCCGCATCTCGCTTATAGTAATAATGAGAGTGCAGGGCAAAACGGGTGATCGGCCTCACCACATACCATCGCCCTTTGAAGTGTCGGGCGAAATCCACGTATGTTTTGAATAACCTCACTGGCTGCTTAAAGGACACCCAGTTGTGACACCCTCGAAGACCGGACCGTTGCAGGTGAAAAATATGGAAAAATAGGGGCAGAGTGCACCCGACGACGAGGAAACGGCAAACTAATTGGTATGCCCGCATGAAAGCAATGGCGTTGGGGTGCAACTGCGACGGCGCCAGCCGAAGCCACTTAAAGACCGACATTTGAAACGATTTGAAGGGCAACCTGACCCTCGCCTCTCAAAAGGCAAACTCGTACATGGAGAACTGTTTCCCCGGGAAGCGATGACATATCCGGTCTGCCTCTTGAGGAGCACGACACTGCCAATTCCCAGACTCCTCGGGACCCAAGTCTTTCACCACGGCGTAGGCGTGGGTCGTCTCATCACAGAAATAAGATTCTTCTTCCAAGGGTCTTGGTTCGGCATCTTCTCCCCTGGCTTGAAGACGCCCGTTCGTACCTGAAATGCAGACAGGAAAAGTGAATTCGACATCGCATCAAATCCACCCTTCCACCATAAGTCAAGTTAAAGGGCATAAAACTAAAAACGCACGCCCCAAAACCTGACTACTGGTCTAAGACCGACGAAGGGGCGACCCTCACGAGCGTACGTGCAAGTGAAGTCCTGACCCACGAAGTCACGCTGATGTAGACTCTACGCCTGCGGCCACCAGGCCCTCACTTAGGAATATTCATACACACATGAACCGTGTTAAACCTGCCCGTGACATTCATGTGCATATGAATTTTACGCCCGGGATATTCATACGCATATGAAATTTTTGCCCGAGACATTCCTAACCCTACCGGAAAATTTCACACCAATAATCTAACAAACTATGTCTACCTACTTTACGCAAATAAATCACGCAAATCCCTAGCTACCATACGCAAAAACACAAAAAACAGAGGATTAGAGGTAGTACCTGACATAGTTGAAGCAGAAGAAAAAACAGTGGCGCTCGAGCAGAGACGGCATTTCAGGTGGCGGAGACGAGCGGAGAAAGGATTTTTCTTCAGAGCTTCCGGTGAACGTCAGAGCAAAAAAGTCCAAATGAAGTGGTTTATCCCCTTTATATAGTCATAAGCACGTGGACAGACGCGCCAAGTCATCATTGCCTAGTGCCTACGCAGTCGTTTGCACAGGAAACAAAGCGACGCACCATTAATTCTGAGAGACGTCAATCCATAGGAATCCTGAACGACGTCGAGCAACTGTACGTCTGCCCGACTCTATGAAACATCCTCGACTCTGTGAGACGTCCTCGACTCTGTTAAGCGTCACATGTCCGACGAAAAATGTTAAACGTCACACGCCTGACGAAAAAGAATACAACAGTTAATTATGTTAACATCATGCTCGACTCGGCTATGCGTCCGCTACTTTATCCAACGCGCTTACGCCCGACTATATTACAATTCGTCACTCCGACTCAGAGACTCAACTAGGGGTGCTCCTGTTCCGGATTGGGCATCAAGACTAAATTGGGCTATGGACCAGCATGTCGGGAAGAGGCCCATATACTTGAGCAGGGACACCTAGCAACCGGGCTGAAACATCTTACGGTCGGGCAACTTTATCATACCACGGGCACTCATTCAGGACGGGCAAAGAGCAAGTCTACCAGGTTACTTGACACGTCACCCAACTGTCCCTTATTATCTCCTGAAAGATAGGGGCAGGTTGACCAAGGACCAGACCTCTTAGCTAGGTCTTCACGCTTCTCACGCGTTCCTTGGTAGTTCTTCCTTGGGCTTAGTTGACCCAGCCCAAACAAGAGCCTTGGCCCAGCGCTGGGGGCTCACTATAAATACCCTTTCTCACTAAAGGGTCAGGTATTCTGATTCACTCTATAACTTACCTATTTCATTGTACCTCTATTCACTTAAGCATCGGAGTGCCTTGCAGGTACACCCCCCATTTTTCTCATTCTTTGGCTGTTACATCAAATCGTTGGAAGGTCCTCCTTATCAGGTAAGATCAACTAGTTTCAGTCGAAAATCAAATTAAATCGGGGACTGTTCGAAATGATACCAAACTTCACATATCATTTATATATTTTACGTGGGAAGATTATGATGGAATTCCATGCAAAAAATCATCGGAAAATTAGATTCTATGAAACTTTTCGAAATGCAAATTTCGGTCAAAAATCATAGTATATTATACACTAGTTTCGGTCACAAAAATCTAATTTAATTAGGGACCATTTGAAATGATACGAGACTTTTCACATAATTTATCTATGTTAAGAGGGAAGGTTATGATGGTAGTCCATGCAAAAAATCATCTGAAAACTAGACTCTAGGAAACTTTTCGAAATGCATGTTTCGGCCAAAAAATCATAATATATTATACACTAGTTTATACTCGTTTGTGTCAAAAATCAAATTAAATTGGGGACTGTTCGAAATGATATGAAACTTCACTTATCATTTATATATTTTACGAGGGAAGGTTATGATGGAAGTCCATGCAAAAAATCATAAGAAAATTAGATTCTATGAAACTTTTCGAAATGCAAGTTTCAGTCAAAAATCATAGTATACTATACACTAGTTTCGGTCAAAAAAATCAAATTTAATTGGGGACTATTTGACATGATACGGGACTTTTCAGATCATTTATATATGTTAAAAGGGAAGGTTATTATTGTTGTCCATGCAAAAAAATCATCTGAAAACTAGAAACTTTTCGAAATGCAAGTTTCGGCCAAAAAATCATAAAATATTATACACTAGTTTATACTAGTTTCGGTCCAAAATCAAATTAAATCGGGGACTGTTCGAAATGATACGAAACTTCACATATCATTTATATATTTTACGAGGGAAGATTATGATGTAATTCCATGCAAAAATTCATCGGAAAATTAGATTCTTTAAGACTTTCCAAAATGCAAATTTCGCTCAAAAATCATAGTATATTATACACTAGTTTCGGTCAAAAAATTAAAATTTAATTGGGGACTATTTGAAATGATACAAGACTTTTCAGATCATTTATATATGTTAAGAGGGAAGGTTATGATTATAGACCATACAAAAAAATCATCTAAAAACAGGATTCTATGAAACTTTTCGAAATGCAAGTTTCAGCCGAAAAATCATAATATATTATACACTAGTTTATACTAGTTTCGGTCAAAAATCGAATTAAATCGGGGACTGTTCGAAATGATACAAAACTTCACATATCATTTATAAATTTTACGAGGGAAGGTTATGATGGAAGTTCATGCAAAAAAATCATCGGAAAATTAGATTCTATGAAACTTTTCGAAATGCAAGTTTCAGTCAAAAATCATAGTATATTATTCACTAGTTTCGGTCAAAAAAAATCGAATTTAATTAGGGACTATTTGAAATGATACAAGACTTTTCAGATCATTTATATATTTTAAGAGGGAAGTTTATGATGGTAGTCCATGCAAAAAAATCATCTGAAAACTAGATTCTATGAAACTTTTCGAAATGCAAGTTTCGGCCAAAAAATCATAATATATTATACACTAGTTTATACTAGTTTTGTTCAAAAATCAAATTAAATCGGGGACTATTCGAAATTATACGAAACGTCACATATCATTTATATATTTTATGAGGGAAGGTTATGATGGAAGTCCATGCAAAAAATCATCAGAAAATTAGATTCTATGAAACTTTTCAAAATGCAAGTTTCGGTAAAAAATCATAGTATATTATACACTAGTTTCGGTCAAAAAAATCGAATTTAATTAGGGACTATTTGAAATGATACGAGACTTTTAAGATCATTTATATATGTTAAGAGGGAAGGTTATGATGGTAGTCCATGCAAAAAAATCATCTGAAAACTAGATTCTATGAAACTTTTCGAAATGCAAGTTTCGGCCAAAAACTCATAATATATTATACACTAGTTTATACTAGTTTCGGTCAAAAATCAAATTAAATCGGGGACTATTTGAAATGATATGAAACTTCACATATCATTTATAAATTTTACGAGGGAAGGTTATGATGGAAGTCCATGCAAAAAATCATCAGAAAATTAAATTCTATGAAACTTTTCGAAATGCAAGTTTCAGTCAAAAATCATAGTATATTATACACTAGTTTCGGTCAAAAAAATCAAATTTAATTGGGGACTGTTTGACATGATACGAGACTTTTCAGATCATTTATATATGTTAAAAGGGAAGGTTATGATTGTAGTCCATGCAAAAAAATGATCTGAAAACTAGATTCTATGAAACTTTTCAAAATACGAGTTTCGGCCAAAATAATCATATTATATTATACACTAGTTTATACTAGTTTCGGTCAAAAATCAAATTAAATCGGGGACTGTTCGAAATGATATGAAACTTCACATATCATTTATATATTTTATGAGGGAAGGTTATGATGGAAGTCCATCATATGGAACTGGAGGTAAAATCGGGGAAGGTTAAATCGGGGACTGTTCGAAATGATATGAAACTTCAAAACATTCATTGGAACTGGAGGTATATGTACTTTATCAGCATAGATCTGGCACTTATGACAAGTCTTGGAGTGCTGATAGCAATCATCTTCCATAGTAGACCAAAAGTAACCTGCTCTCAAAATCGTCTTAGCCATAGTATGCCCATTAGAATGAGTACCAAAGATCCCAACATGCATATCCTCCATAATCTTTGTTGCTTATTTCTTATCCACACAGCGAAGCAAAGTAGAATCATGATTGCGCTTGTACAAAATTCCATTACTCAGGAAAAACCTAGCAGAGAATCTCCTCGGAAACTTCTTATCATTGACAGATGCCCCTTCATGGAACTCTTGAGCTTTAAGATACCTTTTCACTTCATAAAACAAAGGCTTTTCCTCTACTCCTTCAGTATCAACCTCATTACAGTATGCAGGTTCATCAAATCGATCAATAGTAATTTTGGGAGCTTCATCATCCCAACTGATTTCAAACATAGATGCCATGGTGGCTAATGCATCTGCCAACTGATTCTCTTCTCGTGGAATATGTCCAAACGTTATCTCTTCAAAGTACGGGATCAAAGACAACATATGCTCTCTGTAAGGGATGAGATTTGGATGCTTGGTATCCCAAACTCCTTTAACTTGACTAACTACCAGGGTTGAATCTCCATACACATTCAAAAACTGAATCTTCATCTCAATGGCAGCCTTGATACCCATGATGCATGCTTCATACTCAGCCATATTATTAGTACAATTAAAACAAAGTCTCACAGTAATTGGTGTATAACAGCCTTTAGGAGAGATAATCACAACACCAACACCATTACCAAGCGCGTTAGAAGCTCCATCAAAAACCATAGCCCATCGGGATCCTAGTTCAGGTCCTTCATATTGTCTAGGTTCTTTAGTACAATCATAATATCCTCATCCGGAAACTCAAAGTTCATAGACTGATAATCATCCACTGCTTGATGCACCAAATGATCAGCTACTACACTTCCTTTAATTACTTTCTTAGTAGTGTATTGTATGTCATATTCCGTCAAGATCATTTGCCATCTTGTTATTCATTCAGAGAGAGCAGGTTTCTCAAATATGTACTTGATTGGATCCATTTTTGAAATCAATAAAGTGGTATTAGTCAACATATACTATCTTAGTCGGCGAGCAACCCATGCCAAAATGCAACAAGTTTTCTCGAGCAGTGAGTATCTTGTTTCGCAGTCGGTAAACTTTTTGCTAAGGTGGTATATTGCCTACTCTTTTCGCCTAGACTCGTCATGTTGCCCCAATACACACCCCATTGAGTTATTTAATATTGTCAGGTACATAATCAAGGGTCTTCCTTCAACTGTGGCATCAATATAGGAGGTTCTTGGAGGTACTTTTTGATCTCATCAAAAGCTACCTGGCATTCGTCATTACATTCCATTACTTGATCTTTCTTCAACAACTTGAAGATTGGTTCACAAGTAGCAGTTAACTGGAAAATAAATCTTGCAATGTAATTTAGTCGTCCCAAGAAACCTCTAACTTCTTTCTCAGTACGGGGAGCAGGCATCTCTTGTATAGCTTTTACCTTTGCAGGATCAACTTCAATACCTTGTACTTCTTCAATCTCAACTTGTACTTCTTCAACCTCTCAAACAACTTGTGAAGATGATCAAGATGTTCTTCTTTATTCTGAGATTTGGCTATCATAGCATCCACATATAGCTCTATCTCATGGTGAATCATATCATGGAACAAAGCTACCATAGCACGTTGATATGTTGCCCCAGCATTCTTCAAACCAAATGGCATCACCTTATAACAGAAAGTGCCCCATTGTGTAACAAATGTAGTCTTCTCCATATCTTCAGGTGTCATCTTGATCTGATTGTAACCAGAGAAACCATCCATAAAAGAGAATATTTTATGTTGAGCAGTGTTGTCTACCAGAAAATCAATATGTGGAAGTGGAAAGTCATCTTTGGGGTTGGCTTTGTTCAAATCCCTGTAATCTACACACATACGTACTTTACCATCTTTCTTAGGCACCGGTACCATATTTTCAACCCACTGAAGATAAGAAGTAACAGCTAGAAAACCTGCATTGAATTGTTTCATCACCTCTGCCTTAATCTTTTCTGACATTTCAGGACTCATACGACGAACTTTCTATTTTATTGGGCGACAATCCTCTTTCACTGGTAGACGGTGAACCACAATATCAGTATCCAGCCCTGGCATATCTTCATAAGACCAAGCAAAAATTTCCCCATAGTCACGTAACATTTGGATCAACATGTTCTTAACATCGTCTTCCAATTCAACACCTATCTTGACCTCTTTCTTGTCTTCCTCAGTTCCCAAATTCACAACTTCAATTGGTTCCTCATGTGGCTGTATAGCTTTCTCTTCTTGCTGTAGCAATCTAGCCAACTCTACAGGTACTTCACAATCTTCCTCCTTTCCATCCTCGGCTTGATAGATCGGATTCTCGAAGTTATAAATGGCAATAGCAGAACTGTTATCAACAGGATCCAGAGTGGATAAGGATCTGCATTTTAGTTATGTGAGTGTGTGTAAGAACACATAGCTTTTTGATAAAAGGAAAAAGTAAAAGAAAGACAAAGAGCGCAATATTTACAAAAACGAGAAACGTCCATTGATTTTATTGAATGAAAATATGCAAATGAAATGACAACCCTGACAAACACACCATTGTGCCCCAGGCAAGGCACAAGGCTTAAAAGTATTTAATTGTTCAAAATTACAAAAATTAAAATTAGAAAATCAAAATAGCATTTACTCCTGACTAAAGGAGATAGGAATAACGTCTTCAGCCTTCCAGTTGTTGAGCCCATCACCAATGGTATGAAAGATCCAATTATCCAGGTTGTAATCTTCATCATAATCTCCTACAGCATTGACATGGTACTTTATGATTCCTTTATTAGTGATACGAACAGCATGAGCACGACGAACAGCCTTCTGAGATTCTGCAGTAAAACCCAAACCAAACTTGTCAGACTTGTAAGGAATATCAGGAAGCTGACCCCAAATAGTACAACCACCTTCTTCAACCACAACTTAAGCATCCTTGAGAGAGGAAATTGTAGGAGGTACTATGGTAATCATAATAACCTTTTTAGCAGCAGGGATAGATTCAGTAGCATGAACAACTTGAGGAACTACTTCAAATGTCTAGCAAGGAGTCTCAACAAATTTGCCTTCCATCTCAACATATTTAAAATTATTCACATGATTGACCATATATTCTTCTTCACCATAAATAGTGACGATCTTGCCTTTTATTGGATACTTCAATTTCTGGTGTAAAGTGGAAGTCACAGCACCTGCCCCATGGATCTAGGGGCGCCTAAGCAAACAGGAGTACGCAGGACGAATATCCATCACATAGAAAGTGGAATAAAAGACTTGAGAGCCTACTTTAATGGGGAGATCCACTTCTCCATGCACCATTCTTCTTGAACCATCAAAGGCCCTTACCACCACATTACTCGGCCTTAACACAACATCTTCAAGGTTGATGTTTACTCAGAACCTCCTTGGGTAACACATTTAATGAAGAACCATTATCCACCAACACATGAGACAAAGTAGTTCCCCTACACTCAATGGAGATGTGTAGAGCTCTATTATGGTTTCTTTTAGCAGGAGTCAGATCAGCATCAAAAAAACTCAAACCATTATCACTAGTTATATGAGCAACACAATTCTCAAACTGGTCCACAGAGATTTCATGTGGCACATGAGCAGTCTTCAGGAACTTGATTAAAGCCTTGGCATGGGATTCATAACATAATAGCAAAGATAACATAGAGATTTTAGAGGGAGTATGCCCCAACTGGTCAACAATATCATAATCACTCTTGTGGATGATCTTCAGTACTTCTTCCATCTGCTTAGAGAGATCTTCACTAGCCGGTGCCTCAGTTTGAACAGGTTCAATCACTAGTCCTTTTCCCCGAGCCTCAGTACTTGACCCAGAGTTAGAGATATGGACTGCAGTAGCAGCAGTCTTTGAGGTGTCTTCTGGAGAGAAAATTCTTCCACTCCTGGTAACCTTGCTGGACCCAGCAATATTGTCAACATCAAAATTAGCATCAGTAGCATGTGTATCAGTCAAAGGCTCTTGTTTGACACAATGGATATAAACATCAGAACCATAATTCCAGGGTATAGCCTTATCAGAAGTATATGGGATAGGACCAAGAGTAGTAATAATCATTGGAGCCACCTTTGGCTCAGCATTAATCTTCACAGAACCTTTAAAAGTGATCCTCGCTGGACCTTTGGAAGTAATCTTCACAAGAGTCTTATCAACCATAGCCACATCTTCAAGCTTCAGATCTTGTGCCAGACCTTCACACAAACTCTCTATAGAAGGAGTCTTCTCAAATAATATAGTACGGTTGTCCATCAGATGTTGAATACCTTCCTTCAGCTTCCAACAAATATTAGGTTGATAGGCACAGAAAAAACAATCTTCATTGCAACCTGGAAATAAACCAGCTTGCATCAACTTCTTCTTGACAATGGATAGAGGAGTAGTTAATTCATCCACAATATAAACATAAGAAACTTCATCAGTAGCATTAATAGTCTTCTCATGCTTGGGCATAGGAGCAGTAATCACATTAGGAGTTTCAGGAGGGTCAAACTCAATTTCTCCATTTTCAATCATATCCTGAATTTTGTTCTTCAATGCCTAGCAACTGTTAGTATCATGGCCAGGACTATTAGAATGATATGCACACCTTGCATTGGGATTGTAGCGAGGAGGGGAAGTGTTGGGATTTTGAGGAGGATCCTTCAAAGTAATCAACTCTCCTTTCAACATGTGTTGCAAAGCCAAAGCCAACGACATATTGATCTTCGTAAATTGCCTCCTAGGCTTGGGCTGACTATTTTTCTGCTGCTCTTGTGGTGCAGGTGTAGGATTAGAAATCAAAACAGCTCTCACAGATTGGTTACAATTATTACGACCCTGTTGGCCATACACAGCATTGGATTCCTTCTTCACATTAGAAGGTTTCTTGGTGTTACTTGAAGAGGCAACCATCTAAATCTTTCCAATTCGTATCCCATTCTCCACATGTTCTCCAGTCATTATCATCTTAGTGAAACCAGAGGATGAGCTTCCAATAAGATGATTGTAGAAAGGACCAGTCAATGTACTCATAAACATATCCATTAATTCCCTGTCAGTCAAAGGGGGTTGAACTCTACTTGCAAGACCTCTCCACTTCTGAGCATACTCCTTGAAAATTTCTTTAGTACCCATGGACATGCTTTGGAGCTACATGCGAGTTGGTGCTAAATCAGAGTTATATTGATACTGCTTATAGAAAGCTTCAGCAAGATCATTCCAATTGCGAATATTGGTACTCTCTAGTTGATAATACCATTCCAGTTGGGATTCAGACAAACTCTCTTGAAAGAAATGCATCCACAACTTCCTATCAGGAGTATGTGGTTGAATCCTCCTGACATAAGATCTCATATGCAATTTTGGACATGACACACCATCATACACCACAAAAGTAGGAACTTTGAAACAAATAGGGATGGAGACCCCAGAAATCAAGCTCAAATCTTCAAAGTCAAACCCAGAAGTCTTATGTAGTTCTATAGCATTCATCTGGTCCTCTAGTATCTTATGATTCTCTTCACCGGCCAGATCATGGTAATAATTCTCCTCATAATCAGAATCTTCAACAGTACCATGGAGACTGCCTTTTTCTTTCTCAGAATTTCCAGACCCCGGATTTTCAACTTCCTCATCTGTCTTGACTGGACCTATGAACCTTATACCCTTGTTGATGAAGCCAACTGGTTTTCTGGTCTTCTTCTTTTTCTTGGTCAGAAGTGCCTTCAGCTCATCTTGTCCCCTGGATAAATTCAGAATCATCTCTTGAAATTAGGCATTCTGAATCTGGAGTTCTTTGACAGTTTGTTCGAGAGCCATTTCTGCTGAAATAAACAGCGAGAAGATAAGATACATGTTGTAAGAAACCTGTGATGTAATGATATGGTATGTATATGCATATACAATGTTTTCAAGGACCGTAATATTTGAATTTGTGTTAAAGAAAAACAAAAACAAAACTTTTATTAGTAAATGTTTAATATAATTGCCCTTTGGGCTTACAGTGAAAGAAAGTAAGAATAGAGTACAAAAAGTAAATATATGGGGTTTAAAGTCTCACGTGGACGCTTCCACTTTGTGTTGAGATTCCGCTCCTCGTGAAGTTGCCTTGTCAATTCCAGAACTCTTTCTTGACTAGCTCTGAACTTATTCTTAAAAGTATCATTTTGCTCCTTCAATTGAATCTAGGACTTCTGCAACTCTTCCAAATCAGTGAACATGTCTGGATGAAGGATGGTATAAGGAACATCTCCTTCAGCAACAGGCTCCATAGTAACCGGTAGAACAATAGGATATGGCATCATAAGAGTCTGAGCACGAGATCGCACCCATCTGAGATAAGGTTCCATAGGAATGGAATACTTTGGTTCCAAAGTCTTGCTATCAACCTTGTTCACTTTGTTCCAAGCTCGTGTGAACCTTTGACGGTGACCTTGAAGATCGTTGTCATAGTCAAACACAATACCCTGAATAAGCATGTCATGAGGACCATTACTCCGAGCATAACCAAATTGTCGTACAGCTAAAGAATGGTTGTAAGTAATTCCCCCTCTTATGCCAAGGAGTGGCACATTAGGGAACTCCCCACAACGGTCAATGATAGTAACATTCTCCATAGATCGAGAACACCAATGAATGTATGAATGAGAAAGTGACATGATTCTCTTAGACCACCTTAACCCTTGTTCATTCTTCATCGTTGATCGAGGAAGGTGAGAAGTAAACCACCTAGCCAGTAAAGGTATGCAACACATCAGAGTTCCCCTTGCCTTCGTAGTACGAGTGTGAAAAGAGTGCAAGATGTCTCCAAGTAAGGTAGGCACAGGATTACGAGTAAGAAATATGTTGATGGCGTGTACGTCTATGAACTGGTCTAGATTGGGGAATAATACTAATCCATATATCAATAAGGCTAAGATCTCCTCAAAAGCATCATAGCTCATAGCATCCAAGAACACATGAGCTTTCTCCATTAATACCTTAGTAAGAATACCCTTAACTCCGCTTCTTGTTTCTAGGATAATATCTTATTTCTTCAAATATAAGGTTGCAGCAATGACTTCAGGTTTAGGCTCTTTCTCTAAGCCTGTGAAGGGTCTTTGATCAAGGATAGGTATACATCAGTAATTTGGAGAACTCTTCCATTATAATAATCAGCTGATAGTCGGGGAATGTGAAGCAATGATGTTTAGGGTCAAAGAACTGGAATAGAACACTCATCATGTCTTCATTGAACCCTGAAGTGACTAGATCCAGTAGGTGACCATGCTTCTTGATGAATTGGGAGTTTTCAGAAACTTGAGAGACCAATTCCTTAATCTTAGAAGGTATCCCTACAAAGTTGATCAGAATAGTATTCCTACGAGCAGAAGCCATGACCTGCAACAAAGAACAAAGATAAATCCTTTGGTCCTTGAAATGGTTAGTGAAAATGTTATGCTTATCATGTCATGATGTCATGATGTTATGCTCAATCAAAAACATGTGGCACACACAAACAAGTCACACAATAGCCCTAGGTTTGAAGGCTTGCATGAGGTTTTAAAGGTAAGTACCCTCCTGAAGTTTAGTTGGTTCATCCTGTCCTACAAAAGTAATCAGGTTCTAAGGGATCTCAATATCATTGATCCTTCCCAAGGGTGGTTGTTAAGTAGGCAACTTACTTGCCAACCAAAACCCCCCAAGTTTAGGATCTCAATGAGCGTAGCATCGAGTATCAACCAACTTTAGTCTTCACCAAAGCCGGCTATCCCACTACTTTCTAAAGGCCAAGATGGGTTAACTAGGGTTCTAAAGGGTAGTTAGTGTTAATGACAACGTATGGCAGCCCCATATTATCCTTAAATTACTTAAGGAATATAAGCACCAACCAAGAAGTCACACTAACTATGGCCACCAGATCAACCATATTGGTATATGCCATACAGTTTCCTTGGTCTATTACCATTTACCTAGGGTACATTAGATCCGGGTTAGGATCTTCCACACAAAAAGCCCAACAAGTAAGTAAAGCAAACAAGACAAACAAATAAGTGATCTAATTCCTAAGGGTACCCCTCTTTTAATTAGTAACTCCCCAACAGAGTCACCAGTTCTGTAACACGGTGGGAGAACTGATTTTCTATAAATGTTGCGGATAGCAATAGTCGCCACAAACTTTTATTTTATTCATAAGGAAGGGACATAAAAGAACAGGAAAGACCGTTTTAAAAGACTTGGGTTCGGGGGGTAGGTTATATAAAGGGAAGGTGTTAGCACCCTTTATATCCATGGTTATCCATGGGCTCTTAGTTACTTAGCTCACTTAATTGTTTTGAAAAAAATGAAGTGTGTGATTAGAAAATTTTCTAAATACTTTGTAATGATCCTCGTATGGATGTATACAAAGCCTTGTATGAAAATGTTTGAAAATAGTGGGGTGTGAAAAATATTTTCTTTTGAAGTGTGAGCAAGTAACTATAAGGTACCTACCCTAGACTAAGTCATTCATGTTCTTATATGTCCTTTCAAGGGTAAGACTATCCCTATTATTAAGGAATAGGTAGTCATTACCTTGGATTTTATTAAGGGACAGGCGTAGAGTCATCGTACGGTCAACGAAGGCAACTGTAGGGTGTCTTTAGCAATTGGGAGGGACCATCATCATTTAAACCAAAGGGACAAGATCATTCTAGGCAACACCGTAGGCAACATCGTAGGGACTTGATCTTTTAACCGAGGGGAGGGACAAGATGATTTTTAGATTGTAGGGTTTTGCTTAAGACACCCCTTTTTTTCGAGGGACTTGACTGTTTAAAAGGCAACTTAAGAGAAATACCCTAGGAGGTGCAGACAGCGATCATAGATCGACTTACGTGTGTGAATATTTATTTTCAGATATTTATTCTTTTTATTTAATTTTTCTAAGCCAGGTTATTTTCAATTAAGTTTTCACTCCCTATTTACTAATCAAGCAATAAAATAAATAAAATAAAATGCGAAAATATAAAAATCTACGCTATTACATGGCTTTGGGGGCAATTACAAAAAAATAATAAAAACGAAAAAATAAATCTAAGATTATTACAATTTAGGAGCAATTACATAATGATAATATAAAACGAAAAGAAGATTCGAAAATTAGGTTAAAATGAAATTAGGGTTAGAGTTTTTTAATTAAGAAAATTAGGGTTGATTTTAGAAAATTAGAATTTATTAAATTAACCTAAACTTAATTATTAGAATTAATTTACATAAATAGTAAAGGTTAATTATATACAAAATTATTATAAAAGGAAGAATAAATAAAAAAATTAATTGTAATAAATTTATTTAGAAAATATTAATTAATTCATGAAATTATAAATAATTAGAAAATTATGTACATGATTATTTAAAGAAACAAATAAGAAATTAATTTATTAAGAAAAGTTTTTTCTAATTTTATTTACATGAAATTATAATTTTTTTTAGAAAGTATTTAAGGAATTATGTTAATGGTTAATAGTTAATTATTAGTTAATTGGTTAATTAATTATAATATAATAATTATATAATAATTAAAAGAATAAAACAAGAAAAAGAAAGAAAAAAAACAGGAAAAACAAGCATTCAAAAATAAATGGGGGAGGCCAAGTTTTGAACCCCATGACCTCCCCATTACCAGGGATAGGCATGACCAATTATGTTGCGCGCGCGTTTGGAGATCAAATGGCCAAAACTAGTTATATGTGAAACCCGTAAAATAGAACAAAGTTAAAAAAATAATGTAGGACCTGAGAATCGAACCCAGGTCTGGTACTTCCCATAGTGTATCCTCCACCATCTGAGATAGACGCGCGCTTTGATAAATATGTGAAGCAAATGAAATAAAAAAATAAGATGGAAATTTTAATTTCTGGTTCGCGCGCAGCTTCTTCTTCCTCCTGGCCTGCGAAATTTCCTACGAAATTTCCTATGCGTTTTCCTGCGAACTGGTTTTTGTAGGAATTCCTGCATTCCTTCAACGGCCATGAAACTTGTAATAATTTTCAAAATTGAACACACAAATACAATCCCTATATCATTTGCAGTTAGATTACGCTATCATAATTCATTTATATTGGTTTAATCGTGAAACCTCAATTTTGTCGTTAGAACCCTAACAATGGCGGCAAGCGGATTAGGCCATGAATCTTTGATTAAATTATCCAGAAATCATCCTTATGACATAACAAACATGAATCGATCATTAGCTTTCAGTTATATCAAGTAAATATATGCAAATCGAAAAAATATAAAGCAAGTATAAATGGTTTCGGTTATGGCATATGGAGGTGTTTTGAATGATACAAATGATCAGGATAGCTTCACAAGACATCAAAGATCATGTCTCCATCTTTAAAAAGCCTTGATACTACCTGCAAATAAGAATCTGAATTGGAGTTTTTTAGTGAAAGTTTTGAAGTTTGAATCCTCTCCTTTGGCCTCTGATTTTTCGTCCTTAGTGTTTGTTTAGGTTATGGTATATGTGGTGAGTGAAATTAGGTCAACTTTTGGGCCTCTTGTTCATGAATTTGGATTGCTTGATAATGAAGATATCTCACTTCTAATTTTGTCAAAAAATCAGATATTTTCTTACCAATCAAGCCTTATAAGAATTTGGACTGATTTCAATCAGTTTAAATGCAATATATTTGCTTCTAGAACAAATATTTGATCTAAATATTGACTTTTTATATTTTATGTTTATTTAAATTGAATTTTAATAGATAAAATCCAAATAAATAAATAAAAATTATAAAAATCAGATGTATTGATTATTGGGTCGTGCAAGGTCTTAACTTTGAGATTGGGTTGCTATTTGATGGGCCCATTTGGAAAATTTTGAAGTTTAGACCTTATTCGCTTCATACACCCCTTGAAATTTTCCCAACTTTGACAAGGCACAACTCCCTCAATTTTAAGGCTATGAGAGTGATCTTGGACTTTTTAGAAAGCTTAGAGAGTCCTCTAACAAACCTCTTTAGTATCATGTCCATATATTTTATCATTTTCAAATTATGCTCTATGGAATAAGTTGACTTTTTGTTGACTTTTGAAAGGACCTATAATGTCCTAGCTCATACCTTCCAAATGAAGCATTTTTAGGCTTGGCTTGTGAGACACAAAGTTGTATAGAATTAAATTTCCTTCAAAATGAGCTTTGGATGGGAAATATTTGATGAGGTATGTGAAAGTTATGGTTGGTCAAAGTTCATTTGACTTTTCCTATGAAAACCCTAATTTAGAAACTCCTGATTCTTGATGATCTGAAATTTCCTTGATGAATCATGATCAACCCTTTATCAAATGATTAATTTTACTTCATAACCTTGATGTTGGAAAAAAATCTTGAGGTTTGACTTTAATTTGACCACAGTTGACCTTAGTTTGACTTTTTAACCAACTTGATTGATTTTTGAATATATGATCATCTGACTGGTCAAACTTATTGGGAAAGCTCTGAAACTTGACATGGGGATTATTGAAGACATGTGGGATGTTATGAAGCTTACTTGAAGTCTTGGAAGTCCATTTAGCCTGGAGAAACTCAAAACCCTAGTTTTGGATCCATTGTTCAGGAGGAGGCTTTGTCTGATGAAACCTTCAATCCATTTGACCAATTGCAAACTTTGTGAACCTTGTAAACCTTGTGATCCTTGAGAGAACTCTTGGGACACATTGCTTTGATTATGGGAGGGAAAATTTTGGGGTACAACACCATGCAATATAAAAAAAAATTAAAACCTATCTATTTAAATAAAGAGTAATACTTTTCCTAACCCGTGGGTGTGTCTCACACCTTTGAAAACCTAAAAATACCTTTTACGAGTTCGAAGATGCATCTTTGGCCGCACCTAAAATCATAGTAGTCCTTGTATTTCATCCAGTCGCCCCATTTTTGCCAAAATCAAGTCCAGAGATGCATCTTCATATATTTTCTAGGTTGAATCCGGAGATGCATCTTCGTACATTTTATTGGGATGAATTTGGAAATGCATATTCGTAAACCTTATGTATAGCATGGATATTTCAATTATACTAGACGGGTTTGAATTGGTGATCCATTGTCTCCTCTTCTTTTTTTCTTAGTTAAGAATGCTCTAAGCAGGGCTTTATATAAGCTTGCCAAGGATGGAGCCATTGAACTGATCAATGGCACTAGAGACACCCATTCCCCTTCACATGTGCTCCATGCTGATGACATCTTAATTTTTTGCACCATTAAACTCTGAAACATCCATGTTGTAACCAATTTGTTCATTAATTACTCTAAAGCATCATGTCATGTCTTCAACACAATCAATATATTACATTTTATTATTTAATTTCTAGTAGGAGGTTATACAACATCATTGGCCTAACATGTTTCTCCAAGGAAACTTTAACTTTTAATATTTGAGAGTTCCAATCAATAAGGACGGGGTTAGATCATCATAATTGCAATCTTGTGTGCATCTATGTGCTTAGAAGTACGATGTCTACATAAACCTATTTGGTTTTCGTGATTACAACACTCTAAAGTAAAGTCTTAATTAAAAGTATTGATCAACTCCATCTTGTTTGTAAGATGACAACACTATGAGGTGAAGTCATTATGTAATACGGTGATCAAGTTGTGGTAATTAGAGATCAATGTGGTAATTAAATTATGGTCTTTGGAGATGAATATATAAAATATTGTCGTTGGAGGAAAACACCTAATGTCAAGCGAAATTTGGTGGATTCAATGAAGATCTCAGATTAAACAATATCTTTGATGTTGGTGCTCATACTGAGGTTATCTTAAGCATCATCAGATAGAAGAAGTCAAATCATCAATGAAGTGCTAAATGAACGTTGAATAAAGAAAGGAATCTCGAATCTTCAAAGTAATGAAAGAGAGGAAGAGCGAAAGATCGCCTAATTTGTGTAAAATGGTATGTCTTTGTAAAGGTATATGATTAACTCTTGAATTTACCAAGGCAAATCACACACACACATTTTTGAATGATCATAAAGTCTCTCTAAAATTTTATTTAAACAACCTGAAAATGTTTTTTTTTGCACAACTAATATATTAGAAACACATTTTAATCAATTAAAAGGGTTTTTTTACATGTCATGATCGATTCACCCGTTAGAGTTAGTCGATTATCACTTTTACAACCCTAATAATTGACTATTAGGTCTCTTAATCAACTAGTGACGAAGCCGTTAAAAACCTTTCTTTTTTGTACTACATAATCGATTATCTATGTGACATAATAGATCATGAGAATTAAATGGCCCATGGATTTTTTCCATATTATAGACACAACTTGTTCTATAAATAGTTGACAATTTTATCGTTTCAGTCACATCATAAAATGTATTTCGAATATCATTTATAACTCCTCTCGCTCAAGGGGAAAATCTTAGGGAGAGGAGTAGGTTAAGTATCTATAAATTTGTAGCGCATTTTTCTTTTCCCATATCTCATTATTTTGGTGCCTATCTTTCGTTTGTTTTAAACTTTGATTTTATCAAAGATTTTATTCAAAACAATCGTTTCCCAAATTAACACAATTCACCTCCTCTTTTGTGTTTGGATCCCTCTTTTGTGTTTGGATCCACTTGTCCAACATGTGACATTAGAGTTTCACTCCCGTTTAAAGACTAATTGTCTCAGAAAAAAGATGATGACTACAAATACTTATGGTTTCTTAACACACATCCACTGTTGTTGGCGATAGGTTTGAATTGTGGAAAAACTATATTTGAAAGTTTTATAAAAGCAATTAATTTTGAAATTTGGAATTTTTTAATCAATGTTCCATTTACTTTTACTTTCTCAATTAATGGAGTGCTAAGTAGACCCGTTTTTCAATGGACCTAAGAAGATTGAGAAAAGTGCAATTCGATTTTAAAGTTAAATATCTTTTGATAAGTGCTTTAAGTTCCAATTTTTTTTAAATGTTTTTAATCATAATTCCGACCAGAAAGTGTGAGACACTTCTAAGATTATTCATGGAGTTTCTCAAAGTATAAAGCAAGACAAAATAAACACTCAAATTCGGGAAAGTTAAAATGTCAAATGAGTATGAGAGTCATTCTCATGGATGATACTCAACCATTGGACCCTTAGAAGTTATATTAGAAATTGTGTTTTAACAACTCTCTAAAAAATAAGAGTTGAAATAAGAAATCTCATCCAATTTCAAATATATAAAAAATAATAGTCTTTACTAAATTTCAAGAAAAATCTAGAAAAGAATAGATCATCAAGAAGAAAGAGCTTCACCTTCTTCGTCAATAGAGTCATTTGAAGTAGTAGAATCAATCCCAACAATTTTTTTTGAACGAACAATTTCTATAAATAAACAATCGTTTGAAGAGTCATCATCCAGTGAAAATTTAAATTTAAGATTGTTTTATTTTCATAAAATTTTAAACAAATCAATTTATAATTTTATTTTAACATTATTTATTTTTCATAAATTTAAATATTTTAGAATATTTCAACAAGTCAGTCCTATCTTCTTTCACTTTACCTACTAAAATACTCTTTTATTTTCATTAGTTTATAATTTTATAATAACAAAATTTATTCTCATGAATTTGATTATTTAATAAATCAAAATTACTAAAATTATAGTTTATTAACATTAAATTATTTTAAAATTAAAATTTTAATTATTTAAAAATATAATGAGTATTTTATAGATAAAATGGAAGAAGAAAAAAAAACTCAAATGTAACTCATTGAAATATTTATGCTAGATATAAACATAATTTCATAAAGTGTTTATGAACAAATTAAAATTAAAAAATAAATTAAATATTTAATGATAAAATCACAATAAATATAGAAGGGAGACATGGCACAATATCTTTTTTATTAATTTACATTGAGTAAATTGAGTCACTTTATCATCCTTAGAATGTATCAACCATTTTACAAAGGAGAGTACAAAAGTTTAGGATTTACTAAATTGAATTGGCATTTTACAACAAAGAACAATTTTACAACTAAAGGACCATTTTACTTCAAATAAATAAATAAATTGAACTGGCCTGACTATATATAGAGACCAAAAATAAATTGAATTGGCCTGACTATACATAAAGACCAAACATAAGACATGGAACAAAACTGATTGCTTATTTGAATGAAAACTATGCACTCATGATGATTATTGAGATCAAAATCTTAGAAAGCTTTAATAGCTTAAACAGCTTCAACTTTAGGTTTGGCTTTGCCTCCAAATTGTTTCACATCCTTACTTGATAAAAGTTCAACTGCCTTTTCCAATGTCACTTCGCTTGCCTTCATATCCTGCATACCATGAATGCTTTTAGTTGCACTCTAAGTTGGCTAATAAAGTTTCTTGCAGTGGTTGCAAAGACATATAGCCACTGACGGATCCAGAAATATCTCTTAATGCGGTTAATGCGGCGGGCTTAAAAATATTATATACAATTTGACTATAAAATATTATGAATTAAAAAAAATTATAATGACAAAATAAATTTACAATATATATAAAAACTTTCAATTTCATTAATTCTTATATTATAAAAATCTTTTGTACATGAAACTAAATAAGATTTTCCATTTCTAACACACTAAAAAAATATAAAACTACTGTAAATATATATATATATATATATATATATATATATATATATATATATATATATATATATATATATATATATATATATATATATATATATATATATATATAACTTAATACTAGCATGTTGTTATAATAAATTAATAACTTGAAATAATTATACTTATAAATAATATAAGCTGATTTATACAAATTATGTTTATAATTGTAAATTACAACTAAATGATTTTATGAAATAGCAGAAGTAAATGTATATTAGTCTTGTACTTTATGAAAAACACATGTTTTAAATTCCGGCAGAAAATTAATGTCTCTTTCAGTAAACTTTTTTAAATATTTATCATTTTTATAAAGTTGTGGCACTAAGACAGAATGAGTCAATGCATCTTAGAATATTTAGTCACAAGGACACTAATAAATTATTGAAAAATTGAAGAAAAGACAAAAACAAGATGAAAAAAATTACTCATGTTGCTTTATTATAAAAATAAAATTTAAGATTATTAAAGAAAAAAAAAACAAAATTATGATTAAAAGAGACATTAGACAAAACATTAAAAAAGAAAATTTTGAGTGGTTAAAAGTTAAAAAATAAAATAATAAATTTGAGTGAGTAAAGAGAGAGTTATTGGTCTCTTTATTAGGGGCTAAAAAACAATATATTAGTATTATTAAAGAATTTTTTTTCCTTGTTTGTGGGGCCTTAAGGCCCCAATACACTAGGAGTGGATCCGCCCCTGCATATAGGAAAAAAATCTTGATAAAGATGATAAAAACTACAATAATACCTTAGGAATAGATGCAGTTGTGCCTTTATGTTTTACATAATAGCCAGTCTTTGTAACCTTTAATATGACAGGTTGTCCATCCTTAGGATGCTCACCCTAATCAAGAGTTCGTTTAGGAAGTTAGCAATAACTAATGAACAGAACACATGAGAGAGAGGATTTATTAACTTCAGTGTGTAATAGTTAAACTGATCATATTAACATCTTACTAGATGAATATTTATATAAAAAAATACAGTATAATCCTTCATTTGTTTATAAGATACTTTTACCAGTTTACCACACCGACTCAACTATTTCATCATAAACTCAGTTGTCAAAACTGAACATGCAAAATCAACCTGACAAGCAGCTCAATACAACAGAGAAACATACCAGTGTCAATGGATATTGTAGCAACGCAAGTGCGTCTTCAAGGGTGGTAGAATTCAAATCCTTTACCTGAAACAACCCAAATTATGAATTCTTTTCTATTTTTGGGAAATATAATAATTAGTCAGACTTGCACAATTAGCTCTTTAACCCATGATCTATGGAAAACAAAGAGACCCGTCAACTAGACCAGCAGATGTACAAATGCATGCACAACAAACAAACACATAAGTCACATTCAAAAAAGGGTGAAAGAAGAAAAAATAGCCACGCTATTCAACATAATCATTGAATATAATTCTACCAGTTTGATTTGAACAATCAAGATCAAGAAAAGAGATTTTTAGACAAAAATGATGGTCCTGACCCATTGAAAAAAAGAAATACACCCCTTACTATATGACATCATCATAATACAATTACAAAACGGCTAAGAAAATAGAATATGGTTAAGTAACAATATATGCAATAAAATAATAGTTTACTTTCAAGTATTATTCTGCAGACTTCATTACCATTTTTTAAAGTCTTAATATTCATACTTTCCCTTTTATCAAGTAAGAAGACTACATACTTTCATCACAAGAAAATTGTACCTAGATCACCTTTCTAATTTCCACATTTCTTACAAAATCCTTCATTCAAGAAAATGTAATTTTTTTGTAATACTATTAGAACACTTCCCAATATTTTGGCATTCAAGAAAAATGGGAGACAAACTTCTTCATATCATTGATATTCACACATTGCATGATAGATGGCCTAAACATTTGTTTATAAGTGGGGGTAATTCCCCATCTTACACACCAGTTTTGTAAGAATGAGTTAGATTCAATCCAAGTTCTAACATAGTATTAGAGCCTACCGAAAATTCGTTAGACCGCCTGCTATTAGGCTTCCGTTATTGGGCCACTCGGGTTGGGTTGGGCTTTGAATGTGTGTTAAGAGTCTCATGTTGGATGAGAGATGACTTGAACATGTTTATAAGTACTGATAATCCTCACCTTACTAATCAGTTTTGTAAAAGTGAGTTACACCCAACCCAATTTTAATAGATACAAACTATTATAATACCTCACATTAATGGCACAAAAACAACTAAACTACCAAGAGACGAAAATGCTGAAAATGCTAGTATGACGTACATAAGGAACAGGAGATCTTTTAGGTGCGGATCCCTTCCTGTTTTCTCCAAGCTGAACATAGATTCCATAAGGACCACTTTTCAAAAGAACCTGAGGGAAAATAAATGCCAATTATACACAATATTTCAAACAAGTCAAATTACACCTGTCCAGTAAAATATACAACAAAGCCAAGGTTAAGCAAACCTTTTCATTTGAACTACTCTTAAAGCCTAGGAGTTTAGGCTCATTTATTGGCTGAGGTGTATCTTCCCCCTCTTCGTTGCCATTTAATGTGTTAGCAATGTATCTGTTTTCAAAAATCACAACACTCATAAATATGTAATTTCCAAATATAATGAGGACAAAAAAAAAACAGCAGTCTCGAAACTTACATAAGACCCCATGAGTTATGCATATCCATAATTTCAAGAGACCATATATTGCACACATAGCATATCTAATAGCTATATAGTTTTAGTAGTGGAATATATTGCACGTCGAACCTCATTATTTATTTGTATCATAAGAATCAAACTTACGGTAACTATGGTTTTTTAGTGTTAGAGTCTCACATCGGACAATGTATGGTCTAAACATGTGGTTATAAGTGGGAGCAATCCTCACCCTCTCAACCGGTTTTTGTAGGGTTGAGTTAGGCCCAACCACTATTTCTTAATATGGTATCAGAGTCTCGTTTAAGATCCGGTGGGCCACCTTCTATGATTTCCGCTATCGGACCACCCACTATTTATTTCCACACTCCAGATGTCCAATCATGGGCGTGAGGGGGTGTGTTAAGAGTCCCACATCGGATAATGTATGGCCTAAACATGTGGTTATAAGTGGGAGCAATCCTCACCCTACCAACCGGTTTTGTAGGGTTGAGTTAGGCCCAACCACTATTTCTTTAACATTTAGCACTGAGGAAACATTGCTAATCACCATTCTTCCAAGTGTCTAAAGTAGCATATGAGTTCACTATTGTGTGAAAATCGCACAACAGTTTGGCTATAACATACAACCTACAAACCAAATATGTAGTATATAATACTCACTTGCAGCTCGGATGTTGATCACAGCCTATAAAGTAGCCGGCACCATATCTACTTACTTTAAATATCAGTGTGCCTTCCGTGCAACTGACACATCAAAATAAGTTGTCAAACAAATCAGGCAGTATATCATGAATGCAATCAACAAACCATTTTTCTACGGATAAAATCAGCATAATCACATTCACAACAGAAAATTTACCCTATTATAACTAGAGCATTACAATGTGAGTTCATATAACTTTTATACTAGTATTCCACAAGGTCAACGAATACCATTTACTAGGAAAGGTTGTATCTGTGGATTTTTTATGGTAGTGGATGATGCAATGTCAGCCAAGTTTCGTAACCAATATAAGTAAATTCTTAAACTTTAATAGTTTGAAAGTAGGGTACGGAGGTACGCACACTTATCTTGTTATCATCTCTTTTACCGCAAACGCAGCATAAACATAGCATCGTGAGGGTGTGGGAGAGATTAATATTTAACTATTTCCACCCATAATATGGCATAACTTACCTTGGACATGATCGACTCTTATTTAGGAGAGAACCAAATAAATAATCCTCAAATTCCTTTTCTAGCATCTTCTCAACCTGCGAGTATAAAATCATTCATAAGTGCATAAGATGAAAAAATACGATGCACATTTTCTTATTTCCAGCATTATTTGACTGTACAGAATTAAATTCCTGGTCCTATTTATACTCCTTATCCTTATGTAATCAGTTTGATTATCAAGTGAGTAAACAATCACTTTTCCGCACAAACATACAGAGTGCATTGAGAACATTGCTAAGAGAGCATATCAATGAAAACATAATTTGAGACCCCAAAATGGCAAGCATTGAGCAAGAAGAAAGAATACACACCTCGTGAATATGAACATTAGAAGTTTGCTCACAATATGATTTAAACCGTGTCCAATAATCTCCGAGGAGGCCTTTCCATTTGGTTGTTCCAGCAGAAACATTATCAAGCTGTAAAATCATACTCCCAAAAACAATATTCCATGAAATCACAATTTATATATGTTTGGTAATCATATAAAAAAAAAATGAAAGTAGAAAGTTAAATTTGGTTGAATTTTAAAATAATCTTTTTTGCCATGAGAATGCAAAATTCCCATCCTTCACGGAAATGAATAAAGACGGGAAGTATGAGCAAAATAGATTCCTGAGAATCCATGGGAATATTTTTTCAAAACATGTAAAGAATATAAATAATATTCCTAAATCTGCTTTCCTAGGAATGCTTTTGCATAACTTAAGAAATATGATCTAAAATACATTGCAGAGATCAAGTGGGGAAAGGACACAACTATAGTAGATACCTCAGTTTCCATACCAGCCGTGAAACTGTAGTCTGTGACCTCTGAAAAATGATGTGACAGAAAAGCTGAAACCTAAATATCACCCAAAAACAGCTTAAATCACAACATAGTAAAAGATAACTGAAAATAGACAAGCTTATAATGAGTGAAGTCATGTACAATATGAAACCAAAAGGAGTCATCTATTTAATTAATAACATAAACAATAATTATAAGGCTCATTGATGAGGGAGAGGGACTGTTGGGCAATAAGAAAACTGAGGAATGCATAAATAATGACAAGGATTCACACTGGCTCGATTCAGATTCCTTTTATGGGCCCAATTAAAGACAAGATATATATAATATTGCCGCATGATACAATAAGGTAACATGAGAAATGTTCCTGCGACAATGATCAATCAAATGAATATTGAAGTGTTTATTTTTATTTTACTTATGGATATACTTAAGAAACACGTCCAAGAGCTAGTCCCGAGATGTGTGCTTTTTACAGATGATATAGTCTTACTTGAAGAGTCGAGGGAAGAATTAAATGGGAGGTTGGAGACGAGCCTTAGAAGCGTATAGCTTCTGATTGAGCAAAAGTAAGACAGAGTATATGGATTGTAAGTTTAGTAAAAGACGGAGCGATTCTATCTAAGAAGTGAAAGTTGAAGATCATATCATACTACAAATTACGCGGTTTAAATAGCTTGGGTCCATAATACAAAACGACGGAGAAATAGAAGGAGATGAAAACCATCAAATTCAAACTGAGTGGTTGAAATGGAAGAGGTCTCAAGTGTTTTATGTGGTACAAAATCAAACTGAAGAGTAAATTTTATCAGATAGTTGTGTGACCGGTAAGGTAATGTTGTATGAGACAAAATGTTGGAGTGTAAAGAATCAACATGAAAATAAATTAAGTGCAGCAGAGATTAAGAAGTTGTGTTAGATGTGTGATAATACTAGACGAGATAGGACTATAAATGACAATATTAGAGAGTTGGATTAGTAGCACCTATAGTAGAAAAGACGGTGGAAACTAGGTTTAGGTGTTTGGCCATGTAAAGAGAAGACGTGTTTAATCAGTAGTAAGGATAGTAGATTATATAAAGGGTAGTTAAGCCGCTAGAGGTAGAGGAACACCTAGAAAAATTACAAGAGAAACTATTAAGAAAAATCTCAAGATTAATGAGTTGGATAAAAGTATGGTTAGCGTAATTTGATTGATGTAGTTGACCCCACTTAATTAAATAAGGCTTAGTTGTTTTTGTTGTATAGACAAAAGGGGAAATACTGAAGACAATAGTAAAAAGAGCACAGAACAAGACATACATTAGATAAATTGCATTTTTTATTGATATCATAATTCAAAGGAATATATTTGTGAATATGGTAAGTGTTGTAGCTTTAAATTAGAGGCACTATATGCATAGCATGGGGAAAAATACAGAGAGAAGATATAAATCATTTTATTCCAAAAGCTCAAGCTACTAAGAGAAAGACCAGCATCATTTGAAGTCTTCTTTTGCAGAATATTAATAACACAGTACAACAATAGAACTGGTATTTTCATCCTAATGAACAATAAATTCAGAACTTCAAGCTCAAGGCTTACCATACGACCACGAAATTCTGGAGAGAGAACACGGTTTTTTACTGTCACGTACTTCCTATCCTGAAGCAACAAACAAATGAGGGCTCATAATTCTTTAAAATGATATTTGAAAGTTAACACATGCAATGCCATAAAATTTCCATGAGATGGAGTAAGCATATAGAAATAAAGAGAGTGAGAGACAGCATCGACAAGCAAATTCCACAAGGAGGCTTACATTTAGTTTTAGGAAGGGAGAATATAAACAGGTAAAATCTCGGATATACAGAGTCAGTTTCTCAATTCTTCTTGAAAATGATTGTACCAATGAATAACTACTACTGTCACAATAAAGACCAAATTGGAAGTCACAAACTATGACATGTATGAGAGGATCCGTGACAGGAAACCATAATTTCAATGATTCATTTAGCCAACCTTAGCTAGTGGGAATAAGTTTTGGTTGTATCTGATAATATATCCTGAAGGTTTTCTTTTATGTTCAGGTGAATGCTTTTCCCTGGAACTTCAACCTTACTATCTGATAATACAATCAAACCAATGTGTTTTGTTATGCAAATTACTAACTTCTGGCTAATAGAAAACTACACTAGTGTTGGAACAAACATAAACAACAAAACAGAATTGAAATTGAAGGTTTAACAAAAAATGGTGGAAAAAAAAAATTTGGGGAAGAAGATGAAATTGAGAGAGAAAGAGAATTAGAGAAGAGAGAATAATATGGATGAAAATGATTTGGCATTAACCTCTAATTGGGATTACACTGAAGTTTTTATATTGGATACAAATGATACAATGAGAGAACAAAATAACAAAATACAACTAAAGTGGCATGCTGTTAGAAACAGTTATTTTTCTGTTTTTGGCAGTGGTAACCGGTTACTCACCAGAGGGTAACCGGTTACTGCTGTTGCAGAATGAAAAATAACTGAATTAACAGCACTTTCAACACACCACCTCACTTTAGTTGATCCAAGTCCAGCATGTTCAAGCTCTTCACCAGTCTCTTGAACACCTCATGTGTCACGCCCTTCGTCAACAAATCCGCAACTTGGTCTTCGCTTCGGCAATAGCTCAATCTAAGCTTTCCGTCACCAACTAATTCTCTCAAGTAATGAAACCGCATCTCGATGTGCTTGCTCCTTCCGTGTGCAATCGGATTCTTCGCAAGATTAATCGCGGAAACATTATCCACCAACAATGTAATAACATCATCACCACATCCCAATTCCTTCATTAGATTCATAAGCCACATAGCTTGGCACGCACTCAACGAAGCCGCAATGTACTCCGCCTCACAAGAAGAGAGTGCTACAACTGGTTCCTTCTTGGAGCACCAAGAGATTGGTGTTTTACCGAACATAAAGATGTAGCCCGCCGTTGATTTTCGATCATCTTTATCTCCGCACCAATTGGAATCGGTGTAGCCTAGTAAAGTACATTTGCGTCCCATATCCGATGCGGGAAATAGAATTCCGCAACCAAGAGTACCTTTCACGTATCTAAGGATCCTCTTAACCGCTGCCAAGTGTGATACCTTAGGTCTCTCCATGAATCTACTAGCAATACCGACACTAAAAGCCAAATCCGGTCGCGTATTGCACAAGTACCTCAACGATCCAATCAAACTCCGGTAAAGTGTTGGATCTACATCATCCTCATCCTCACTTTTGGACAGCTGCACTCTTGCTTCACACGGTGTATTAGAAGCGTTGCAATGCTCCATTTCAACCTTTTTCAAGATATCAAGTGCATACCTCCTTTGATGCATAAGCAGCCCCGCTTTTGACTTGTGGAACTCTATGCCAAGGAAGTAACTCATCACACCAAGATCCGTCATTTCAAACTCACTCATGAGCTCTCCTTTGAACCTTGAAATGCACTTGTCATTGCTGCCCGTAATCAAGAGATCATCAACATACAAGCAAAGTATGATAACACCATCAATCGTATCCGACCTCACATAAACACCATGTTCGGATACACATCGCTTGAAGCCGATGTCAATAAGAAAGTCGTCAATGCGTTTGTTCCAAGCTCTTGGAGCTTGTTTCAAACCATACAACGCCTTATGTAGCTTGTAATACTTCCTCTCTTGATCTTTAATCACGAAACCGGGTGGCTGCCCCACATAAACTTCCTCATCAAGAGGACCATTCAAAAACGCCGACTTCACATCCATTTGGTAGATCACCCAATTGTTGCTATGTGCCATCCCAACAACCAAACGAATAGTCTCTAGTCTAGCCACCGGTGCGAATACCTCTTCGTAGTCTATGCCTTCACGTTGCAAAAACCCTTTGGCCACTAATCGAGCTTTATGCTTGATCACTTCACCCTTAGGATTTGCTTTGACTTTATAGACCCAACGCACACCAATCGGTTTCTTTCCAAGCGGTAAATCGACCAACTCCCAAGTACCATTCTTCTCAATAGATTCCAGCTCCTCCTTCATTGCACATATCCATTTAGGATCACTTAAGGCTTCCTCCTCATTTACCGGTTCAGATTCGGCCATAAGTGCGAAATGAACAAAATCACCATCGTTATTCACTTCGGTATCTAGGAACCTCTCATAGTCTCGGAGTCTTTGAGGCATAGCTCTTTGCCTCACAGGTCTACCCTCATGAACAACATTGTTTTCAGCTGCTGTAGGTGCAGGTACAGCGGAATCGGACGCCTCCGGATCAGCCAATTCAAAAAACTGATGTTGCTGATTTTTCTGCAGTAACCGGTTACTCACCGGTTGGTAACCGGTTACTGCTGTTGCTGCAGAATTTTTTACTTCATCAAACAGCACGTCCCGGCTTATCACGATCTTCCGATTCTTCTCATCAAACAGCTTGTATCCCCCAGTAGAATGATATCCAACAAGTATCAACCTTTCACCTTTATCGTCCAACTTCTTTCTAAGTTGATCCGGTATGTGACGATACGCAATCGATCCAAAAACGCGCAAATGATCCACACTAGGTTTGAAACCACTCCAAGCCTCTTCGGGTGTGATATTCTGCAGCTTCTTAGTAGGACACCTATTCAACAAGTAGGTAGCCGTAGATACGGCCTCACCCCACAATTCCTTAGGTAACTTCTTCCCACAAAGCATGCTACGCACCATGTTCATTATTGTACGATTTTTCCTCTCGGCAGCCCCGTTTTGTTGAGGCGTATATGGAGGCACCACCTCACGCATAATACCCTCAAGGTCACAAAAATTCCCAAACTCGTTAGAGGTATACTCACCTCCACCATCCGTTTTGAGAACTTTGAGCTTCCGGCCGCTTTGACGCTCCACCAAGGATTTGAAACTTTTGAACACACCAAACACCTCATCCTTTCTCTTGATAAGATAAGTCCAAAGTTTCCTACTAAAATCGTCAATGAACGTAACAAAGTATCGATTGCCGCCATAAGTCTCTACTTGCATCGGTCCACAAACATCGGAATACACCACCTCAAGTAGGCCTTTGGCTCTCCGACCCGCATCCTTGCTAAACACATTCTTGTGTTGCTTGGATGTCACACATTCTTCACACAATTCTGTCGGAATACTAATAAGTGGCAGCCCCGTTACCATACCACTTTGTTGCAACATCTTAAGATCCCTAAAGTTAAGGTGACCAAGACGGTAATGCCATAGCCACTCCTCTCTACTTGCCGCGGTAGCCAAACAACGATGCTCCATAACCCTTAACTCAACTTTAAAGGTTCTATTGGCAGCCATTGGCGCTTTTAGAATCAACACACCTTTTGAATCTAAAACACGCATCATCTTGTTTTCCATCCGAATTAAGTACCCTCTTTCAAGCAATTGGCCAATACTTAAAAGATTGCACCTAATTCCCGGTATGTACAAGACATCTTTGATCCTTGAAAAGCCTCCACTCTTCCTTCCGATCAAAACATCTCCAACCCCTTCCGCGCTTAAAGTAGTGTCGTCGGCAAACTTGACTTTGCTCTTTGTCGCTTGATTGATTTGCACAAACCAATCCTTACGACCCGTCATATGTGTTGAACAACCGGAATCCAAGTACCATTCATCTTTACTTTGAACTCCATCACGTACGGTAACCAATGCATCTCGATCCGAGCACATTTTTCTACCACTTTCCGAAACGGTACAGCTGCTGTCCCGCGAACTGTCATGACAGTAGCTGCTGTCCGGAACATCCACAATGCCACTTTTCTCCTCCGTGATCATCACTAGAACGGTGTCTTCATCCTCCACCTCTTCTCTAGCAACCTTGGCTTCATCATCGCGAGTCTTGTTCAATTTTGCATAACATTTCGATTGAACATGTCCAAGCTTTTTACACCTAAAGCATTGAACCTTACTCCAATCCTTTTTGAAACCGCTACTACGATCACTCTCCTTGGAGCTGCTCTCACCCTTTTCATACATCGAACCCTTCGAATTTTGAGAATTGTTTGCACCAAAATTCTGAAAATTTGGCTTACCTCTAGCTACAAATTTTCCTTTCGACCTCTTGCTCTTCTCATTCAAACGTGCTTGTAAAGCTATCTCCGCTTTCGCTTCGACACATCTCTCATCCATCCTTTGCTCATGCGCCTCCAACGAACTTTGCAACTCATCCTTGCTCATAGTCGTTAGATCCTTTGATTCTTCAATAGCAACCACAATGTTATCGAACCGCGATGTTAACGAACGCAACACTTTCGATACAACATTCTGCTCTACGATCGTTTCGCCGCAAGACTTGATTTGATTGACTAACCGAGTAATGCGCGTAATGTAGTCGTTGATCGTTTTTTTGTCTTCCATCTTCGTTAGCTCAAATTGACGCTTGTAAGTTTGTAACCTTACCACCTTCGCTTTCGCGGCACCGGCATAAGCTTTCTCCAATATTTCCCACGCTTGCTTCGCGGATTCACAATCACCAACCTTCTCGAAGTTGTCGTTATCCACACAAGAGTGAATCAAGAATAGGGCTTTGTAATCCCTCTTCTTTTCTTCTTTGTGTGTAGCCCTAATCGTATCGGTAGCTTGTTCCCCCAATGGCGTGACTCCATTGATGACAATCTCAAGCACTTCTTGATAACCGAATAGAACCTTCATTTGCTTCGCCCATTTGTCGTAATTTTTCGAATCAAGAATTGGAAGATTTGTGGGAATTCGATCATTGGAAATGGTAGCCATTGTTGCAGCGGAATCGGATCAATAACCGAAGCTCTTGATGCCAAATGTTGGAACAAACATAAACAACAAAACAGAATTGAAATTGAAGGTTTAACAAAAAAATGGTGGAAAAAAAAAATTTGGGGAAGAAGATGAAATTGAGAGAGAAAGAGAATTAGAGAAGAGAGAATAATATGGATGAAAATGATTTGGCATTAACCTCTAATTGGGATTACACTGAAGTTTTTATATTGGATACAAATGATACAATGAGAGAACAAAATAACAAAATACAACTAAAGTGGCATGCTGTTAGAAACAGTTATTTTTCTGTTTTTGGCAGTGGTAACCGGTTACTCACCAGAGGGTAACCGGTTACTGCTGTTGCAGAATGAAAAATAACTGAATTAACAGCACTTTCAACAACTAGTAGCTCTAGTCAACTGCTGCTTACGCTCCACAACCTCCTTACATTATCTAAAAGGATAGCCCATAATAACAGTTTTTAATTATACAGTTTCCAGTGTGTGAGAAAATAAATTACCAAATAGGCTTTATTTTCTTACTGATAGCTGTCAGCCAGTTACTATGTTTCTTATTTTACTGATTCCTTGTTCTTCTTTTTCATCTTTTTCACCAGAAGACTTATTTTCTTCTTGTTTCACCTTGTTGTATCACCCAGTAAATAGATTTTTCTTATTTTTTCTTGTTTTTCACTGTTCAGCTGCTTCCTTGTTTCATTGGCTTTTTTTTATACTTAGTGGTGGGAGACCTTCATCAGATGAGATATGGCTCGAAAATGAGTTTACAAATTGAGACATCCCTCACCTTATAAATCAATTTTGCTTGGATTGAGTTAGACCCAACCAAAACTGATGGTATTAGAGTCTATCTAAAATCTTTTGGATTACCCGCTATTAGACCACTCGTGACTCAGGTCACGCTCAAAATATGTACTAGGTGTGAGTGTGTGTTGAGAGCCTCACACCAAATGAGACTTGGTCTACAAATGAGTTTATAGATGGGCGTCGCTCACCTTATCGTAAAAGCCGATTTTGTATGAGTTGAGTTAGTCCCACCTCAAATTTTAAGAATTAGCTACCTGTATCTTAGAAACTGTGACTTTTATTGGTATTTACTTGTATGTTTTGCTCAAGACCTGTTAAATTTGTATTTCTACGTACAAGAAATTTTTTATTTTTACGTACAAGAAATTGTTAAATTTTCAGCATTAAGAATTTATTATTATTTAATCTACAGAAATTACTCCAAAATAGCTGTCAATAGTCATCCTGCGATGGGCTACATCGCTATAGCACTTTCAGGATCAACCACTCTGCTATTCTAGATTGACAATTTGACAATAACCAAGGCTTTCAGGACCAGCCGCTCTCCTATTTTAGATTGACAATAATGACGGCAGAGAAACCAAAAGAATAAAGAGATGGTAATGAACCCAACCTTTTTCATAACCCATGACCCATGAAAATAAATAAACCCTAATAAAGGATTCAACTATTTTCCTCTCCAGCCGTCTAACTCATTTGAGCCACACCACACTCTAATTTTTCTTATTGTTAGCCTTGACAAGACAAGATATAAGATAGAAAAGACAAGGTATGGTTACGACATTAGACTGTCCCCAAGTCAAATACCTGTAATACTTTTAATGTGCTTGCATATGTTGAAGGTCGTCCAATCCCACGCTCTTCAAGCTCCTTAACCTATGGCTTGCAGATATCATTAGGAAATCCTAAAAAGAAAATGAAACAGACAAGGTGCAAAAGAAATGAAAGCTCTCTATCTCCTTGCAAGCACAAACCATATATTTAAAAGAGCTCCTATTCATATTGAACTCAATAAGCAGCAATAGATCTATTTATTTCAAAGTTTACATGACAGAGAATTCAATATTTGCATATGTTGCCATACATGTAGATCAACGGGAAATTGAGATAAGACATAAGAGTTCTTTGTAACAATACTACAAATGTAGCTTGTTTGTGCACAAGCCAATAGCATAAAGTTTGAGAGGGACTGTCACTAGTAAGCAGCCAGCCACAAGATTAATAGGTTTAAAATAGCATCTCATTCTGCACAAGCCATTAGATGAATTAACAAATGAAAGTTTTTGAAGTTTTAATGAGTAACCATAAAAGTACAATGTTAGAAGGAAAATAAAATCCAATAAACAAAAGGCAAGCATTAGTGTAATATAAAGTTTACCGTTGAGCTGAATCAGGTAGAACCCCAACTAAAGAAAATGGGTGTTGTTTGATAAGTAAGATTATACTACAAATCAGTAAATTAAAATCTCGTCGACTTGCACATCATTCATAATTGCCTCAACACATTACGAGATATCTGGTATAACATAAAAACCAACATTTTGAAACATAGCAATAGCAATTGCTCAAAGGATGTATGCAACATGCTTCCAGGCATGTTAAAATGCAATACATATCTACTCATGACACAAAATGACTTACCAATGATGCTTCAGAGTAACGCCGTGGGGGTTGCGTATGCTTCTGACTCGCCTCAGTTTGAACAAGATGTAACAGATCCTCTGTCTATATAATAAAAAGTCAATGAAGGGCAAGGTGTTGCATAATTTACGGCATCACTAAATACTGAAGCGTAAATGAAGGGTAATTATGACCAAAAAGAAAGCAATCAAGAATTAGTTTTAATCTACCAATGGTGCAAGTCCATTTCTGATTGATATGAACTTTCAGCACCATAAATGGGAATTCACAGATTAGAAACAAAAGAGATACATAAGAAACATAGCGTATGGCATGGCAACGTAAGAACAATAGGCAATTTTCAGAGACACACATTCCTCAGCCTATCCTTCACATGCAATTAAGATAAATGGATAAAATCCGTCACAGATACGGGGCGGGGAGTTTATTGGATATTTGCGGATAAAATAAATTGATATTTAAATATCTTTTTTTTTTATGGATACGGATGAGGATTTGATGTATCCATATCCGCAGACATCTGTATTTGTTAATAAATTATAAAAATCATTTAAATATCCTTAGTTTATTATACTCTATCTTTTCATCTTTAAAAAAAAATAGTCTTCTCATCTTTTTTTCTTATTTTAGTTTTTTAAGTTTTCTTTGAAGAAAACTGTAGAATTATGGAATATTTTATATATCTTGTAAAGAATACATAAGAGGTATTTATAGACTATAAGTCTATCTAAATAATTATTTTTCCTATAAATGCTAATCTAGTCATAATGAGCTATACAAGACAGCAACTAATGAGCTATAATTATTCAAGATATTCTAATAATAATACTAATATTACAACACTCCCCTTCAAGTTGGGGAATGGATATCTATCATCCCTAGCTTGCAAGTAAGATCTCGAAACCGCTCCAAGGGAAGTCCTTTGGTGAGCACATCAGCTAATTGAAGTCCTGATGGAACATACTGTGTAGAAATAAGACCATTATCTAATTTCTCTTTGATGAAGTGTCGGTCTATCTCTATATGCTTTGTTCTGTCGTGTTGGACCGGATTGTGAGCAATATTAATGGCAGACTTATTATCGCAGAAAAGTCTCATAGGAGACTCATACTTTATTTTCAAGTCATCTAGAATGATCTTCATCCACAACAGTTCACAAACTCCTTGAGCCATGGCTCTAAACTCTGCCTCTGCACTTGATCTGGCAACTACATTTTGTTTCTTGCTCCTCCATGTCACTAAATTTCCACCTAGGAACATACAATATCCAGTGGTGGATCTCCTATCAACAATCGACCCTGCATAATCTGCATCAGTATAAACTTCCATAGACAACCGCTCACTTTTCTTGAACAGTAGTCCTCTTCCTGGGCTCATCTTTAGATACTGCAAGATTCTATCCACTGCCTGTAAGTGCCTCTCCTGAGGGTCATGCATGAATTGACTGACAACACTAACCGGATAAGCTATGTCAGGCCTAGTGTGAGATAGATAAATGAGTTTTCCCACAAGTCTCTGGTATTGAGCTTTATCGACCCTTGGGCTTTCCTCATCACTCCCAATCCTGTGGTTTTGCTCTATAGGCACTCTGGCGGGTTTACAACCCAACTTGCCAGTCTCTTTGAGAAGGTCAGGGACATATTTTCTTTGAGAAATGAAAATGCCTTGTTTTGAGTATGTTACCTCCATACCTAGGAAATATTTCAACTTTCCAAGGTCCTTCATTTCAAAATGAGCTGCCAACTCCTTCTTCAATTTCTGCTTCTCAAATTCATCATTACCTGCTATGATCATATCATCTACATAGACCAACAAAAGAGTGAGTTTACCATTTTGAGCATGCTTTATAAAGAGAGTATGATCACCTTGGCTTTGTTTATATCCCAAGGACACCATTACATGAGTGAGCCTCCCAAACCAAGCTCGGGGTGATTGCTTGAGCCCATATATGGCCTTCTTTAACCTGCAAACTTTATTACTTCCTGAAATAAGGTCATATCCGGGTGGGATCTCCATATACACCTCTTCCTCCAAATCTCCATGCAAGAAAGCATTTTTCACATCAAACTGTTGCAACTCCCATTCAAAGTGAGCTGCCAAGGAAAGAATGATTCTTACAGTGTTCATTTTTGCTACTGGAGCAAATGTCTCTTCATAATCAATTCCATAGGTCTGGGTGTATCCCTTTGCAACTAGCCTCGCCTTATATCTGTCGAGAGTACCGTCGGATCGGTATTTTACCGTATATATCCACCTGCAGCCTACTGGCCTCTTGTCATTTGACTTCTCAATAATCTCCCAAGTCTTATTTTTCTCTAGTGCATGCATCTCTTCATTCATGGCTTGAATCCACTTCTTATCCTTTAATGCTTCTTGTAGTGATGCAGGGACTCTAATAGAGTCAATAGCTGAAATAAAACTCTAATGCTGCACAGAAAGCTTTTTAGTAGACACAAACTGGGATATAGGGTATTTGGTACAAGACCTTTTTTCTTTTCTCAAAGCAATAGGTAGGTCATCAAGGTTTGGCTCACAAGAATTACTAGGCTCAGGGTTAGGAACACTTACCTCAGGTTCAGATGATTGGTCATCAAGGTTTGGCTCACAAGAATTACTAGGCTCAGGGTTAGGAACACTTACCTCAAGTTCAGACGATTGGACTTGTTGGGGCAGAACGGGTTTACCTTTCCACCTTTTTCGCTGGAACTGTAACTTGTATCTGTCAACATTATTATGCACCGGTATTGGTACATCACCACCATCCTCATTAGGCATCAAGGGCTCTTGTATTACAGGAATAACAGGAAGAACAGACAAATCAGGAGACGACTCTGGGTCCTGTATTAGAGGAAAAACTGGAAGGACTGAAGACTCAACTTCTTGATTATTCTCCCCCTGAAGTTGAGGACTGGGATAATAAGACTCGGATTCCTGAAAAGTAACATCCATGGATATATAGACACGACGACTAGGAGGATGATAACACTTGTACCCCTTCTTATCTGAAGCATATCCTATGAAGATACATTTAATAGCCCGAGGATCTAACTTACCCCGATGAGGACCATGAACATGAACAAAGGCAGAACAACCAAAGACACGATTCTGAAGACTTGACATGATGGGCACGGACGGAAAGAATCGAGTCAGGACCTGCACAGGACTAACACCAGATAACACCCTAGAAGGTAACCTGTTAATTATATAAGTAGAGGTCAAGACAGCTTCCCCCCAATAAAATTTAGGAACACGGGTGATTTCAAGAAGATGACGATTTTTTCTTTCAGCAACCCCATTTTGTTGTGGAGTGTTAACACAAGTCAACTCATGAACAACACCATTAGTTTTGAGAAAATTGTGAAAGATTTAGTTTACATACTCCTTACCATTGTCTGACCGTAACCTTTTAATAGGTTTCCCAAACTGTGTTTTAACCATTTGAAAAAAGTTAATAAATAATTGACACACTTCAGACTTATCTTTCATAAGAAAAACTCATGTAACTCGAGTACAGTCATCAATAAAAGTAACATACCATTTTGCACCAAAAATATTGGAAATGGATGAAGGCCTCCATACATCAGAATGAACAAGATCAAAGGGTTCGACACTCCTAGTATCACTAGGGGAATAGGTTGCTCGATGGGATTTGGCAAACTGGCACACATCACAATGAAAGGAATTAACAGACACTTTGGTAAACAAGTGAGGGAATAAAGACCTGAGCATGCGGAAAGGAGGATGTCCAAGACGTCTGTATTGGAGTCATATTTGAGTATTTGCCCATGACTCTGAACCAGCCTGATGACACTTGCTTTCCATATGAGGCAGACAATATAACTCGTTCTGTTCCTCAGCAATTCCAATCGTCTTCCCTGTGGCAAGGTCCTGAAAAACACAATGAGAATGAAAAAAGGTTACAGCACAATTCAAGTCTTTAGTGAGTTTATGGAGGGACAGAAGATTGTTAGAAAGCTTAGGGACATGAAACACATGATTTAGGTGGAGAGATGGGCTTAGGCGGATGTTACCAGATCCAACAATCGGGGTTTGAGACCCATTTGCAACGGTAATATGGCGTTTATCAGGTAAAGGTGAATAAGAAGAGAGATATGACATATATGGGGTCATGTGATCAGTTGCACCAGAGTCAATAATCCAGATATCTTTAGAACAAGAGGCATTTAAAGCTAAGAAACTAGAGTTCTTACCAGTCATGGTCAGAGAACTAGTGTTAGAGAACTTACTTAAGGAGTCCATAAAGAGAAACAAACCGTCTCGAGTTAAGAGAGGATTAAAGGGCTGCCAATGAGAAACACCAACAAAGATGACAACCAAACAATCAAGGGCCGCAAACAGCAAGAAACAGAGGTACGGCAATGAAGGCTGTCCTGAAAAACAGCAATGAAGGTTGTCCTGAAAAACAACAATGAAGGTGAAACCTGTCCGGATCTGCAACGGCGGTTGAGCGGTGCACGACGGCTGTAAAGTCACCGAGATCACTAGGATTTCAAGATAAAGGGAACCTTGACCAAGAAAAAAAGGGGCCGTAATAAGAACGGCTAGTGTTTTGAGCGCGGAAGCAGAGCCCCTAGAATCGGGTGCTCTGATACCATGTAGAATTATGGAATATTTTATATATCTTGTAAAGAATACATAAGAGGTATTTATAGACTATAAGTCTATCTAAATAATTATTTTTCCTATAAATGCTAATCTAGTCATAATGAGCTATACAAGACAGCAACTAATGAGCTATAATTATTCAAGATATTCTAATAATAATACTAATATTACAACAAAAACCTTTCACATTCTATACAAATCATATTTAGTCATTTCATATTTAAACTTCTTCTATACTCTAGACCTCACTTTAACAATTCTTCCGTCCGAACAACCAGTAGTACCACCTTTCTTCCGTCCAACCAGTGCCTTCCTTCCTACTCTTCTGCAATCCACTATTCCAAGCTGAAAATATTTTTTTTCAAAAAAAAAAATTTATAAAAAATATTATTCGTGGATATTGATAAATATCCGCGGATACCTTAAAATCTACGGATTATCCGTTTAACAGATACCCACACAGATATGGGACGATACGTATATCATATTTATCTAACGGACAAGACACAAATATCATCTATCCGTCCCATGGGGACTATTTACATCCCTACACCTAACTACAAAAGCTTTTAGAAGAGCTTCCTTTCCCCTACTAGATAAATAATAAAATAGAAAGTGGAAAACAAGAAACTACTGCAATTTACATTTTAAGGGCCCTTGCTGTGTTGTCTGTACTCTGTATATATGTCAAGATCGTCCTTTAAAAAACCAAAACCCAATGGCCATTGACAAAGCATAAGTGTACGAGTCACACATCGAATAATATATGGTCTAAACATGTACTTATAAGTGGGGATAATTCTCATCCTACAAGTCAGTTTTGTAGGGTTGAGTTAGGCCCAACCATATTTCTTAACATGGTATCAGAGTCTGGTTCCGATCCAAGGACTCGTAGGTAATAGACCCACAAAAAATCAAGTTATCTTATTATTATAACTGAGTTTATCTTCTACTTTCTCCGTTATTTCATCCATGGAAAACACTTTAAAATCAGGTTATCTGTCAAAAACACTTTATCGTTATTTCATCCATGGAAAACTCCATCATCATACGTGTGTGTGTGTCCAGCTCGTCAACCAATCGGATCTTCAAACGGATTTCCTAGTTTTAGAAATTGCTTTTTAATTAATTTTGAGTTCAACCATACAGAGTTATAATCTGCATATACGACTACAACCAACGAAATCAACGCAGCTCATTTTGAAATCTTATGTAATTGCACGAACGAGGATCTTAACAACATCTTGCACATGTTATATTCCGTGTCACCTCACATATTAGATGAGATTCTACTAGATATTGAACATGTACTTATAAATGGGGGCAATCCTCTGTAGAGATGAGTTAGGCTCAACCACATTTATGAACATGGTATGAAGAGCCTCGTTTAAGATTTGGTAGGCCACCAGCTATCAGGCTTCCACTATCAGATCACCCACCATTTATTTCCACCTTCTAGATGTTCAGTCCTAGACGTGAGGGAATGTGTTAAGAGTCCCACTTTGGACGATATAAAGCATGAACATGTGTTTATAAGCGGTGGCAATCTTTACCCTACAAATCGGTTTTGTAGGGTTGAATTAGGTCCAACCATATTTCTTAACAATAAACAATAAGAAAACCAAGAAAAACATATTGTACAAATAAACTGACAAGGCACATACTGGCGTATAAATGGATATAAATGGAGAGACGAGAAATTATTTTCAATAACATAAATAACAACTAATTTCCAGAAATATTACCTTAAAGGAATTTAGAACCTCAAAAGCTAGCTCGCGATTGGATTCATCGCTATCTTTGTCTTGTCCAGCTTCAGTGACAATGTCCTAGGAGTGGAAAGAATCATACGTAAGTCGAGAACATCGGTTTAACTGTCTTTAAAAATTGGGGTTTTTAAAAATTGGGGCCTAAATTTTAAGACCTCGTAAACTAAAGGCCCCCTAAATTAAAGTACGGCCCATAATCCCAACTTTTTTCACTCGAAATTTTTTTATTCCAAATTTTTTAAGTTTTTTTAATTTTAAAAAGGGTTAAATATGTTTGTGATCCTCCTAAATATCTCAATTTTTTTTGTTTTAGTCCCTCAAAATATTTCCTTCAAAAAATGGTCCTCCTATAATTTTTCATCCACGCTTTTGGTCCTTCAAAGAATGGTCCTCGTATAATTACTTGACGATAATTTTAGCGACGGTTTTAGCATTAGGGACCAAAGTGTGGATGGAAAATTTGAAGAAAACCATTCTATGAAGAAAATATTTTGAGGGACTAAAAACTAAATTGAGATATTTAGGAGGACTACAAACATATTTAACCTTTTTAATAATTGTTTTTTCAAGATAGTTTTCTTCGTTTTTAAAAAAGAAAACAAAATTATTTTCAAAAACTAAAGTAGTTCTAAACAATTTTTTCAGAAAATAAGGCCTTAAGGCCCCCCTAAAAATAAGGGATCAAGAAATACCCATTCAATATGGGTCTAAAAATAAAGGGTCGAATGGGGGGCTTAATTAATGGAGCTTTGTTATGTAGGACTTTTTTGACACCTATACAATCAACTGGTATATAAATTAATGCAAACCATCACAAGGCAAATAACATCACCTCACAATTTAACTTATCTGCAAGAACTAACCATACCATAAAAACTGCCCGGTATCCAGGAAATTCAATCCTTGAGCTAGAAGACCGAAACATAATAGACCGATCAGCATCTCCAATATCAAGTTGTATCTGGAATCACAAATATATTAGGAAACATATTTGGTCAAGATAATAAATATAATTTGTGTTCATAAAGTAATACGCACAACATAACATTGGGCGTGAGGAGATGAGCTAAGAGTCGTGCATTGGATGAGAGATGGCCTAAACATACTTCAAACATTCTATACTTTATTTAATATATATTTAGTATTCTAACCTTTTCAAAAATAGCTGGTTTCATCTGACATGAAACTGTTCTTGACCAAATAAGTGTGTATAGCTTCAAGGATTCTTCATCTAACACCCCGGCCAGCATTGCTGACAAGTCATCCAGAAGTAACATTGTTAGCTGTGGCCCTTGACTCATCAATGAAGAAATTTATTTTATGAAAGAACATATTACATGGTAACTTGCATATGTCAGTTGGTCTAATAGCCTCATGGGCTTCTTGTGCATTTTTCACCTTTTTAGAATACTTTGGTGGACTTTCTGCAACAAAATTTTGTCCATACCTGTAAATTTAAACCCACATAAGATAAACCAAAACTTGCTTAAACCACAAAACAAACATTCAAATAGACAAAACCCTCTTCGTTCGTCGCCTCCCTCCCACAATGTCACAGTTTCTTTTTTCTCCTAATAGACAAAACCCTAATTTACAGGGACTAAAAGTAAAAGAGTATTTCTGAACTTAGTGGAATTTTGGTGGGAACATTTTCATGGCCACGTTTGTAATTTATTATACAAAAGAACATATAAATTCATTTCCACATCAGCAACATTAGACATCTCAGTACTTTTTTAACAGACTTCAAACGAAATTGGTAGGGGGAAAGAAATAATAAATTCCTTAAACATAGATAACAGAACCACACTTTCTTAGACATAGATAACAGAACCACACTTTTCTCTTCTTGTGTTTTCTTCCTTCTTCCTTTTCTTTCTTACTGCCCGGATTACACCAAGTTGTGGCAGGAAAATGCCGAAGATCTGACTGCAGCAGTTGAGACAGATCTTGGGGCAATTTGTGACTCTGATGTCCGCTCCTGCAAAACTCAGCTTACCAGACTATTGTGTCGCAACAGAACTCACCACTGGACCACAAACGCACAATTGCACAGGACAACCCCACTGCAGTCGTAGTTCATTGGTGATTGTCAACAAGGGGAGTGCAAGTTTTGCAGTTAAGCCATACTTCCAATATTAGACAAAACATGGCTCGCGCGTTGGTTTGCAAAATGTAATTTTTTACGCAGAAAACATATGAGAAATCTGTATAAGCAAAATAGCTTCTAGCATGGTGCATACTAATAAACTGATTATATATTCAGTAGTATTTAAACTCCGACCGCAAGCATAAGCAGAAATAAGTACGGAGATGCACACATTACCTTTCAATGATCAGGGAGCGAATATTGGCAACAGCTTCATCAGAAATCTAAGAAAGAAAACTCCAAGTGTTAAAAATAGAAAGATCAACCACAAACAAAATTATATAGAAAGACACTCAAAATAAATATAAATGCCAACCACATGTGCGAAACCACTTGTAAAAATCAAAATTGCAATCTCATGTGGAAAATAACAGGAGATTAGTGGACAAATTTAAGGCCAAGATGCATGACATAGTTGTGACAAAAAAACAATGCTAAATCCGGTAAAAATTTATACAATATAAGGAGGAGGATATATTTAGAAATGACATGGTCTGCTGCACAAAGACTGGATCACAACATTTCATCATATTCATGTAACCAAAGTGATACCTACATGGAGCCCATCAGTTCTGATGTATGTTATCAAACCCACTGATATACCATTAGGTAGTTCAACTCCCTCGTAGAGTTTCTGAGATAGCTGCATTCATAATTCAATAGAAATTAATGATGAAATTTCTAGAAAATCTAAAATGTAAATATAATTATTAAAACAATTATAATTCCACAGGTAAAACAGATATTGTTCGTTACAGCCATGGTTATGTCAAGTAGGGAAATATGATAGGATGAAATTAAAATCAGTACCATCATTGTTTGACTAGCTGAGAAATTCAATTTGTTTGCAGCATCTTGCTGAAGTGTTGATGTTCTATAAGGTGTAGGAGGACTTTTTGAAAATTTGTCTCTTTTCATGCTAATAACCCGAAACTCTGTATTGTTTATTTTGCTTTCGATATCCCTTGCCTCCCCACCAGAAGTAATCGAAAATTGATTCAACTTCTTTGAATCAAAATGGCTCAGGTGAGCAAGAAATGTTAAGTCCTTGTTTAATCTACGCTCTTTCATATTAAACTTGGCCTCCATAGTCCAATACTCCTTGGGTTTAAATTGATCAATTTCCATTTCTCTATCACATACAAGAGAAAGTGCAGCAGATTGAACTCTTCCTGCTGATTTACAACCTGGTAACTTCTTCCATAGTAATGGTGAAATATTAAACCCGATCAAATAATCAAGGGCCCTCCGTGCAAGGTAAGCATGAACCAAATTCACATCAATCTCTCGTGGAGCTTGCAAAGCAGTTTTTATAGCTTGCTCGGTTATTTCATGAAAGACCACTCTAGCCAGGAAAATATTATCATGCAGAGCTCCCTGTTGTTGTAACATCTCAATTACGTGCCAAGCAATTGCCTCTCCTTCACGATCCGGATCTGATGCAAGGATAAGATTTTCTGCTCTGTGAAACAACATAAAATGAATTAAGCTAATGTATAGGTGGTCAGACACTTGTGTATCGAGCATGGAAGTGAAACAATCCATTGCAATTAGTTGTAATTAATATGCTTCACTAGAATAACATAACAGCATACTGAACAGCAACCATTACTAGTGAACCCACAGAATTATCTTAATCTACCCAACCAATGCAGGAAAACTATGGTAAGTGGATGCGAGAATATACCCGTTCAATGCAATATTGATGCTCGTCAGGTGACCCGATGCAGATGGTGGAACTTCCCACACCATACTAAAATCATCATCGGGTCGCACAGATCCAGACCTCGAAGCCAAGTCTCTAACATGACCATAGCTTGGCAAGACTACATACATATCACCAAGGTATCTCTGAATAACTTTTGCCTTCGTGACAGACTCCACAACCACGACAGACTTTCCCCCAGGTGGATACAGTGGTTTTTCCGTAAATTTCCCAAGCGGCTTGTCCAAATCAACCTGGCTGGGGATTACTTCCTTCTTCTTCGACCTTTTAGAAGCAGAATCATCCTGTACATCTTTTGAAGTGCTACCGGACGAACTCTCCTAAACAAACCCGTGTTAGCATCAATGGTTAAAACAGCACCAAGCACTAAAGCAACGTTACAAATTGTGAACCAGATTAAAAAAGCTTATTTTCTCTGGAACAGAGGGTCAAGACCAACAAAATTTCCAGGCCTGCGGTCGCAACATCGACCACAATACTAAGGCTATGTTTGGATCGACAAATGGGATGGAATGAAATCAAATGAAATAGAAACATTAAAAAGATACCATATTTGAATTCTTTATAATAGGATAGGATGGAACGAACCTCATCTCATTCCATCCAACCCCTCGTTTTTTCTACCCCTCTAGTATGGGAAAAAAATAAATTGAGCATCTATTGTTCTCCATTCGATCATTAAAATTTTCGAACAATAAAAATACAAGTTTATTAGATAAATTTTTTCCAAAATTTTTAATCACTGCAACAGCAATGGAGCCTCGATATTTTTTCCAATTTCAATGATTGTATAATAACTAGAACAACTAAGCAACCACAATTTAAAACCTAATGCTAGTAATACATATCATTTTCTAATGTCTTGCGCAAGTCGGTGACTTGTCTAACCCTGACAAATGCGCATTCAATCACTTTTTTTTTCTTAAATTATTATAGTGTCTAGTAATCACTAACTAATTAACTAATTACGCGTGCATCTATGTGTCAGTGCCGTGTGTTTGTGCCGTGTGTTTGTGCCAATTCTCCACAATCAATTACTAACCTTTAAAATAGTCTTCTTCCCTTTGGAAGATGCCTTTCTAGAAACCTTTTCAGCAACCACTTTTGACGAATCGATAGCAGCAGAAGTCTTAACATCCTTCTTCTTACTCTGCACCGGCTTCTTCTTCTTCTTAGCTGCATTAATTTTGAAATCCTGTTTATCACTCTTAGACTCTTGACTCAAACCAGTTTTCCCTAAATCCACATTGTTAACTTCTTTCGCAACAGGTTTCTTAGAACTCACACCCTTATCCTTATCCTTACCACGAACCGCAACAGCTTTTAGAATTATCTTCCGTTTACTCTTCTCCGGCGCCACAGACGATAACGGCAAACTCCTTCCAACGCCATTCGCCGGAAACTCAAAATTGAAACCACTATCGTTTGACAAATCGATAGCAGCAGAAGCCTTAACATCTTTCTTCTTACTCTGCACCGGCTTCTTCTTCTTAGCAGCATTAATTTTGGAATCCTGCTTATCACTCTTAGACTCCTGACTCAAACGAGTTTTTCCTAAATCCACGTTCTTAACTTCTTTAGTAGCAGGTTTCTTAGAACTCACAACCTTATCCTTATCCTTACCACGAACCGCAACAGCTTTTACAATTATCTTCCATTTACTCTTCTCCGGCGCCACAGACGAGAACTGTAAACTCCTTCCAATGCCATTCGCCGGAGACTGAAAACTGAAACCACTAACAGGCGTAACGGATTTCAAATTAGTGAAATTAGAGACACCAAATGAATGAAATGGAAAGCGGTTACGGCGTTGGACGGTGTAGTTGGTTAAATTCACTTGCGGCGGGACTAGCGGATAGTGAAACGACCGGAGCTGAAACTGCGAGAGAGATTAAAACGTGATTATGTTAATGATGAAGGAGTAAATGTGAGAAAATGAAAATTGAGTAAAGAGAGAGAGAGAGAGAATTAGAGTGAACCATAAGGTGGCGAAGAGAGGGAGAAGGAGTGGTGGTGGTGGTGGAGGAGAAGAAGCTTCGTTGGAATTGAATCATTATCTTGAGAGATTCTTCATTTCAATTTCAATTCTGAGTTTGAAGCATTTTGGTGCGAAAGAGGGTTTAAGCACTGCCGGTAAATCATGTTGATTAGGATAGGGGGATGTAATGTAACAGTGAAACGGAAGTGGGTTGGGCTACTTGTGAAACCAATTGCTTTTCGCACTTGTGTTGATAATGAAAATTTTACTCTAACTGAAATTTCGGTAGTTTCATTTTTAGGGTTCTTTTTATGATCGAGATTTTAACGATAGTTTTGTGTGGTTGTGATTGCACTGACAATTTGTGTTGTCTAGAATAGATTCATAGTTGTATAAATAGGGGTCATCTCTTTTGTTGATAAACACATCTCAAAAAATGTTTCTTCCTCAATTTTTGATAAAGGCAGAAGTTTACTTCAACGAAGTTTCTACTCCTGTAGAGTTCAAGCTTTCTGATGACATCACCTCTTTTACCTGCCTAACATCGAGGTTGAATGAATTGTTGTCTGATGGCGATAAAAGAAAGATGAGAAAGATCGAATTTCGTGAAGATTGGATCGATACAAACGGGAGGATGATATACAATCTTGTTGAGTTGAAGACTGATGAAGATGTGAAGGAAATTTGGAGATCATTTCGCCGTAGGATAACAAATGGGTTGGTCGAGTTAGATGCGAAGCTATCAAAATTTGTTGACGACATAATAGAGATGTTGAAACGTCATGGAGCGTCTGGTAGTGTTTAGCTTTTTAATCATATTGTAATATTAAGTGTTTTTTGTTTAAATTATGAAAATCATTGTCAGATGTTAGTTAACGTTCACACTGCAATTTAAGGAATATCTGATATTAATTAATAAAGTGTTATGATAAAGATGTTTGAATAATATACAAATAATACAAAAGATATCTAAATAGACCCCCACGGGCTATGTGTGCAGCTCGAGCTAATCCAGTATAAATGTCACTATTGATTGTGGTAGAGCGACAAGTGAATGTTTAAGATTGAAAGAATTCCCGAGGGTTGTCGTATTCATAGGGATCAATGGAGGGAAAGAGTGTCATTCACGTCACTATATTTCTAAGCTTGTTCAACAACACAAAAATAAAAGCAGAAAACAAAAATACATGAAGCTTAAATAAATAAACAGAGCCTTATTGGGGTTGGGATCTCATCAATAGATAACACGTGCATTCTTCTGATCATTTTATATAGAAATCATTTGTTCGTCTAATACAATCACGTATCACTCACGACATACATATCCTCTCAATCCTCGCATGATGTGAGTGTTTTTGTACCCATTGATAATCACTCGTGCGTATTACCAATCAATACAAAATATTTAAACCTTACGTGAATGTTAAACCTAAATTTATCTCTGGTGTCTCAATCTAACAAATATTACTATAATATCTAGGGTTGTTTATGATGTAGTTCGGTCATAAAACTGAACTGAGTCGAACTGAACTATTATAAAAGGTTATTCAAACTGAACTGAATCGTTTCAATTTACAGAACCGAATTGAGTCAAAACTATTGGTTTTGTATAACGATTTGGACTTTCGAATTGTACAAAACTATTAAAAGATGATTTTTCTCAAGCCGAATTATTTCTTAAAGAACCGACCGTTATATTTATTTTTGATATTTTTTAACTAAACACTATTTTAAATATTTTTTTAGTTTTTTTTGTTGGTAAACATTTTTTATATATTATTTTACATGTTTTCTTTAATAAATTATTTTAGATTCATTATCTCTTGTTTCCGTAAGTAGTAGTAGAACTTTGCTGATTTTAGAATCGATTTTAATCCTCTTTGAATGTGTTATTCCACTGCACACTACAATTGTTGGATAAACTAATTAGGGATTCTTTGGATTTTTTTAAACCTATAGCAAAAATGCTTATCAAAATAAGCGCGGATGAATAAGATTGCATAAGCTCTTTGAATGTGTCATTTTTTAATCGCACTTTGAATTTGTCATTTTTAAATATATTATTTTACGATTTAAAAAAAAAAATCATTTCCATCTATTTGAAAAAAGAAAAATATTATTCTTACACAAATTTATACACTTCACTGTTCACCAATACGATGAACAATGAAATATCATAATAATATATATATTTTCTAAAAATATTATAAAAAAAATTAGTTTAATTTTATTTTTTTTAATAATTGAATATTTATTAACCAATTTCATTAATGTATTAACAAGTTTTTACATTACATTAACCGATTTTGATGACAGCTAAAAATTATTTTTAACACCTAACGTTTATTAACCAATTTTATTGTTGCATTAATCAAGTTTTTACATTGCATTAACCAAGTTTGTGACTGCTAAAAATTATTTTTAATGTCTGGACGTTTATTAACAAATTTCATTACTATATTAACCAAATTTTTCCACTGCATTAATCAACTTTGTTTCACTACTTTACAGGATACTATTCACGGGACATTGTTTACGAACACTATTCATGTATACTGTTCATAAAAATACTATTTTATTATAAAAATACTATTCACCATATAAATATGATAAATAGTGTAAATATTTGGTGTAGAAAAAAGTGTAGGAATAACATTGTTGTAAAGTTAATGACTTGCGTCATTATATTTTTACATAACAATATTTTATATTTTTTTAAGTATTTTTGTTCATATTTCAATTTTGTACACATTTCTCTGTGTTATACTCACTTGATCATCTTTATAATATAAATTAAATTTAAAAAAAAAAAAAACTATTCTCTAAAAAAGAGTACAAGTATTAAGGATTTAAAATCACCTAAGCACCTATTATTATTATCTAAAAAAACACATAAAAGACCCCCTCAAATCTTCATTGAATAAATACAAATGATAAAATACCATACATTTATCTCACATATAAACTTGTAAACTACAAAATGTTTATAATAAGTACATAAAATCATGGTGTCTGTGTAATTATATAACCAACATTCCAACAAAACTTAGATACAAAAATCACATCATCTTCAAAACAAGAACTATATAAAATCCTCAAGTTTTCTTGTTAGGCTCAAACACAAACTTGATAACAGAATCTTTGATAGACAACAATTCAGGAAACTCATTTTTGAGCTTAGAACCATCCATTTCATTGTTGCTTCTTTGTGCAACAATTACCTTAGCTTGTTCCTTCAAATCAAAATTCTTCCATTTAAATGAAGGATCAATGTAATCCCTATACAATTCTAGTATCTCATTGTGACTTATAACTCCTGGATTTGTGAAATTCCATATCCCTTTTAGGTTTCTCTTTGCCATCTCTATTGATATTGGTAAGAGCTCATCTAGCACTGTCATGCTGTTAGGTATGTTTACAACTTTGTTGTAACGGCTGATCTTTGTTATGAAGTTTCTTGGATTGCTTAGATCTGATGATATTGGCATTCTAACTCTTAATGTACATACATTGTCATATTCTTTTAAAAGCTCCTCCACCTGCATGTTTCAAAATAGTGTTACAAAGCTCTGATACTCATACATCAGACATGACAATTATACATGGACATCGTAAAAGAAAAATAGAATAATTGAATGGATGTTTTTCTTGTGTAAGATATCAGACATGTCTTCGATCAGAAGTGTCAGTGCTATATGACTTGACATGATGATGTTACATGAAAATTTGACTTAAAAATTAGAGGTGACAAAACAGGTCTGATCCGTCAGATATGCCTATTTTATCCGTATTTTTTCAGATTTGACAAAGATTTTAAGCTGGCACCATCTAATATGTCTGTCCCGAATCATCCCGTTTTCTCAAGTTTTTGTGAACGCAGACATTAACAATTTTATTTTGCAATTTTTAGTTTTTTGAAGTGCAAGATCCACATGCCCGTCCCACCCTCATTTATTTTGTGGGATGAGTAAAAATTTTAAGCCCGACACCCTCAACTATTTATATCCTCATTTTTCGGACTTTTGCAGGGCGTTTTCTATCCTTAGTATCGGATACCAGACATGTCTTCGATCAGAAATGTAAATGATAATGACTTAACACAACACAATAAAAGCTGCTATAAAGAAGTTGTAACTTGAAATAAAGAGACATTACCATGGCTTTGGTTTTTGAATAAAAGGAACCAAGAAAATTTGGTGTATCCTCCTCCTTGAATCCAATACCTGATCCAAGAGGATGTTCTTTATCATACTCAAATATGCAACCAGTTGCAAAATTCATCACATACAAACCACTCTCTTTACAAACATCAGCCAAAGTTAATGTCCCTACAACATTAGTCCTTATAGTTTCAACTTTATGTGATTCACACCAATCCACATTAGGCCTCCCAGTCACACCAGCTGCATTCAAAACATGTGTTGGCCTAACCCTCTTCACATCCTCCAAAATTGATCTCCTATCTTGCAATCTTCCTCTCCCATACTCCCAACAAATCCTCTCCTCATCACAAATCTTCCCTAACAATCCACCAATCCAACCTGTCTTACCATATATCAAAAACTTCATTCCCGAATCTCTTCGGCCGATTTCCGTAAACGACCTCAGAAGCCTCGAGTATCCGTATTGAAATGACCATTGAGCTTCGTCGGATAGGTTGATCGCCGAGAAACGCGGATGCGGATTCAAAGCAGTCGATACATCGCCCCACCAATCCGGATTATTCTTGTACCAATCAATTGTCATCTTAAGTCCTTCCTCCCAAGTAGTTTTCTCCTCCCAACCAAGCTTCTTAAGCTTTTCATCATCCAAAAAATATCTCTTATCATTGAAAGGCCTATCTTGAACAAACTGAATCACTTTTTTAGAATCCAATTTAAACAACTTGCAAATTTCTTCAGCTACATCCAACACACTTCTTTCTTTCTTAGTTCCAATATTATAAACTTGACCTATCACTCCTTTATGAAGTATAACATCAAATGCTTCTGCTACATCACCACAATGAAGATAGCTTCTCACATTCGATCCATCGCCATGAATCGGTAACTTTTCGCCTTTCATCGCAAGCAAAATGAATTTAGGAACAAGCTTTTCAGGATACTGGTTAGGACCATAAACATTATTCCCTCTAGAAGTTATAATAGGAAGATCATAGGATCTATGATAAGCCATAACCAACATTTCAGCACCAGCTTTTGTTGCAGAATAAGGATTCGTCGGTAAAAGTTGAGACGTCTCTTGGTTTCCGATATCCGAATCTAAATCGGTTTCACCGTAAACCTCATCAGTACTAACATGAATGAACCTCTTAACGCACTTGGCAGCCCTACAAGCTTCAAGAAGAACATGTGTTCCATATATGTTATTATAAGTGAATTCCATAGAGTTTCCAAATGAATTATCAACATGAGTCTGTGCTGCAAAATGCATGATAGTGTCTATTTCCTCTTCTACCAATATATGCTTCACAATATCAGCAGAAGCTATATCAGCTTTGATGAATTTGAACTTTGGTGATGAAGTACATGGTTGAAGATTCTTGAAAGTTGAGCAATAATCTAGCTTATCAAGAGCTATAATATTGTAGCTAGGATATCTGTTGATTAGCCTAGTGGTTACATGGGAGGCTATGAAACCAGCAGCACCAGTTATGAGAATGTTCTTTGGTTCATACATTTCTGTCTTCTTATTTTGTTTCTTTAACTTTCTTTCAACAAAAGAAACAATGATTTTACTTTACATGAATTTTTTGTGGTGTGTTCATGTGGAATGATGAGAAAAGAAGAGAGAGAAATGAGTAAAATTTGTTTGAGATTAACTAGGGGCTATAAGTTACAAACGTGGACAATGATCCGAGAAATGTTTTCAAAGCTTAATTTAGTTTTTACTATACCTTATTATTACCTATCACATGTTTATTCAATGATTATGAACCTTAGATTTAGAGTTTTGGAAACAATGTGTTTTATAGATTTTTTTTTTTTTTGGTTTAAAGACCCTTGTTTTAAATAAGAATGAAGTCAATAACTAGAATTATATATCTTTCTCAAATTCTTTAGAAAAATAAATTATATTTTATCTTTTAAGATTTAGCACACAAACACTATCAACTTGAATTAATTGTACTTCGAAAAAGTTTTGAAAAGATGGTTTATGAATGATGGTCAACTCAATGGTTCAGAAGAAATTTAGAGTTTTTTGACCTAATTGTAGTTCGAAAAAGTTTTGAAAAGATGGTTTATGAATGATGGTCAACTCAATGGTTCAGAAGAAATTTAGAGTTTTTTGACCAGATGCTTACCTCTTATATAAAGGACTAATTTGTAGACTAGATACATTAATTATTCAACAAATCTAAACGGATATAGTATTAAATTAGTTATTGAAATAGATGTTGCTATATGTTTTTATCATTGAACATAAGTATGTCTTACAAGATGATATGTTCAAATAACTGTGGTAAAGATGATTAGGTTTTGCTATAATTATTGATAGGTCTAGTAAGTTGTGGTAAGTGGTGCGCTACTTCCGAAGCCAATTTATTTTCAACCTTACCAAAATAGAATATGTATTCAACTTATGATGGTGATCACAGTTTCATGAATCCATAACTGACTTGTAATATATTTAACCATTAGAAAAATATTCGTAAAAGACATCAATGAAGTGACCTTTTTATAAATTTAGCTTTGACTTATCCTCTAAAATGAAATGTTTCACCTTTGAAACTTAGATATACTTTGGCAGAACCATATTTGATGCAAGTAATCTGCTAGAAATATTTGATGCAGCATCAAACCGTTATTATAAATTTAAGAGGAAAAACTGATACATCCAACATACCAACATAGCAGAACCAAAAGAAACCACATCCCATGAAACAAGCATGTACTTTATAAAATATTTAGAAAATTGTAGCAAGAACTTAAAATAGACAGTTATCTGCAATGAAACTAAAGTATTCTGCAAAGAGACATCAATGAAGTCACTAATCCAAACAATAGCAGAAACTCGGTCATCGCCTGACAAAACAGACTTATATTGCAATCCATGCACCGCTTGATAAACAGAATCTCACTATTCTTCTCAACAATTGCAGTTACTGACTATAAAAATCAACTTCTGCTTCGGCGTCGATCCCTAATGCCATTTCTGCATATGTATTATTTTGAACCATCATTTGTCAGTACAAAATTAACATTAAATCAAATGCATACTAGACAGAAAGGTAATTAACAATCAAATGTTCCATGGAAAACAATGCCTGTTGAAATAGTGACACAAAGAACTAGGCTTAGAAGGAAATATTTAAGGGTGAGCATAACTGACCCATTAGCATATGGAACCTCCTCACGGGCACGGTAAGGAGGTGGTGACCTGCTGTAGCTGCGTCCACGAGGTGACACACTGCGGCGCCTGGGAGATCGCCCACGAGGACTGAAACTCCTGGGGCATATAAAAGAAAGACAAGTTAAGCAAATGATTATAATTTTTATCTCGGAGTAATAAAAAAACTCCCAAGCCAACCATTGGACAAAGGATGGATATTGCATCTAATCACAGAGATGAGCATAATTCTGAGGTATAACAATTTCTATCATGATCATTAAGGAAAATACCATAGTAAACATAAATGCCAAAATAATTGCACATGTATTCAAAGAAATTGTATAAATCAATCTAACCTTCGCCCATAACTTGGACTCCTGCGAAATCGAGGTGGACTACGGCTACGGCGTCTTGTTGAACCACCACGATTGCGACATTCACGGGCAAAATGGCCAGGCTCACCACACTCATAACACTTCAGGTCAGAACCACCTCCACCGCCGCCACCTCCGCGACCACGGCCACCACCGCCGCCACCGCCACCACCACCAGTTCTAGAATTGTGAGAAAGCTCAACCCTCCAACCGCTCTTACCTGTTCCACAAATGAAAATTCCAAGTAAAGATAAAGTAATAACGGAAAAAAGAATATGATCCATGGGGCTAAATTTATGAGAACGAAAACAGAAACCATGTTTAACACTTCTGATGTTTTCTATTTTGATAAAGATACTTTGATGTTTAAACCTTGAAAAAGGAACATCTAACAAAAAGTTTAACATATTGCTGTTAGCTTTAACAGGGACAAGTAATAAAAGCTAAATATTGGTTGTACACCAATTCATAACCCTGCAAACATACTTGTCTTTAAGCTGATCAACTCAGCAATAAAAAAGTCAGAAACATTAAACGAGAAAGAGAAAAGCTTGGATTACATGATCATTAAAATTTTAGTTGGAAGGGTGCTATCAGTAGTTCAAATAAATTCATAAACATGTTCATTTAAAAAATGCCCAGACCATATTTCAATAAGAGTTCGTTACATGGTTCAAACAAGATCACAAGGCTACATCAACAACAAAGTTTTCCAAATTTCAGAAAATTTAACAGCAGCATGTGAACACAGTAGCAATATTATATATCCATCATTATGAACAAGTTCTTCATTCAGTAAAGACAATATTGTTTTACCATAATATTCATAGAAGTTATTTAACCACTGATCGACGATAACTTATCGGAGCACAAATTGCTCAGGGGGACATATATACAGAACACATGCAGCACTCAGATGGGCGACAGATTAATTGCAGTAGTACACATCTCAAAAAACAAAGCCATTATGCAAGAGAAGTGCCGCTTGCGAGATAACACCCCAAAGTAGTGCAAATCCTTAGTTCACATAGTAAATTCTCTTTACATGAAGTCAAAGTGTACTAATCAGCAGACTCTGAAGAAGACTAACGAAAAAACCACTACTGCAGAGCCGCTTGCTTAAGAGATTTACAAGGCAGAAGTAGAAGAAGACTTAAATATGTAGAGTTGAGGAAAACCCTTGAAAATATCGACCGGAAAAGGGGGGAAAAACAATAACACATTAGCAGCTTAGAATAGTCTCATAATAATATATATGCCATTTTAATACATTTTAATAATCCTTCTACACATACCATCTAATTCCCTAATAGCATCCTGTGCATCTCTGCGGTCATCGAAGTCAATAAAAGCATAGCCAGGTGGTCTTCTAGCAACCCAGACACTGCAAGCACATGATCCATGAAAAAATTAAATTCATTTTCCCAAATAACCTTAAGTAGCAAAAATACACATTCTAAGCAAATCTGGGAAATTGAAGACTCCAAAACAAGATTAATCATAGTAAACTGAATCACATATGTGTTAAATTTAATCCATGAAAATTAATCAGCACAATTTCTCTCACTCACTATCACACTTCTAAGCAAATCTGGGAAATTGAAGACTCCAAAACAAGATTAATCATAGTAAACTAAATCACATACGTGTTAAATTTAATCAATGAAAATTAAAATACACAATTTCTCTCACTCACTAACACACTTCATAATACTCCCAGTAATCAACATTAGTTGAATTGATACAATTGAATTTTCAATATCAAAATTCAGAAACAAAAAAAATTAAGAAACAAAAAAATCCACTGAATTAAAATTAAGAAACAAAAAAATCCACTGAATTAAAAGCACAAGAGTATATTTTCATTATTTTCCTCTATATCAAATTTCTCTTTTTTTCTCCTTAATTTCCAAGTTCTAAACTTAAAAAAATAATAATAATAATTTTTTGAAGACAAAACATAAGGGCAAAAAAAAAAAACATTTTTCTTCAAATCAAACAAGCCCTATAAACCCTAAAGAAATATGAAAACAAAATTGAATCTTCAAATAATCAATACTTCTTCAATTACCTTCGAATAACACCAAAAACACGGAATTCATCTTCAAGGTCCCTCTCCGTGACTCTCGAATCCAGATTACCCACATACACACGAGACATCGTTTTGTTCTTGATCAAAAACCTACGAATCACAAATTCAAGGACAAATTTGATTAATTTAACCAAAAAAGAGATGAAATTTACATAAGAAATTAAAATAAAATTGAGCATCGGCGAAAATTTACACGACGAAACAAAAGGGAACGCACGAAATCTTGAAAGGGAGAAACGTAAAATAGAGTGATTTGAGAAAAAAATGAATCAGAAAGTATGGAGGAAGAGATCTGAAACCTGAGGAAAAACCCTAGCAGCCTTCTGTTGTGTGTTCTGTTTTGAGTGATTTTGATGAGTTAGGGATTTTTATAAAGCCCTCTTCTTTGATAAGTTCACAAAATCCTTTGTTATATTATGGAGACACGTTCACCTTGTCCATTTTTGTCTTTACACAAAAAAAAAAAATCCAATAAAGTGATGGGTTGTGAATATTTTTTTATTTAAATAACTCAGTATTCATATTTTATTCTTAAAATTAGTGAGATACCGTGTTATTGTATGATTCCTGTCGGTATTCACATAATACATTGCGAAATATCATTTATCAATCCGACAATCTTTGTTTTAGACTCTAATTTTTTTACAGTGTAACCAATTTAATAGGTTAATAAATTTTTTACAACGTACTTCATCGTTGCAACAATAATATATTCTTGATAGAATTTTTCATTCCTACATAAGTAAATATATCAAACTTATTCCAATGTTTGAAAAGTAAAATTCAAATGATCACTCTACGGTTGGTATGTTTGTCATATATATGTTCACATCTACTCATAGATTATGTCACATCTACTTATTTCAATGTTTGAAAAGTAAAATTCAAATGATCACTCTACAGTTGGTATGTTTGTCATATATATATTCAAATCTACTCATAGATTATGTCTGGAATTCCAATAATTACTAAAAACTCAATTGAATTCAGATGAGTAAATTCTAAAACTACAACTCTGAATAAAATCATGTTTCCAAATCATCATTTATAAAGTTTGAATTCATTCTTCAATTGATTAATATGTATAGTTACAAATATATACAAATAATATGCACCAACTTTTAACTGCAGCAAGAGAAATGTTTAAAAAATGGAGATTAAAATGAATCATCTACAACATAGCCGAATTCACCAAGATTAAGAGTAATTTCTTGTGGAGAGGTGTGGATGGGAGAAAGAAAATTCATTGGATTAGTTGGAGGAATGTTTGTCTTACTTTTGAGAAAGGGGATTAGGCATCAAAAATATGGAAGATTTTAATTTAGCTCTCCTTAATAAATGGAGATGGACAATCTATCATAATCAAAACTCTCTTTGGTATGAAGTCTTGAGTGTTAGATACGGGGATATTGCTATTAAGGTTTTTTGTGGGGAAAACCTTAAAAAAGTTTCTCATTCAAGGTCTTTTTGGTGGATGGATATTATTTCTATTTGTAAGAAATACTATCACGATCCCTTTAAAGATTTGAGTAGCTTTAAGGTTGGAAGAGGTTTCAAAATTCCTTTTTGGGAAGCTAGATGGTTGGAGGGAGTTGTTTTGAAGGAGGAATACCCAAAATTGTTCGATGCTTCGAAGCTTAAAAGGGTCTCGATAGCGGCCATGGGAGGATGGAGCGATGGAGTTTGGGAATGGAATGATTTCGGGTTAGATGGCTTGCTTGGTTCCAACCCGGGAATTTTGGATGATTACAATTCTTTAAAGACGCGCATTAGAGACTTTGAATTATTTGACGACCTTGAAGATGGTATTTGTTGGGATCCCTCGTCCGAAAGAGGCTACTCGGTGGCTTCTTGTTTTACTTTGTATGCTAGTTATCGGATTCCGTACGGTCCTTTCAACAAAAGTGACGAAGCATTGAGTTTGATTTGGAATATGGAGGTTCCTTTCAAGATAAAGGTGTTTGGTTGGAGACTTCTTGTGAATAGACTTCCAATAAAGTATTTCTTGTCTCATAGAGGTATTATTTTTAACATAGAATCTTTAAAGTGTGTTTTTTGTGGGGTTGACGTGGAAAACATGCACCATTACTTTTTTGCTTTTAAAGTGGTAAAGTTGATATGGAGATAGCCAATTGGATTGGTAAAGTGGATGGTTCGAATGAAGAGTGTCGTTCGATTTTTATGGGATGGTTCGTTTTTTTGTCGTGTAAAAAAAGTTAGAAAAGGCAAATTGGGAGTGATTTAGCTAGCTATCGTTTGGAACCTTTGGTTGGTGAGGAATGGCATTTGTTTTGGTACGGAAAGGTTGAATATTAACAATACGGTTTAGGGTATAAAGTCTTTGATTTGGAAAGGGTCTTTCTTTGGAGAAATTACACACTCCAATTACAACTTTTACGAGTTTTGTAAAGACATGTTACTTTTCCTTTCGTAATTGTGAATTGGTTTGTAATCTCTTCTCTTTTCTTTTTGTCGGGTTAATCACGTTCTCTCGGTGTAAAAGGATTGGAGAACCATTTGTTATCCCTTTTATATTATCTTGATTACAAAAAAAAACGTTTACATATACCTCTGAACCCATATGAGTTAACAAAACTCAATTGAATCCGGATGAGTTCTTTTTAAAACTACAAATTTGAATAAAATCATTTTTCCAATTCAAATAACATTACTTTTAGATATTAGTCAATTTTTCTATACCTAAAATTTATAACAGCTTCCCGTCAAATATCAGTTTTAAAACCTTCTTATTCTATCACATTTACAATTTTTACAAACCTACAATATATATGGATCAGTTTTAAAACCTTCTTATTCTATCACATTTACAATTTTTACAAACCTACAATATATATGGCAACTCTCTGTCAAATTTCAGTTATAAATAAATATCTACATTCCATGGTATCTTAAAAATAAAAGTAAATTGATATGTTTAATAATATTAAATATGTTTGATTTTGTCTACCAAATCATCATTGATATAGTTACAAATATATACTAATAATATGCACCAAGTTTTAACTCTAGCAAGAGAAATATTTAAAAGATGGACATTAAAATGAAAAGTTTACAGTATAGTCTCTAATAGATTCGTTTAGATCTACCCGTGAATCAATATGAGTTAACAAAACTCAGTTGAATTCAAATTAGTTAATTTGAAAACTACAAATTTGAATAAAATCATTTTTTCAATTCAAATAACATTCTTGGTAGATATTTGTCGATTTTTCTATACCTAATATTTAAAACAGTTTCCCGTCAAATATCAATTTTAAATCTTTCTTTTTATATTATATTTATAATTTTTACAAACCTACCATATATATGTCAACTCCCCATCATCCACTCCATGGTATCTTGAAAATAAAATGTCTATCAAACTATCATTTTTAAAGTTTGAATTTATTCTTCAATTGGTTAATATTTATATAGTTACAAATATATACTAGATAATATGCACCAACATTTAACTCTAGCAAGATAAATATTTAAAATATGGACATCAAAATGAATGGTCTACAGTATAACCTCAAATAGATATGTTTACATCTACATGTGACATATGGACTTAGATCACCATATCGATCACACATAAAAAATTATACGCAGGAAAATGTTAAATAACAATGTTTAAACAAATTTAGACACATGAATATTGATCACACACCATGATCTGAAACACTATAAACACATAAGATAAGAACAAAATTGTAAAAGTTTATTACGTAAATGAATTGTTGAGCAATCAAAAGTTAACTCATTTAAGAAAATAGCTTTTCAAATTAGCCTTGTCCATTGGAATTCTATATTGCTTCCTTCTGACCATTAAGATGTACACAAATATGATATCGACAAACATTCAATTTTTTTCCAATGATTTAGTATCCTCATCAAATCGGTACAATTTATAAAATATTGTTTATAATTGACCAATAAAAACTATTTTTAAATACATGTTTAATATTATAGATAAATTAAATAAAAAAAACTATTATTTAAATTATTAAGTTAATAATATTAGAATTATATATATATATATATATATATATATATATATATATATATATATATATATATATATATATATATATATATATATATATATATATATATATATATATATATATATATATATATATATATATAATATTTGGATGAAAATTAGATTTCTTTTGATACTATTTAAAGAAATATAATTGAATAATTATTTTTTATTAATATTAATGACGATGGTAAAACGTATATTATTTAAATAAATGTAATAAACATATATTAATGAAAATGGTAAAAATTCTAAAAAGCATAATTTTTGGAAAAATAAATATTTATAACTATGCAATATATGGATAATGGATGATACATTAAGCAAATGTAATAGCTCCTTTTGTAAGTTCTAATTGTGGAAAAATCATGTTAGTTGTTCATTTTCTTAGTGAAGGATATATATTACTTTTAGTGTTTGATATTGTTCTGGACTGGGCCATGACGGCACGCACGGCACGGCCCAATACGCGTCGGGCATGGGCCCATACGTTCGGGCTGATGAACGTGTCGGGCAAAAGCCCTAGACATCCGAGTTGATGACACTCCACCTCGACATCCCACTACGTGTCGGGCAGAGACACGCGCGCACCACCAGCTGATCCTCCTTCACACGTCACCTGCCTATACTACGGGCATACGCGCTATGTCGGGCAGAAACCATGTCTGCCAGCTCATCTGCCACGTCACCCAACTGCCCTGCATTATCTCTTGAAGGATAGGGGCAGTTGGACCAGGGAGCAGACCTTTGGTCTAGGTCTTCACGCTTCTTACGCGTTCCTTGGCAGCTCCTCCTTGGGCCTAGCTAGATCAAGCCCATTAGGAGCCTTGGCCCAGCGCTGGGGGCTCAATATAAATACCCTTTCATAATAAAGGGTCAGGTATTCTAACTCACTCTAAAACAACCTTGATTTTCTGTACCTCTTCTGACTTAAGCATTGGAGCACTTTGCAGGTACACCCCCTCACTCATCTCATTCTTTGGCCCAGTCTTCAAATCCTTGGAAGGCCCTCCTGATCAGGTAAGATCAGTGGCGCCGTCTGTGGGAACTAGCTATCCCCATCTTCATCAACAGAGGATCAAAGCTCATTTATTCATGTCCTTCCAACATGGCCGGAGAACAACCTAGCGAGCGTAGTCGTCCCCTCGTCGACTACACTATGGACGACGACCCGCAGTCCCATGAAGCAGACGCTCGAGACGGTCGTCCAGCTACCCCGTCTCCAGAACCCCAAAATAACGGGGATGCCCCTCACGCTCAAAACCAAGGGGCCGAGGCATTTCATCCCATCCCCGTCCCCGTCGAAGGAGACGCCACCATGATTGCCATGGTGAACGCCCTCAACCAGGCCGGTTCTATGCTCTATCAGCAGCACGAGAGAATCATGGCCCTAGAAGCTGAACGACAGGAGATCCGACCCCAACAGGAGAGGAGGACACAACAACGTCCAGAGGCAACAAAGAAGCGAGGACGTCACTCCCCAGAACCTCACGTCAGCAGGGCACGCGCCCGCCGCGACAATGATCGATCAGGAACATCACCAAGGCGCGGGCGCAGCCCCGACAACAACGAACTCTCTCCACTGAGGAGCGAGGAGGAAGACTTGCATTGTCCCCTGTCACGGGCAATAATGGAAGCCCCGCTCCCCAAAGGCATGGAAAAACCACCCAATCTAGCTGTGTACGACGGGACTACCGATCCCGACGATCACGTCGACAACGTCAACGCGATGCTCGACTACTGCAATGACATCACCGACCACCTCAAATGCCGGTTGTTTTCAACAACCCTCAGGAAAGGGGCCATGGCCTGGTACAAAAGCTTGGCCCCCGAATCCATCACGTCTTGGAGAGTCATGAGATCCATGTTCACAAGGCACTTCACGGCTTCCCTTCGTCACCCCAAGACGGAGGCAACCCTCGAAGCCATAGTACAAAAGAAAAAAGAAACACTGCGCTCGTACATTGAGCAATTCAACCAGGAAGCTGTCGAGGTGGATACCACCGAACACATGAAGAAATACCTCCTCGAAAGAGGGCTCTTGCCCGGCAGTGAACTCAGCAGAGCCGTCGAGATCGAGCCTCCCCGCACCTTGAATGAACTTCTACACAAGGGCCAGGCCTATATCAGATACGAGGAGAAACAAGTAGCCCACAATGCTCGTAGCGGTCGTAGTGTTGGAGATACTGATCACCCCAAGCGCGAAGATCCAAATATCCCCCGTCGCAACGGAGACAAGCAAAGAGAAGAAAGACCCCGCGAGCTTCGAGAAGGAAGAGGCCCCGCAGGCCGATACAGCGAGTACACCTTGCTGACAGCTCCCCGAGAGCGCATCCTCGCGGAATGCATCAACTCTGAATTCAAACAGGGCAGAGTAAGGTTCCCAAAACCATCTGCACCAAAGCCTCACATCGATAAATCCAAGTACTGCAGGTTCCACAGGAGCCACGGGCATGTGACCGAAGACTTTGTCCACCTGAAAGATGCGATAGAGATTTTAATCCAGGAAGGGCACCTAAAACAGTATACAAGGAGGAACGAAACCCCCAAGCATGACGAGGCAGAGAAGAAGAGACCCCGGGAAGACACACCCCCCGACAACTCTCTTTATCAAGTGGCCCTCTGCGTGTCACGCCCAGAAGATTTCATCCTCCCCGAGCCACTGCCCGAAGGCAGAATCACTGCACTCATCCCCTGGGAAGATTTCCCGACCGCACTAGTTATATCAGGTGGAGGGATTAACGGTGAGGCCGCTGCCCTCTCGGTCAAACGCAAGTTCGACGAGCTCCTTCTGACTGCGCCCGAGGAAAAGGCGACGCTGACAAAATATCGGGGTAAATCCAACCCAATATCCTTCTTTTTGGAGGAGCTTCCGGGCGGATCCCCGAATTCGGGCATCCCACTATTGATCAAGGCCAAGATGGCCCAGTTCGACGTCAGGCGCATCCTGGTCGATCAGGGCAGCTCGGTGGATATCATGTACGTCCACCTCTTCAAGACTCTGAAATTAGACAAGACCAACCTAGCCCCCTACGTCGGATCCGACCTCTAGGGATTCAACGGAGCATCAACAAGGCCGTGGGGTTATGTTGAACTCCTCGTCACCTTCGGGGAGCAGGAAACGGCCAGGGAAATCAAAATCCAGTTCCTGGTCGTGGACTGTCCATCCCTTTACAATTGCATCTTCGGCCGCCCGACATTAGCCGAACTCACCGCGGTTCCATCCACCGTCCACCTGAAGATGAAGTACTACACCAAATTGGGCCGCGTAGTCACCATCCACGGTGACATCGAAGCTGCCCGACGGTGCTACGACGCCGCGGTAAAAGGAAAGGCCACGGTCAACACAAAGAGTAGCAACAAAAAACTCAGGACCGAGGATCCTCCCCCCCAGGGAGTTAACGCCATCGACCTCGACTGCCGCATTGGTCTCGACGAAACTGAAGAATGGAAGCCCGCCGAGGAACGATCTCCCGAACACCCGTTCCGACCGATCCCCGACGGAGAGTTCGAACTCATCCCTCTGGGGGACGATCCAGAAAGGACAGTAAAGATAGGCAAGGGATTGCCCGAGGGAACAAGGGAGAAGCTCGTAGCATGCCTCAAGGAGAACTCCGACCTCTTCGCCTGGAATGCAGCAGAAATGCCCGGCCTGGATCCTGAGATCGCGTGTCACCAGCTAGCTTTAGATCGGGCAGTCAAGCCCATAGCACAGCGTAGGCGCAAACAGTCTCCCGAGAAGGCAGAGGCTGCCGAGCGAGCTGTAAAAGACCTTTTAGAGGCAAATTTTATTTCTGAATCCCAGTACACAATTTGGCTCTCTAATGTAGTCCTCGTTAAGAAAAATAATGGAAAATGGCGTATGTGTGTTGATTATACCGATCTTAATAGGGCTTGCCCCAAAGATGCTTTCCCCCTCCCTAACATAGACATGCTCGTGGACAATTCTGCAGGTTTTAAACTCTTGTCCTTCATGGACGCATACAATGGATATAACCAAATCCCTATGTCGACCACGGACAAGAGACACACGACACTCATGACCCCGACGGGCAATTACTATTACAACGTGATGCCGTTCGGGCTCAAGAACGCCGATGCCACGTACCAACGCATGATGAACAAAGTCTTCAAGGAAGAAATAGGGGACATGCTCGAGGTATACATGGACGACATGATCGTCAAGTCACACGAGGAGGTTAGCCATGCTCGACACTTATCCAAAGTCTTCGAGCAGGCGAGGCAGTGCAAGATGAGGTTCAACCCTGAAAAATGCACGTTCGGAGTACGAGCAGGAAAATTCCTGGGTTTCTACCTCACCGAAAGGGGGATCGAAGCCAACCCCGACAAATGCCGGGCGTTCTCGGAATTCCCAACCCCGAGGACCAAAAAATCAATCCAGTCCCTTAATGGGGTGCTCACCTCACTCTCCCGTTTCATCGCCAAATCCGCCCAGCATGCGCTGCCATTTTTCAGGCTCCTTCGTAAAGAAGCCAGCTTCGACTGGACCAACGAATGCGAACAGGCATTACTTCATTTAAAGAGGGTTCTCTCTAAACCCCCGGTCTTATCACGACCATTAGAAAAGGAAACCCTATACCTATATTTGTCCGTAGCGACCGAGGCCATCAGCGCCGTCCTAATAAGAGAAACCGACGATGGACAGAAACCCATCTATTTTACGAGCAAGGCACTCCAAGGCCCCGAGCTCAGGTATCAGCAAATTGAAAAGGTCGCCCTGGCCCTCATAAATGCAGCAAGGAGACTACGTCATTACTTCCTCGCACACACGATAAAAGTAAGAACCGATCAGCCGATCAAACAGTTGCTTGGGCGGCCAGATATGGCCGGCAGAATGCTCAAATGGTCACTGGAACTCTCCGAATTCGACATACAATACGAAAATAGAAAGGCTCTGAAAGCCCAAGCACTGGCCGACTTCGTCGCGGAAATGACCCACTGCTCAACACCGGCAGATGGCGCACATAAGTGGACGATCTTCGTCGACGGCGCCTCCAGCACATCAGGTAGCGGAGTCGGGATCATCCTCGAAAATGAGGACAGGATCCTTATCGAGGTCTCGTTAGCACTAGCTTTCCCAACGTCGAACAACCAAGCCGAATACGAGGCTTTTATCGTCGGTCTGAGATTAGCCGAGGACCTAGGAGCAAAGGAAGTAAAAATATCAACAGACTCCCAGCTCGTGGCCTCACAAGTACGAGGAGAGTACCAAACCAAGAACGACAACCTTGTCGAATATTTGTCTCTTGTCAAAGAAAAACTCAAAAAATTCGAGAAATGGGAAGTACAACACGTACCACGTGAGCACAACACGCGGGCCGATATCCTCTCAAAACTAGCCAACACGAGGAAGAAGGGCGGAAACAAATCCGTAATCCAAGAGATCTTTCCTCGGCCTAGCATCGAAAAACTTCCTCCTCCATTCGAGGTCAATGCGGTCGGGGATGCTCATTGTTGGATGACACCTATCTATAATTACCTAACAAATGACGAACTCCCCGTCGACCCAAAAGAGGCGGCCACCACCAAACGACGGGCATGCTCGTACGTACTCCTCGAAGAGAAACTCTACCGTAGGGGGTTCTCCATCCCATTACTTAAGTGTGTCGAGGAAGAGAAAGTTCCCGACATACTTGGAGAAATACACCGGGGAATAAACGCTCAGTACCTCGGCGGGCGATCACTCGCGCGAAAAGCCCTTCGAGCAGGCTACTACTGGCCGACCATGCAACACGACTCAAAGGAGCACGTAAAAAATGCGATAAATGCCAGTGACACGCCGACATGCACCTCGCACCCCCGAACGATCTAAAATCACTGTCTTCCCCGTGGCCCTTCGCATGGTGGGGCATGAACATCCTCGGACCTTTCGTCACCGGATCGTACCAGAATAAATACCTCATCGTCGGGGTGGATTATTTTACGAAATGGATTGAAGCAGAGGCGTTAGCTAAAATAACCGCACAGAACATTCTCTGATTCTTTAAACGCAACATCCTCGCTCGGTTCGGCGTACCCCAGGCCTTCATCACGGACAATGGAACACAATTCACGGACGAAGGATTCCAAGACTTCGTCGCCAGCCTAGGTACTAAGCAGCATTTCACATCTGTCGAACATCCGCAGACGAACGGGCAAGCGGAGGCGGCCAACAGGGTAATCTTACGTGGCCTTAAACGCAGGCTCGGCGAGGCGAAGAGGGCATGGGTCGAGGAGCTACATAGCGTCCTTTGGGCTTACCGCACGACACCACACTCCACCACTGGGGAAACCCCATTCCGACTAACTTACGGCACCGAAGCAGTCATCCCGGTGGAAATACGGAAACCGACGAGACGCGTAAAGGAACCCCTAGACGAGGAAATGAACGACGAGGCTCTTAGAGCCGAGCTCGACCTAGTCGACGAGATCCGTTCCGAAGCAGGCCTCAGAGAAATGTCCCTCAAACAAAAAATAGCATTACGCCACGACGCGAAGGTCATAAGAAGAGAGTTCCAGGTGGGCACCATGGTCCTCAAAAGAAACCAGAAAAACCCAAAAGAGGGTAAACTGGCCGCCAACTGGGAAGGCCCCTACCGCGTCCGCAACAAGACGAGCAACGGGGCCTATTACCTAGAAAACCTACAAGGGGAAGAACTCGCTCGACCATGGAACGCAGAGAAACTTAGACAATACTACAGCTAAATAGATCACGGGGAGACGTGGGAGGTACGACCACGCTCTTCGTCTCCAAAACGACAAAGAGGAAACGCAAAACCCGGGGACAAACCGACCCCTCCAGCAAACACAACCCTCCCCGACGATTGGGATCTCGATCGAGCACCAATGTCGAAGTACCACAACAGGCAGGGCGCCCAGCTCGCGATGGGAAAGCCCAAGCCTCGAAGCCGGAGTCCCGAACAACGAACTTGATCTTCGATCCAAACGGGCACGACGCCCGACACTTCATCGGTTCCCTAAACCGAGGAGACTAACCAGGTCGAGCAGAATACAAGTTCATAAACATAAGCAAATATGGTACATAACCGAACATAAAGAATGACCAAAAAACATTCATATATTTAAACGCAACGGCCGAGGCCAAAGTACGCTTGAAGGCCAAATTACATATGCCCGAAGGCCAAAATACATAAAGGGCACGCAGGCCATACAGCAAAGAGGCACGCAGGCCATGAGAAAAACAAATCAAAAATTATTAAGACTCCGCCCGGAGCTCCTCTTCAACATTTTCCACCTCGTCCTCGTCATCCCCCAGCTCCTCCTCAGCTTCGAAAGGGCACACAGTCTCCCCCTCCCGGACACAGTAGTTGTGGGCCGACCCCTCCGTCACCAACTCAGGATTCAGAAGCCTCAGCTGTTCGACGGCATTGTCGAAACCCTCCTTGAACACGGCTACGAGGTCTTGGTTAAGGGAACGTATGTGCCCTAGCAGCTCACCACGTGAACCGAGTGCGAGCTCCTCCTCAGTTTCATCAGCCAAAGGACGGACCTTTTCCTCGAGAGATGCAAGCTGAGTCCGCAGCCCGACATTATCCTCGATCAACTTCTGGTGCCCGGTCACCTGCTCCTCCAAACTCACATTGTCCGCCTTCAGCTGATCCCGCTCCTTTTCAACCTCTTCCAGTTTTTTATTCAGCCCCTCCTGCAGCTGATGCTCCTCCTTATAGTCCGACAGGTCCTTGGACAGCTTGTCCTTCTCAGACCGAACCTGCACTAGAGCGTCTTCCAGGGAGGCAGTGGAGACTGAGGTATCAGTTAAGACCATGGCCGTCTCCATCACCCGGATGACAGCTGTCAGATCTCTCGCCAGCTCATTTCGCCGGACACCGGCATCTTGATCCAGAATAGCTCTTGCCTCGGGCGCCGGCACCGCGATCGCATCCTTGGCTTTGAAGAAAGACCGCTCCACATAGCAAGGGGGTAATAAATAGCTGCCAGGTCCACCCGGACTACCACTTCCCAGTGACGACCTCGAGAGAGTCCCCGCCGGACGCTCCCGTGTGTGGAGAGGAGAGGCTGATTGAGGTGGGCTGTCAGGAATATTTATCGTCGACACCCGAGGAGGAGAGGAAGGCACCGGACTCACTGTGTTCGAAGTCCCAACCCCAGCATCAGCAGCGGCCACCTGAACACGGGCCACAGTTTTCTTCTTCTTTTTTGGTACCCTGTCCGGCGCACCAACCTGGTTGGCCAGCTTAAGGACCCGGTCACGCGCAGTGGGCATAGCACCTGCAAAACATTACACACAAACGTTAGCGAGCGAAAACATAAGACAAAAATAAAAGACCAAGAAAAATCTGCCTACTCAATAATTCCAAAGCCTTCTCCTCGGTCCTGCACTCGAGCAAGGCTTTCGTATTAATAATGCGGGTCTCAGTGATCGGCACTCCGACCTCGTCAAGATAGGGCACGCCCTGTCGATCCGTCCAGACCGCCAGATTGAAACTCTGCACGTAATCAACCAGCTTCTTATATGCGAGCCTATCCTCGACGTCGAGCATCGCAAATTTGACCCTATAGTGAGCAGTGGTGAGGTCGAAATGATCACGCTGCCACCTAAGCGGTATCTTCGGCATCAATTTCTCATCCCCGTTTGATGCCCGTTGATAGTAGTAAAGGGAATGAAGGGCGACACAGGTGATCGGTCTCACCACATACCAACGACCCTTGAAGTGACGGGCAGAGTCCACGTACGTCTTAAACAAACGCACGGCCTGCTTAAAAGAAACCCAACTGTGGCGCCCACGGAGACCAGACCGCTAGAGGTGGAAGACATGGAAGAAAAGGGCTCGAGTGCATCCAATGCCGAGGAAACGGCAGACCAACTTGAACGCCCGCATAAAAGCGAGGGCGTTGGGATGTGTCATACCCCAAATTTGTCCTACCTGCGCTATTTTACTGTCTAACCATCATTTCAAAAATTTTGTATTATTTCTGTCTAGCAAATATTCCAAAAATTAAAAAATACGTTTAGTTATTCTCAAAATTAAGAAATTTGAATTTTATTTTTAATCTTCTATTTCTATTATTTAGTTTTTTTATTTTTATTTATTATTCAAAAATATAATAAAAAAAAGAGAAAAGTTTATTGTTATTATTATTTCTATTTAGAAACACTCTTTGTAATTCCATTCTCCACCTAAAAAATATACATTATTTATTTTCAAAAAAATTAATTTTTCACATCGTAGATTTTACTCTTTTTTATTATTATCCAAAAATATAAAAAAAATCTCTACTTTTCTTATTAGAAGCTATTAGTTTTATTATTATTATTATTATAATTCTTATTTTTTTTATTATCCCGAATTTCATGTTATTATTTTTATTATTATTAGTTTAGTTTGTTCTTGTTATTATTATTATAGAATTTATTGAAAAAATATGAAGAAAGAAAAAGAGAAGGTTGAAATTGTCAAAGATATGAAGTATATATTTGTTTGTGCAAATTAATTAACGGATGTATACTCGCCCCAGCGGATGGACTTGTGTTTATATTGCTATAAGGATTGAGGTTCAATTCCTACCCCCAACCTTTTTTCCTGATAGTCCATTGTTTTTTCTTCTTTTTTCCATTTTGCTCACCATTCCATTTATTAATACTATTATTAATTGTTACTTTATTTTTCTGTTACCATATTTTCATTACTATTACTATTATTATTATTATTATTATTGTTATTATCTATATTCTATCATTATTATTAATATTATAATATCTGTTTTTTTTTTCTCTCAACAACCCAATTCAGCACCATTTTTATTTTTACTTTTTCTATTAATTCAGCACCACTTTTTTTTCCCTTGTCACTACTACACAGTAAATAAATTTTTGTAGTAATTCTTATCCACCTTTTCACCTATACTTTTATTGTATTTTATTATATTTTTTGTTTTGTCTCGTCAACACCACAACAACACCCACGACCCCACTACTAGCAATTCCACTCCAAATTTTGCACACCACTATTAGTATCATTCTACAAGAACAGCTCAGCAAAATGGCCAGCACACAAAATTGCATTCCAACAATTCGTACTGCCAGCTACCAACATTCACAACGGTAATGCAGCCAAGGGATTGATTCACACTTTTTATCACTCTTCAAAATCAAATATACTCAAAGAAACACTTGAAAATCACAACAAAATCATTTCTTCACTCTCTTCTCATCCTATTCATTTCTTCAAACAAAATCACAGAAAAATCATAAATCGCACAAATATCACTATCCACCTTTAAACAACTCAAATCGTCCTCCTCATCTTATTCACCCATGTCTCACAAATAACAACAACCTTCAAAATCCATCCTTCACCTCTATCCCACTCAAACACCAAAAAACCAGAAAAGAAAAAAAACAGAAGAATAGAAAACTAGGATGCAGAGAGATTGACGAAAATGGAACCAGAACCACAACACCCCAAGCAAAGACCTTTATTCGCCTTCCTCCATTAAAATCGCCCATGTTTTCTCAAAAGAAACCTTCAGCCTTACCGTAACTCATTTTTCAATCATCCGCAAAACCAGAAAGCAAAAGCCGAGACAAGAGCAGAAAGCCGTAGCCTATCCTCACTGAAACCCGACCTGCTCAACAAACCTCATACAAAAAAAAACATCCGTAAACCACCCTTCCACCATCTCACCCGCACGAAACAACCGAAAAAAACAACCAAATCCAGAAATTAGCCCACAATCACAAACCAAACACATCCGCGAATCCGTCAAACCGCTCTTCCGCCAAACATCGGACCACAACATTTCCGGCAGAAACACCCACACGAACCGACGGATCCCAAACCACCCCTTTCCACTCAGCCGCAGCCCACGACTCATCCACCCACCGCAGCCTTCCAAAAACGCAAACCGTATCCAAACCACACGCCAGAACTCACCGCGGCCAACCCATAACCGCTGAAATCCGCCGCGGGAGGCCGAAGGAGAATCGGAGACAAAAGCGGAGATCGCGAGACGAGCCGGAGAGAGAGACGGAAACGGAACCGACACGGAGAGATCGTGAGGGAGAAGTCGGAATCGCATGAGAGAGAGCTGGAGTAGCGCTGCCGGCAGTTCTTCTTGAGGTTGGGTTATTTTTCTTTTTTTGCTTTCATAATCGTAAAATGGGCATGAGGAATTGGTGACTCTTTTCTTTTTTTCTTTTTTTTATATTGCTGATTGTTTTTTTTAATTTATTATTTTCTTATAAAAAACCTGATGTTGTTGTGATTTGGGCTTAAATCCACTCTTGGCCCACTCGAATTTCTACTCACTACACACAGAATACAGTATTGCACCTCCCTCTTTGTTTTCCTTTGTTTTTTTTAATTTCCTGATTTTATTTTTTTATTTTTTTATTATTTATGTGTTTCTCTTTATTTTCTTATTATTGTTCTTATTGCATCTTGCTTAAATTAACTTAGTTAGTTTCTATTTTTTTTGTTGGATTTATTGTTTTTAAGGGCCGATGATATTATAAAAGGCCGTTTTTCGCCCGATTACATTTAATCGGTGATGAGCGGTCAATATGAGGCCCTTTTTTTATTTTATTCTATTATTTTTATTTTGAACAAAAAAAACTTGTAATATAATTTAATTCATTTTATTCATTATTTTATTCATTATTTAATTTGTTTAGTTATTCAATTTATTATTTATTTAATATTTCGCAATTTAATTTATTCATTTTCGCATTAAAAATTACGATTCGACTCCTTATAGAATGGTTCCCATTTTGAACCGATTCTAAGGCAGTTCACGAACAAAATTTCGTCGTGTCCCAAAAAGGTCCAACGCCTTCGAATAGTTGCGCTCGAAAAAGGTCCAACGCCTTCAAATAGTTGCGTCCCGAATAAACAGGCCGAACGCCTTCGAACCGTTCAAAACACTGCACACACGCTTTCTCTTGGGCTAATTACAACGAGACCTTTTTATTTCTCGCAATCCCCTGTATTTATTTTGTATCCCTCTCCCATTAATTTGTACGCACTTTATATTTTGTATTTATTTTAATCCTGAATCCTTGGTCCAACGCCAAGCGATTGCACTTTGCACACTTGCACTTTATTTTTCAGTTATTTTCGTTTATTAGGATCCTCCTATCCTTGCGAGCCGAGCGCATTGTGCCTCGCTGACAAACTACAAAAAATAACCTCCATTTGCATGCACCCTTTAACCTCAAAAAACCAAAACGTTTCGATTAGATCCAAACCCTTGATCCAACGTCAAGCGGCTTTAGGAAATAAAACATTCTAATAATAAGAGAAGATCTGTACGCCACGAGCCTTAAGCGGTAGAAAGGAGGATAACGAGCTCTCGTTACTCGCTCCGATTATTTCGATGCAGGACACTCGTCTTGTTGGGCGAGATAAACTATCCATAATCTTTAGTGCATTTCAACTCCTAAACCCTTTCATCGACGAAAGGTAATAAAATCAAACAACCACTACCCTTAGTAGGCCGAACTACGAGGCTCTGACTTTCCCATTGCACACGGGAGTACGTAGGCACGAGGATCTCAATCCTTGCCGAGCACCTAGGTTCAATCTAACTTATAATTCAACTCATTTCCCTCTATCAAGAAATTCGTTTAAGCATAGTGTTGCACCCCAAAATTTGCCCTCACAATACAAGACTTTGTGTTCTAAGAAAGTTCACAAGGTTCACAAGTTCCCAACACTTACAAGACCTTTCATGAGGTTCATGAAGTCTACAAGTTACTTTATGAAGGTTCACAAGGTTCACAAGTTCCACAATGCTTTCAATACCTTTCTTGAGGTTCATGAAGTCTACAAGTCACTTCTTGAAGGTTCACAAGGTTCACAAGCTTCTCAACATTTACAAGACCTTTCATGAGATTCATGAAGTCTACAAGTTACTTCTTGAAGGATCACAAGGTCCACAAGATTCACAATGTTTACATAACCTTTCATGAGGTTCATGAAGTCTACAAGACATATTATGATGGTTCACAAGGTTCGCAAAGTTCACAATTGGTCAGAAGAGTTGACAATTCCCTCAGACAATGCACCTCCTAAGCAGTGCATCCAAAACTAGGGTTTTGACTTTAATCAGGCTAAATGAACTTCCAATACCTCAAGTGAGCTTCATAACATCTTATATGTATATAAGAACCCCCATGACAAGTTTCAAGAATTTTCTCAGAAGTTTGCTCAGTCAGATGATCAGATAAGTCAAAATCAGTCAATGCAGTTAAAAAGTCAAACTGAGGTCAACTGTGGTCAAACCAAAGTCAAACTTCATGATTTTTTGCCAACATCAAGTATATGAAGTAAAATTCATCATTTGATCAAGGGTTGATCATGATTCATCAAGGAGATTCCAGATCATCAATAATCAGGAGTTTCTAAATTAGGGTTTCCTTAGTAAAAGTCAACTGAACTTTGACCAGCCATAACTTTCACATACTTCATCACCAAGTCTCTATACAAAGCTCATTTTGAAGAAAATTGAATTCTCTACAACTTTGATCTTGCAAGTTAATCCCAAAAATGCTTCATTTGGAAGATATGACCTAAGACATTATAGGTCATTTCAAAAGTCAACAAAAAGTCAACAACTTCAAAAGGGCATAACTTGAGATTAGTAAATGATATGGACCTGAAACCAATGGGGTTGTTTAGAGGACTCTTCAAGCTTTCCAAAATGTCCAAGAACACCCTCATACCCTTAAAATTGAGGGAGATATCCCCTTGCAAAGTTGGGAAATTTTGTGATGGTTTATATTGAAAATGGGGGTCTAGGACCAATTCTTTCCAAATGGGCTTGCTAAATTGTGATCCAATCCATACACTAGTACTATGCACGACCCAAACCATGGAAAATCTGATTTTTATTATTTTTATTTCTATTTAATTTGATTTAAATCATTAAAAATCATTTTAAATATAAATAAAATATGAAAATAAGAGATTTTATTTGGATAATGCTTCTAGAAAGTCTTAATTGTTGATTGAAGTTGAAAGAGAAAGAAATCATGTGATTTATCCAAAAATAGCAAGCTTTCATGAGCCAATATTTGAATTTCATGACACCATCTTTTTCAATCTTCAAGTATCAAATCTTCCACACAACTAATCAATATTTTGACCTAGAATGATTCACATATATATACTAAACACAACCCTAGCCCTCATACACGGATTTCCAGCAGCCAAAGGTAGGTTTCACTTCAAAAAATTTCAAGCAAAAGTCACATTCGGATTTTGAAATTCAGAGCACTAGAAGGTAAAAGAAGGACGTAGCAAGCTTCCTTAGACCCTTCTGATCATAAATCATCAATCATATGCATCAATACCATCTCATATTGCTCTACCCGAATCAAACTTTGCCTTGAATTTCAATTTTTCGATTCTGTTTATTTGTACATTGTTAATGAATTTTGTTTGAGTTTTTGTGTTTGTGAGGTTCCAAGGAACGATTCTGGACAATTGGATTGAAGCTTCATGACCTATATCACTCGCGGCCATTATTAGGGTTTAGAGCTCAATTTTAGGGTTTGATGATTCAACAAATATAAATGAATTCTGGACACATAGGAATGTTCTATGAGACACAAGGATCATAAAACTATAATTAATTTCATGAATCATTGTTGTTTGGTATGAGTTTGATTTTCGCAGGTTTGACACCATGAAGAACTTGCAACAGATTTCGCAGGAAAAAAGGAAACAAATTTCGCAGGTAATTTGGGGAAGAAGAAGGTCTTTCGCGCGCTCAGGAAATTCAAATATTATTGAAAATATTTTATGATTATTGCTGATTTGTTTATCACACGCGTGCTTATGGTTCAGTGGTAAGACTGGTGAGTATGTTGGTTGATGGCATGAGTTCGAATCTGGCTGGTACCACTATTTTTTTTTCTATTTTTCAGGATAACAAGAAGATATAATATATTATGTTGTGTTATCACCATATGTCCAGAAGGGCTCTCCCAGCCAGGCGGTCAAGCGTGCGTATATACATTCATAAGGTCCTGGGTTCAACACCACCCCAGGCCTTTTTATTTCTTTTATTTTCCAGGATTTTTCAGGCAAAGCACAAAACAAATTCTCCTCCCTTCATTGTTGCCTGCGTGTGGGCTAGCCTAGTGGTTATTGTTGTTGCTGGCAAGCACACTGACCTGGGTTCAAATCCCAGTCAGGTAAGTTTTGTGTTTATATTTTATTTTCTTCTTTTTATTTTTCTATTAAACAAATTAAATATATTTTATGCATATATGTTTTCTAATTCAAAAAAAAAATCATGCTCTTTATTATTTTATGTAAATTATATATATTAGTTAAAATAATTTTGTATATAAATTAAAACCCTAATTTATTTTCTAAATACCTATTAAAAACCTATTTTCTAATTCTTAATATAAATTATTATGAATATCATCTCTAATATAATTTTTGTAATAATCAATAAAAATTAAATTTTGTAAATATACTTATAACTTATTTTTCTCTTTATATAATATGTAAATACCTTTTATAACTTTTTGTTTAGAAATAATTGAATTTATAATAATTAAATTTTGTAGTTATAATACATTTAAAAATAACTTAATAATTTGTAAATTAAAATAATTATTTGTTCATATTTCTTTCTAAATATAATTGTTTATATTAAAAATTGTTAATCTTTTATTCTTATAATATTTTGGTTAATTTTATTTATTTTTTTAATTAATTATTATTATTACTAATCATGTCATTATAATATTTTTTTTTATTTAATTCTATTTATTTTAATTATTGTTACTAACCATATTATTATTTTTGCTTCATTAATTTTATATATTATTACTTCACTAATTTTTATTATTTATTAACCTCACTTATTTTATTATTACTAACTTTTTGATTATTATTTAATGTTATTATTTTAACTAACCCCTATTTTCTAATTTTTATTACTACTAACCCATTATTTATTTATTGTTAATTTATTATTTTTTGCTTATTATTATTTTGCTTATATATTTATATTTACTTGCTATTTATTTTAATTGCTTATTATAATTATTATGTAATTGCTCCTGGATGTAATTTTGTAAATATTTTAAATATTTAATTCATGCTATGGTTAGTAATTTAGGGAGTGTAAACATGTATTTAACTTAAAAATAAATTTAGCTCATTTTAATTAAAGATAAATAATATTGAACACTCACACACGTAAGTCGATTTTTAATCGCCATCCTACACTTTCTAAGGCTATCCCTCTATGTTGCTTATTAATAAGGTCAAGTGGGGTGTAAAAAGCAAGTCCCTTAAAAAGAAAAATCATCAAGTCCCTCATGGTTGCCTTTACGAATCAAGTCCCTTCGAATAATGATGATAGTCCCTCCAGTATGCTTAATACACCCCACAGTTGCCTTCACAAAACAAATGTCCTTATCATGTCCCTTACATCCAAGGTAATGACTACCTACTCCTTAATAGTAGGGATAGTCTTATCATTTAAAGGATAAAGAACAAGAAAGACTTAAAACTTTAGGGTAGGTTCCTCTTATGTACTTACTCACTTCAAAAAACTTTTCAAACTTTCCACAATTTCAAACAAATTTTCAAAAACAAGTTTTTACGCATCCGTACATGGATCATTATTAACTATTATGAAAATTTTTCTATTCACACACTACACTTTCAAAAACAATACAAAAGTGAGCTAAGTAACTAAGAGCCCATGGATAACCATGGATGTAAAGGGTGCTAACACCTTCCCTTTACATAACTTACCCCCCGGACCCAAAAATATCTCTTAAGGTCTTTCCTGTTCTTTTATATCCTTTCCGTTTGGATAAAATAAAAGTCGGTGGCGACTCTTGCTATCCGCAACATAACTAAAGTCAGTTCTCCCACCGTGTTACAGAACTGGCGACTCTGCTGGGGATTTAAATTTAAGAGGGGTACCCTTAGGAATTAGATCACTTTAAATTGTTTGCCTTGTTTTCTTTATATTATCTTGTTGGGATGCTCTTATGTGTGAAAGGTCCTAACCCGGATCTAGTGTACCTTAGGTAAATGGCAATAGACCAAGGAAACTGTACGACGTATATCGATACGGTTGATCTGGTGGCCATAGTTAGTGCGACTTCTTGGTTGGTGCTTATGTTCCTTAAGTCAAGTTGAGGATAATATGAGGCTGCCATATGTTGTCAATGCACTAACTAACTTTTAGAACCCTAGTTATCCCATCTTGGCCTTTAGAAAGTAGTGAGGTAACCGGCTTTGGTGCAGACTGAAGCTGGTTGACACTCGATACTACGCTCATTGAGATCTTGAACTTGGAGGGTTTTGGTTGGCAAGTAAGTTGCCTTCTGATCAACCACCCTTGTGAAGGATCAATGATATTGAGATCCCTTAGAACCTGGTTACTTTGTAGGACAGGATGAACCATCTAACTTCAGGGGAGGGTATTTACCTTTAAACCTCATGCAAGCCTTTAAACCTAGGGCTATGGTGTGACTTGTTTGTGTGTGCCACATGTTTGTGATTGAGCATAACATCATGACATCATCATGCATCATAAGCATATCATTTTCCCTAACCATTTCAAGGACCAAGGGATTTATCTTTGTTCTTTGCTGCAGGTCATGGCTTCAGCTCGTAGAAACACCATCAGGATCAACTTTGTGGGCATACCTCCTAAGCTTAAAGAGTTGGTTTCTCAAGTGTCTGATCACTCCCAGTTCATCAAGAGACATGGTCACCTATTGGATCTAGTCACTTCAGGGTTCAATGAAGACATGATGAGTGTTCTGTTTCAGTTCTTTGACCCTAAGCACCACTGCTTTACATTCCCTGACTATCAGCTGGTTCCAACCATGGAGGAGTTCTCTAAACTTCTGGGTATACCTGTTCTTGATCAAAGACCCTTCACAGGCTTGGAGAAGGAACTTAAACCAGAGGTTATTGCTGCAGCTCTACATCTGAAGAAGTCTGACATTGTTCTAGAAACGAGAAGCGGAGTTAAGGGTATTCTTGCCAAGGTATTAATGGATAAAGCTCAAATGTTCTTGAAGGCCATGAGCTATGATGCTTTTGAGGAGATCTTAGCCTTGCTGATATATGGCTTAGTATTGTTCCCCAATCCAGATCAGTTCATAGATGTTCATGCCATCAACATTTTTCTGAGTCACAATCCAGTGCCTACATTGCTTGGAGACATCCTACATTCTCTTCACACCCGTACTACAAGGGCAAGAGGAACTTTGATGTGCTGCATACCTTTGCTATCTAGGTGGTTTATTTCTCACCTTCCTCGCTCCGTAATGAAGAATGAGCAAGGGTTCAGATGGTCCAAGAGGATCATGTCACTTTCTCACTCAGATATCCACTGGTGCTCCAGATCTATGGAGAATGTCACTATCATTGACCGTTGTGGGGAGTTCCCTAATGTACCACTACTAGGCATAAGAGGAGGCATCACCTACAACCCCTCTTTAGCTTTACGACAGTTTGGTTACGCCCGAAGTGATGGTCCCCATGATATGTTGATCCAGGGCATTGTATTTGACTACGACAACGATCTTCAGGGTTACCGTCAGAGATTCATACGAGCTTGGGGAAAGGTAAACAGAGTTGACAGCAAGACACTGGAGCCTAAGTACACTATTCCTATGGAGGCTTATCTCAGATGGGTACGATCTCGTGCTCAGACACTCATGATGCCATATCCTGCCGTCCTACCAGTTACCATGGAACCTGTTGCTGAAGGAGACACAGCTTATACCATCCTTCACCCAGACATGCCTACTGATATGGAAGACTTGCAGAGATCATGGATCCAACTGAAGGAGCAAAGGGATACTTTCGAGGCTCATTACAAAGCAAGCCAAGCAAGAATCCTAGAGCTAACAAAGCAACTTCACGAGGAACGAAACCTCAACTCTTACCTCAACACAAAGAGGAAACGTCCATGGGAGACTTAAAACCCCATCTTTTGTACTTATTTCATTTTCATTTTTTGTAAGCCTAAAAGGCAAAACAAAGTTATTACTAATAAAAGTTTACTTTCTTGTTTGTTTAAGCAAATTTAAATCCTGCGGTCCTTGAAAACATTGCATACGCATTTACATTCCATTTCATTGCATCACAGGTTTATAATTGAGCACAGGTTTCTCATCTTCTCGCTGTTTATTTCAACAATGGCTCTTGAACAATCAGTTAAGGATCTCCAGGCACAAAATGCACAGTTCCAAGAGCTGATCTTGAACCTGTCCAAGGGGCAAGATGAATTGAAGGCACTGCTGGCCAAGAAGACTAAGAAGACTAGAAGGTCTGCTGGGTTGATCAACATGGGAAGAAGGTTCAAAGGTCTTGCCAAGACCAAAGAACCAGCTGAAGACTATGAATCTGAAGAGTCTGAGCAAGAGATAGGCAGTCTCCACCATACTATGGGGGACTCTGATTCTGAGGCTAACTACTACCATGAGCCTAATGAAGACAAATTTAAGATGCTGGTGGATAGGATGGATGCCATGGAGTTGCAGAAGTCATCTGGGCTGGATTTCGAGGATTTGAGTTTGATATCTGGGGTAGTCATACCCGTTGGTTTCAAGGTTCCTACCTTTGTTGTTTATGATGGGGTCTCTTGTCCCAAGCTGCACCTGAGGTCTTATGTCAGAAGAATTCAACCCCACACTGCTGATAAGAAGTTGTGGATCCATTTCTTTCAAGAGAGCTTATCTGGAGCTCAGCTGGAGTGGTATTATCAGTTGGAGAGTGTCAACATCAGAGATTGGAATGATCTTGCTGAAGCTTTCTATAAGCAGTACCAATACAATGCTGACTTAGCCCCCACTCGCATGCAGCTTCAGAGCATGTCTATGGGTGCAAAAGAAAGTTTTAAGGAGTATGCTCAGAAGTGGAGAGATTTAGCTGGAAGAGTTCAACCCCCTTTGACTGACAGGGAATTGGTTGATATGTTCATGTGTACGCTGAATGGTCCGTTTTACAGTCATCTCATTGGAAGCTCATCATCTGGCTTCACTGAGTTAATCATGACAGGAGAGCGAGTAGAGAATGGTATAAAGAATGGTAAGATACAAGTGGGTGCTTCCTCATCAGGTGCTGCAAAGAAGCCTCCCACTGGGAAGAAGGAATCCAATGCTGTTTATGGTCAACCTGATCGTAATAGAAGGCATCAGTCTGTTAGTGCGGTCCATATTTCAAATCCAACTCCTGCAACAACAGAGCAGCCACAGGGTAACCAACAGAGGGCTAGAAGGCAGTTCACGAAGATCAACATGTCAATGGCTCAGGCATTGCAACATTTGTTGAGGGCTGAACTTATTACTTTGAAAGAGGCTCCTCAGAATCCCAATGTTACCTCTCCCAGGTACAATCCCAATGCACGATGTGCATATCATTCAAACTGTCAGGGACATGATACTAATAACTGCTGGATCTTGAAGAATAAAATTCAGGATATGATTGATGCTAGAGAAATTGAGTTTGATCCTCCGGGTACTCCCAATGTAATTACTGCTCCAATGCCAAATCACGAGAAGACTGTCAATGCCATTGAGGAAGATCTACATGTCTATTCAGTTATGGAGTTGACCACACCACTGTCTGTTATCAAAAAGAGGTTAGTACAAGCTGGGATCTTTCCAGGTTGTCGTGAAGATTGTTTGTATTGTACCTATAAGCCGGATAGTTGCTTCATATTGAGAGATGGAATTCAACGTCTCATGGATAAGTATACTATAGTGTTTGAGAGGGCTCCGTCGTCTGTAGAAAGTATGGTGGATCATCTGACTCAAGGTAGGAAGATCGAAGAGGTTGACATGGTTGACAAAGTACCAATAAGGATCACTTCAAAGGGTCCCATTAAAATCACTCATCAGGGTCCAATCAAAATTACTGCTGAAGGTCCCGTGAAAGTTGTTGCTGAAGCCAGAGTGGCTCCTCTGATCATTACTACTCCTGGTCCTATCCCATATACGTCTGACAAAGCTGTACCTTGGCACTATGGGTCTGATGTTTACATCCATGGTGTTAAGCAAGAGCCTGTAGCTGATGTACCTGTTGATGTTGACAATATTGCTGGATCTAGCAAGATCACTCGTAGTGGAAGGGTCTTCTCTCCTCCAGTTGCTTCTAAGAATACAGTTACTCCTGCTGCTACTTCCACCGCTGATGCTAGGGGCAAGGGTCCTGTTATTGAGCCTGTATCTACTGATGTGCCAGCTGCTGATGATCTCTCTAAGCAGATGGAAGAAGTATTGAAAATCATTCGCAAGAGTGATTATGACATTGTTGATCAGTTGGGGCATACTCCCTCAAAGATTTCTATGTTGTCCTTGTTGTTATGTTCTGAGGCTCATGCCAAGTCCTTGATCAAGTTTCTGAAGACTGCTCATGTACCCAGTGCAATTTCTGTTGACCAATTTGAAAATTGTGTTGCCCACCTGACCTATGACAATGGGTTAGGGTTTTCTGATGCTGATTTGACCCCTGCCAAGAGGGATCATAACAGGGCCTTGCATATTTCAATTGAATGCAGGGGCACTACCCTGTCTCATGTGCTGATAGACAATGGTTCCTCTTTGAATGTGTTGCCTAAGGAAGTCCTGAACAAGCTGAGTCCTGAAGATGCTGTGCTGAAGCCCAGTAATATTGTGGTAAAGGCTTTTGATGGTTCTAGAAGAGTAGTGCATGGGGAAATTGATCTTCCAATCCAAGTTGGTTCCCAGGTGTTTACTGCCACATTTTATGTGATGGATATTCGTCCTTCATACTCTTGTCTGCTTGGTCGTCCCTGGATCCATGGGGCAGGCGCTGTGACCTCTACATTGCACCAAAAGTTGAGATATCCAGTGGATGGAAAGGTTGTTACTGTCTATGGAGAAGAAGAATACTTTGTCAGCCATGTCAATACCTTCAAGTATCTGGAAATGGAAGGTGAATACATTGAGACTCCGTGTCAGACGTTTGAAGTGGTTCCCTGGGTTGTTAATGATTATGTAGCTCCTCCTGTTGTGAAGAAAGTTCATGTGGTCACCAGAAAGCCTCCAACAATGGCAATGGCCTCCCTCAATGATGCTAGAGCTGTGGTGGATGAAGGTGGTTGTACTATTTGGGGTCAGCTTCCTGATATTCCATACAAGTCTGACAAGTTTGGTTTGGGTTTCACTGCAGAGTCCCAGAAGGCTGTTCGTCGTGCTCGTGCTGCTCGTATCACTAATCAAGGGGTTGTGAAGGACCAGATTAATGCTGTGGGAGATCAAGATGAAGACTACAACTTGGATGCATGGATTTTTCCTACTGTGGGTGCTGGACTCAATAATTGGAAAGCTGAAGATGTTATCCCTATCTCCTTTAGTCAGGAGTAAATACTATTACTGTGTTACGTTTTTAAATTTGTAATTTCTTGAACAATAAAACTTTCAAGCCATGTGCCTTACCCGGGGCACAATGGTGTGCTTGTTACGGGTTGTCATTTCATTTGCATACTTCATTCAATAAAATCAGTGGACGTTTCGTTTTCGTAAATATTGTGTTCCTTGTCTTTCTTTTCTTTTCTTTTTGTTTTATCAGCTATGTGTTCTTACACACACCCACATCACTAAATGCAGATCCTTATCCACTCTGGATCCTGTTGATAACAGTTCTACTATTGCCAATTATAATTTCGAGAATCCGATCTATCAAACTGAAGACGGAAATGAGGACGATTGTGAAATACCTGTAGAGCTTGCTAGGTTGTTACAACAAGAAGAGAAAGCTATACAGCCACATGAAGAGCCAGTCGAAGTTGTGAATCTGGGAACTGAAGAAAACAGAAAAGAGGTCAAAATAGGGGCTGATTTAGAGGACAGTGTCAAGAACAGGTTGATTCAGATGTTACGTGACTATGTGGAGATCTTTGCTTGGTCTTATGAAGATATGCCAGGGTTGGATACAGATATTGTGGTTCACCGTTTGCCAGTGAAAGAAGATTGTCGTCCAAAGAAGCAGAAGGTTCGTCGTATGCGTCCTGAAATGTCAGAAAAGATCAAGGCAGAGGTAATGAAACAGTTCAATGCAGGGTTCTTAGCAGTGACTTCTTATCCTCGGTGGGTTGCAAATGTGGTACCAGTTCCTAAAAAAGACGGTAAGGTACGTATGTGTGTAGACTACAGAGATTTGAACAAGGCCAGCCCTAAAGATGACTTTCCACTTCCTCATATTGATATTCTGGTAGACAACACTGCTCAGCACAAGGTATTCTCTTTTATGGATGGTTTCTCTGGTTACAATCAAATCAAGATGGCACCTGAAGATATGGAGAAGACAACATTTGTGACACAGTGGGGCACCTTTTGCTATAAGGTAATGCCATTTGGCTTGAAGAATGCAGGGGCAACATATCAGCGTGCTATGGTGGCTTTGTTTCATGATATGATTCATCATGAGATAGAGGTATATGTAGATGATATGATAGCCAGGTCTCAGAATGAAGAACAACATCTTGATCATCTGCACAAGTTGTTTGAGAGGTTGAAGAAATACAAATTGATATTGAATCCAAACAAGTGTACTTTTGGAGTTAGATCTGGTAAACTCCTGGGTTTCATTGTCAGTGGGAAAGGTATTGAAGTGGATCCTGCAAAAGTGAAAGCTATACGAGAGATGCCAGCTCCCCGTACTGAGAAGGAGGTTAGAGGTTTCTTGGGACGATTGAATTACATTGCAAGATTTATTTCCCAGTTAACAACTACCTGTGAGCCAATCTTCAAATTGTTGAAGAAAGATCAGGTGATGGAATGGAATGATGAGTGCCAGACTGCCTTTGATGAAATTAAGAGATATCTGCTGGAACCTCCAATTTTGATGCCACCAGTTGATGGAAGACCCTTGATCATGTACTTAACAGTGTTAGACAACTCAATGGGGTGTGTCTTGGGGCAACATGACGAGTCTGGTCGAAAAGAGCAGGCAATATACTACCTTAGCAAAAAGTTTACCGACTGTGAAACAAGATACCCACTGCTCGAGAAAACTTGCTGCGCTTTGGCATGGGCTGCTCGCCGACTAAGACAGTATATGTTGACCCATACTACCTTGTTGATTTCAAAGATGGATCCAATCAAGTACATATTTGAGAAACCTGCTCTCTCCGGAAGAATTGCAAGATGGCAAATGATCTTGACAGAATATGACATACAGTATACTACTCAGAAGGCCATTAAAGGAAGTGTTGTTGCTGATCATTTGGTTCATCAAGCAGTGGATGATTATCAGTCAATGAGTTTTGAGTTTCCTGATGAAGACATTATGATTATTACCAAAGAACCTGGACAATATGACGGACCTGAACAAGGATCCCGATGGACTATGGTTTTTGTTGGTGCCTCTAATGCACTTGGTAATGGTGTTGGTGTTGTGATTAGTTCCCCTGAAGGTTGTCATACCCCGATTACTGCCAGACTTTGTTTCCATTGTACCAATAACATGGCTGAGTATGAGGCATGTATCTTAGGTATTAAAGCTGCTATTGATATGAAGATTCAGTTCCTGGATGTGTATGGAGATTCAGCCCTGGTAGTAAGTCAGATTAAAGGAGATTGGGATACCAAGCATGATAACCTCATTCCTTACAGAGAGCATGTGTTGTCTTTGATCCCACATTTCAAAGAGATTACTTTTGGACATATTCCACGAAGAGAGAATCAGTTGGCAGATGCATTGGCCACCATGGCATCTATGTTTGAGATCAGTTGGGATGATGAAGCTCCCAAGATTACCATTGATAGATTTGAAAAGCCTGCATACTGCAATGAGATTGACACTGAAGGGGTAGAGGAGAAGCCTTGGTTCTATGAAGTAAAAAGATATCTTGAAGCTCAGGAATTCCCTGAAGGGGCATCTGTCAAAGATAGGAAGTTTCTGAGAAGGTTTTCTGCCAAGTTCTTCTTGAGTAATGGCATTCTGTACAAGCGCAATCATGATTCAACGTTGCTTCGTTGTGTGGATAAGAAGGAAGCAGCTGAGATTATGGAAGACATGCATGATGGGATCTTTGGCACTCATTCTAGTGGTCATACTATGGCGAAGAAAATTTTGAGAGCAGGTTACTATTGGTCTACCATGGAAGCTGATTGCTATCAACACTCCAGAATTTGCCACAAATGTCAAATCTATGCTGATAAAGTTCATGTACCTCCATCTCCATTGAATGTGTTGACTGCTCCTTGGCCCTTTGCCATGTGGGGCATTGATATGATTGGTGAGATCAAGCCTACTGCTTCTAATGGGCATCGTTTCATTCTGGTTGCTATTGATTACTTCACGAAGTGGGTGGAGGCAGCTTCTTTTGCATCTGTTACCAAGAATGTTGTGGCTCGATTCATTAAGAACAATCTCATATGTAGGTATGGCATCCCTGAGAGGATTATCACTGACAATGGCTCTAATTTGAACAACACTATGATTACTGATCTCTGCACACAGTTCAAGATTAAGCATCACAACTCTTCTCCGTATCGTCCAAAGATGAATGGGGCAGTTGAAGCTGCTAATAAGAACATTAAGAAGATTGTACAGAAGATGACTGTTACTTACAAGGATTGGCATGAGATGTTACCATTTGCTCTTCATGGTTATCGTACTACAATACGTACTTCAACAGGGGCAACCCCATTCTCCTTGGTCTATGGTATGGAAGCAGTTCTACCCATTGAAGTTCAGATTCCCTCCTTAAGAATTATGAAGGATGCAGGATTGGATGAAGATGAGTGGATTCAGACTCGACTTGACCAGATAAATTTGATTGATGAGAAGAGGTTAGCAGCAGTTTGTCATGGCCAGATGTACCAGAAACGAATGATCAAAGCTTTTAACAAGAAGGTCAAACCAAAGGTATATCAGACTGGTGACTTGGTAATCAAGCGTATCATATTACCACAGGGTGATCCTAGGGGCAAGTGGACTCCAACATATGAAGGACCATTTGTAGTCAAAACAGTGTTCTCAGGAGGTGCCATGATACTCACTACAATGGATGGTGAAGACTTCCCACAGCCTGTAAACGCAGACATAGTTAAAAAATACTACGCATAAAAAGAGACCCGCTAGGTTGACAGGCCTAGGCAAAAATAAGGGCATCCCGGCAAACCAAAAGGGTTTGGGCAAAAATTAGGGATATATATAAAAAGATGTACACCCGACAAGTCGAAAACCTGAAAAGGCGGCTTGGGCAAAAAAGGGTATCCCGGTGGATTGAAAACCTGAAAGGGAAATCCAGGCAAAAGTTAGGGATTAAAGCGTATGATTATGTCTCGTTTGGATCACTCATGAAACTGCAACCAGTTGTACTACTTACTCAAGCTCGAACAGATAAAGCTCAATCCAATCATTTCCGTCTCAACAGCAGAAGATGAGATATTTGAAGATAATGGCAATAGTAGAATTGAAACTCAATAGGATTATTTCTCACATAGCTGATTCTCTTTGTTTTGTAAAAACTTTATGGCAAAATCCTCTTACTAGGGTTTATGTCTCCTTGTACAAACTTACCCGTGTATGGGTCACTTTTTGATATAAATAAATTCCATCTTTTGAATCCAGATTTACTTTTACCCTATTTATATAAGCGAAATGTCCATTGGTTGTATTTGAATGTATGTATGCTTTTGAATATGATTGATGTTTACCAGAAATGCATGAATATGATTGATGTTTACCAGAAATGCATGTATATGATTGATGTTTACCAGAAATGCATGAAAATGCAGTAATAGTATTTACTAAGGACGAACGAGGGAAGGATTTCAACGAAGCTTCGCCGGTTCATCTTTACAAGACAGTTACAAAACCCGCAGTAGGACGAATCCATCTTCATAAAGTCTTATCTCCCCTGGAATTTATATCCATCTCTTTTATCCTCATACGGATATACGGAAAATTACTTTCTAATAAGGGTACGACGAACGAAGACGGGAAGTTATATCTGCCCTACCATCAAACGAAGACGAAGGTTATGTATACCTTACTATCCCCAGCATCCGGGAGGTTATCCATACCTTACTATCCCCAGCATCCGGGAGGTTATCCATACCTTACTATCCCCAGCAGACGGAGGGTTATGCATAATATATTCTTCAAACAACGAATCGGGATTTATTTTCCCTGGCCAGCAGTTGTTATGCGAAGATATCCAGACTCTTCCAGCAGTATCATATCATACATACATCATTTATATCATACCATAACATACATATACATAAGTGCATAATACATTACCTAAGTGCATCATATTATACATGCATACATAAAACATAAACTAATATTATTTTACAGAATGATTACCTTGTTTCAGGGTAATTATCCAACAAACAAACTTATGATCATCAGGATTGCTCTATCCTCCTAAAGACATGCTGTTACATCAGGATCACTCCAGTCTCCTGAAAGCATATCATATTATTACCTCAGGGTTGCTTTATCCTCCTGACAACTTCTCATTACTTCAAGACTGCTTTAGAGTTATCATTATTGATTGCTCTATCCTCCTGAAATCCTATTATTACTTCAAGACTGCTTTAGAGTTATCATTATTGATTGCTCTATCCTTCTGAAATCATATTATTACTTCAAGACTGCTTTAGGGTTATCATTGTTGATTGCTCTATCCTCCTGAAGACATGCTGTTACATCAGGATTACTCCAGTCTCCTGAAAGCATATCATCAATCTCTCAAGATTGCTCTATCCTCTTGAAATTATATTGTTACCTCAGGACAGCTCCAGCCTCCTGATATCTTTTCACCCCCCCTGAAGACATGCTGTTACATCAGGATTACTCCAGTCTCCTGAAAGCATATCATCAATACCTCAGGACTGCTCCAGACTCCTGACAGCTTTCATTATACCTCCATATTTTGGACTGCTTTATCTTCCGAGAAATATATCTGAAGAATTGTCCCCTAGTGGCATCTTTAAGCCCACTCAAGCATATACAACCAACCATCAATATCACTCTATGCACTGGTGAGTGCAAATTTTTGGGCTTTTGTGTTCAATCCCCTTCAACCTTCCAGGTCATGACTGGCAAATATACCAATCTAACCCCTCAGGTTTCAGAAAATTGAACAGGGGCAGCTGTTGCACCCCAAAATTTGCCCTCACAATACAAGACTTTGTGTTCTAAGAAAGTTCACAAGGTTCACAAGTTCCCAACACTTACAAGACCTTTCATGAGGTTCATGAAGTCTACAAGTTACTTTATGAAGGTTCACAAGGTTCACAAGGTTCACAAGTTCCACAATGCTTTCAATACCTTTCTTGAGGTTCATGAAGTCTACAAGTCACTTCTTGAAGGTTCACAAGGTTCACAAGCTTCTCAACATTTACAAGACCTTTCATGAGATTCATGAAGTCTACAAGTTACTTCTTGAAGGATCACAAGGTTCACAAGATTCACAATGTTTACATAACCTTTCATGAGGTTCATGAAGTCTACAAGACATCTTATGATGGTTCACAAGGTTCACAAAGTTCACAATTGGTCAGAAGAGTTGACAATTCCCTCAGACAATGCACCTCCTAAGCAGTGCATCCAAAACTAGGGTTTTGACTTTAATCAGGCTAAATGGACTTCCAATACCTCAAGTGAGCTTCATAACATCTTATATGTATATAAGAACCCCCATGACAAGTTTTAAGACTTTTCTCAGAAGTTTGCTCAGTCAGATGATCAGATAAGTCAAAATCAGTCAATGCAGTTAAAAAGTCAAACTGAGGTCAACTGTGGTCAAACCAAAGTCAAACTTCATGATTTTTTGCCAACATCAAGTATATGAAGTAAAATTCATAATTTGATCAAGGGTTGATCATGATTCATCAAGGAGATTCCAGATCATCAATAATCAGGAGTTTCTAAATTAGGGTTTCCTCAGTAAAAGTCAACTGAACTTTGACCAGCCATAACTTTCACATACTTCATCACCAAGTCTCTATACAAAGCTCATTTTGAAGAAAATTGAATTCTCTACAACTTTGATCTTGCAAGTTAATCCCAAAAATGCTTCATTTGGAAGATATGACCTAAGACATTATAGGTCATTTCAAAAGTCAACAAAAAGTCAACAACTTCAAAAGGGCATAACTTGAGATTAGTAAATGATATGGACCTGAAACCAATGGGGTTGTTTAGAGGACTCTTCAAGCTTTCCAAAATGTCCAAGAACACCCTCATACCCTTAAAATTGAGGGAGATATGCCCTTGCAAAGTTGGGAAATTTTGTGATGGTTTATATTGAAAATGGGGGTCTAGGACCAATTCTTTCCAAATGGGCTTGCTAAATTGTGATCCAATCCATACACTAGTACTATGCACGACCCAAACCATGGAAAATCTGATTTTTATTATTTTTATTTCTATTTGATTTGATTTAAATCATTAAAAATCATTTTAAATATAAATAAAATATGAAAATAAGAGATTTTATTTGGATAATGCTTCTAGAAAGTCTTAATTGTTGATTGAAGTTGAAAGAGAAAGAAATCATGTGATTTATCCAAAAATAGCAAGCTTTCATGAGCCAATATTTGAATTTCATGACACCATCTTTTTCAATCTTCAAGTATCAAATCTTCCACACAACTAATCAATATTTTGACCTAGAATGATTCACATATATATACTAAACACAACCCTAGCCCTCATACACGGATTTCCAGCAGCCAAAGGTAGGTTTCACTTCAAAAAATTTCAAGCAAAAGTCACATTCGGATTTTGAAATTCAGAGCACTAGAAGGTAAAAGAAGGACGTAGCAAGCTTCCTTAGACCCTTCTGATCATAAATCATCAATCATATGCATCAATACCATCTCATATTGCTCTACCCGAATCAAACTTTGCCTTGAATTTCAATTTTTCGATTCTGTTTATTTGTACATTGTTAATGAATTTTGTTTGAGTTTTTGTGTTTGTGAGGTTCCAAGGAACGATTCTGGACAATTGGATTGAAGCTTCATGACCTATATCACCCGCGACCATTATTAGGGTTTAGAGCTCAATTTTAGGGTTTGATGATTCAACAAATATAAATGAATTCTGGACACATAGGAATGTTCTATGAGACACAAGGATCATAAAACTATAATTAATTTCATGAATCATTGCTGTTTGGTATGAGTTTGATTTTCGCAGGTTTGACACCATGAAGAACTTGCAACAGATTTCGCAGGAAAAAAGGAAACAAATTTCGCAGGTAATTTGGGGAAGAAGAAGGTCTTTCGCGCGCTCAGGAAATTCAAATATTATTGAAAATATTTTATGAATTATTGATGATTTGTTTATCACACGCGTGCTTGTGGTTCAGTGGTAAGACTGGTGAGTATGTTGGTTGATGGCATGAGTTCGAATCTGGCTGGTACCACTATTTTTTTTCTATTTTTCAGGATAACAAGAAGATATAATATATTATGTTGTGTTATCACCATATGTCCAGAAGGGCTCTCCCAGCCAGGCGGTCAAGCGTGCGTATATACATTCATAAGGTCCTGGGTTCAACACCACCCCAGGCCTTTTTATTTCTTTTATTTTCCAGGATTTTTCAGGCAAAGCACAAAACAAATTCTCCTCCCTTCATTGTTGCCTGCGTGTGGGCTAGCCTAGTGGTTATTGTTGTTGCTGGCAAGCACACTGACCTGGGTTCAAATCCCAGTCAGGTAAGTTTTGTGTTTATATTTTATTTTCTTCTTTTTATTTTTCTATTAAACAAATTAAATATATTTTATGCATATATGTTTTCTAATTCAAAAAAAAAATCATGCTCTTTATTATTTTATGTAAATTATATATATTAGTTAAAATAATTTTGTATATAAATTAAAACCCTAATTTATTTTCTAAATACCTATTAAAAACCTATTTTCTAATTCTTAATATAAATTATTATGAATATCATCTTTAATATAATTTTTGTAATAATCAATAAAAATTAAATTTTGTAAATATACTTATAACTTATTTTTCTCTTTATATAATATGTAAATACCTTTTATAACTTTTTGTTTAGAAATAATTGAATTTATAATAATTAAATTTTGTAGTTATAATACATTTAAAAATAACTTAATAATTTGTAAATTAAAATAATTATTTGTTCATATTTCTTTCTAAATATAATTGTTTATATTAAAAATTGTTAATCTTTTATTCTTATAATATTTTGGTTAATTTTATTTATTTTTTTAATTAATTATTATTATTACTAATCATGTCATTATAATATTTTTTTTTATTTAATTCTATTTATTTTAATTATTGTTACTAACCATATTATTATTTTTGCTTCATTAATTTTATATATTATTACTTCACTAATTTTTATTATTTATTAACCTCACTTATTTTATTATTACTAACTTTTTGATTATTATTTAATGTTATTATTTTAACTAACCCCTATTTTCTAATTTTTATTACTACTAACCCATTATTTATTTATTGTTAATTTATTATTTTTTGCTTATTATTATTTTGCTTATATATTTATATTTACTTGCTATTTATTTTAATTGCTTATTATAATTATTATGTAATTGCTCCTGGATGTAATTTTGTAAATATTTTAAATATTTAATTCATGCTATGGTTAGTAATTTAGGGAGTGTAAACATGTATTTAACTTAAAAATAAATTTAGCTCATTTTAATTAAAGATAAATAATATTGAACACTCACACACGTAAGTCGATTTTTAATCGCCATCCTACACTTTCTAAGGCTATCCCTCTATGTTGCTTATTAATAAGGTCAAGTGGGGTGTAAAAAGCAAGTCCCTTAAAAAGAAAAATCATCAAGTCCCTCATGGTTGCCTTTACGAATCAAGTCCCTTCGAATAATGATGATAGTCCCTCCAGTATGCTTAATACACCCCACAGTTGCCTTCACAAAACAAATGTCCCTATCATGTCCCTTACATCCAAGGTAATGACTACCTACTCCTTAATAGTAGGGATAGTCTTATCATTTAAAGGATAAAGAACAAGAAAGACTTAAAACTTTAGGGTAGGTTCCTCTTATGTACTTGCTCACTTCAAAAAACTTTTCAAACTTTCCACAATTTCAAACAAATTTTCAAAAACAAGTTTTTACGCATCCGTACATGGATCATTATTAACTATTATGAAAATTTTTCTATTCACACACTACACTTTCAAAAACAATACAAAAGTGAGCTAAGTAACTAAGAGCCCATGGATAACCATGGATGTAAAGGGTGCTAACACCTTCCCTTTACATAACTTACCCCCCGGACCCAAAAATATCTCTTAAGGTCTTTCCTGTTCTTTTATATCCTTTCCGTTTGGATAAAATAAAAGTCGGTGGCGACTCTTGCTATCCGCAACATAACTAAAGTCAGTTCTCCCACCGTGTTACACATAGGCATCCTTTCGAGCGCGATAACTTAGATGGTTCCCATCGAGTACGATGGATGTAGGGGGTGCTAATACCTTCCCCCTACATAACCGACTCCCGAACCCAGGCAATGGTTCCGTTGACCTTTGTCCTCGTCCTTCTCCTCCCGGGTTGTATCTATATCTTCCCTTTCCCTATTCGGGAATAAATAGAATTAGGTGGCGACTCTTCAGTCAGTCCGGCGCGCGGCTCCGTTCTATTCGGATCGCGTGAGGTCGTATTTTTCGGGGTACGACAGGATGCAGTTGGGACAGCGCCAGCCGACGCCATTTGAAGATGGACATTTGAAAGGAATTAAAGGGCAGCTTGATCCCCGCCTCCCGGAAAGCGAACTCGTACATCGTGAACTGCTTCCCCGGGAAAAGATGACATATACGGTCCGCCTCCTTGGGGGCATAGCAATGCCAATTCTCCGGATCTTCTTGGCTCCTGTCCTCGACCACAGCATAAGCAGGGATAGCCTCATCGCAGAAATAGGACTCCTCCTCCAAAGGTTCATCCGCAACCCAGGAGAGATCAATCTGCCCGGAGGACGAGGCGTGCTCAGTACCATCCCTGGCACTCCCGTCCCCGACGGGTAGACGGGCGATGGCCGCATCTTCAGACGAGGACCCAGAGTCTTCTCTCCTCGGTCGTAAACGCCCGGTAGCACCTTAAACGCAGACAGAAAGAGTGAATTCGACGTCATATCAAATCCACCCTTCCACCGCAGGTCAAGTGAAAGGGCGTAGCACCAACGGACACTGACAACGTGTTCGACGCAAGAATACGCATGTTCTTACGTGACCGGGCAGAAAGTTCATATATGCTCATGCAAATCTTGCCCGACATATGTAATTTCTGCCCGGGACAGTCTAACCCTAACCCTATTTTACCATCTATAATCCATTTTGCTATTCCTAAGTCAAATCTAACCAACCTACTACAGGTATAACATACATTCGCAGGCATTTGGCACAAAAAGAGAGAAAAATAAGGGATTAAGGAAGCAAAATGGCACCTGACATATTTGGAATTGAGAAAGAGACGGTGGCGCACGAGCAGCGGCGATGGTTCAGGCAACGAGACGGGCAGACGCAGGAGGATTCTTCAGAGCTTCCAGTGAATGTAGGAGCGAAAAAGTGAAAATGAAGTCACTCAACCTCATTTTATAGTCCCAGGCGCGTGGGCCAACGCACTAGGTCATCATTGCCTACTGCCTACGCCGCCTTTGCACACAAAACGAAACGACACCATTAAGATTGAAACACGTCTATCCAAAAAGAAACTGAAGCGACGCCGGGCACCTGTCCATCTCCCCGACTCATCAGAACGTCCTATCCCCGCATCAAGCCCTCGGCCTCTACGAGAAAGGTGCGCACCCGTCGATGACTTTTCATCCCCGACATTACTGGGGCATCGAGCCCCCGTGGAAAGAGGAACGTTGCGAGCAAGTCTATTGGAATCTTCCATGCCATACGTCCACGCTTTTTCCTCGACACGGGAATCCTGGTTACAATACAAGTCATCACTCTGACTCAGAGACTCGACTTGGGGGGCTCCTGTTCTGGACTGGGCCATGACGGCACGCACGGCACGGCCCAATACGCGTCGGGCATGGGCCCATACGTCCAGGCTGATGAACGTGTCGGGAAAAATCCCTAGACATCCGAGTTGATGACACTCCACCTCGACATCCCACTACGTGTCGGGCAGAGACACGCGCGCACCACCAGCTGATCCTCCTTCACACGTCACCTGCCTATACTACGGGCATACGCGCTATGTCGGGCAGAAACCATGTCTGCCAGCTCATCTGCCACGTCACCCAACTGCCCTGCATTATCTCCTGAGGGATAAGGGCAGTTGGACCAGGGAGCAGACCTTTGGTCTAGGTCTTCACGCTTCTTACGCGTTCCTTGGCAGCTCCTCCTTGGGCCTAGCTAGATCAATCCCATTAGGAGCCTTGGCCCAGCGCTGGGGGCTCAATATAAATACCATTTCATAACAAAGGGTCAGGTATTCTAACTCACTCTAAAACAACCTTTATTTTCTGTACCTCTTCTGACTTAAGCATTGGAGCACTTTGCAGGTACACACCCTCACTCATCTCATTCTCTGGCCCAGTCTTCAAATCCTTGGAAGGCCCTCCTGATCAGGTAAGATCAGATATCATGGTTTTTTTTATTATTAAAGGTTGTTATTGGAGGGTGTTTGGCAGAAGGTGAGTTCTACTAGTTTCCTAAAATCATGATCAGAATAGTGATTTTAATATATTTGTTGAAAAAGAGAAAAAGGTGTTTTCTTTTTTGTCTTATTAATTATTATTGTGCAAAATCAAAATAAAGCCAATGCAAAAGAGGCCCTTGTACAGGTTCTATATATCAAAGGGTGACAAAATTAGTCCATATTAAGGAAAATTATTTGGATTTTTGACTCTATCTGTCAAAATAACACTACACACTCCAATTGTGAAATATATTGTTTGAACTACAATATTATTATGACACTAAAAATTAATGACTAATTTATTTAAGTTTGGAAAGCAAGTTTCTAAATGTAAGGCATCTCAGTAACAACTTGAAAGATTTAAAAAGAATTAAACTTCAAAAATTTCTTAGTATAGCATTACTTGCCGTTTTTGGATAGGAAAACCGGAAAGAATATTCCACAAGGAATAAAATGCTAAAGAAATAACAATATCTAGCTGTTGTGAAGCTGTAAAACCAATTGTCATCATTCCGTTAAAGGTAAAGTAGGTAAATGCTAGGAACATGAACAATATATAGAGAAAAAACTTCCTTGCAATAAATACAATTATATATTAGAAGTGAATTTCAAACATATAAAACAACCAACATATACCTTATTAAAAACTCAGAACATCAACATATTAATGATGCAGAACATCAACATATCATTTGCTCTATTGTAACATAAAAAAACTCAGAAAGATTAGCATTGAAACATGGTTTAAAAAAAACATTGTTAACACATTAAGCGAAAA